>CM022945.1:155964441-156133835 GCA_012931725.1 Litsea cubeba | reverse complement strand
GGCGAAATTTTGACATGATGACGGGCAATTCCGAAGAAAAGGAACTATCCCGAAAGAAATAAGAAAGCTTGAAGATGGGCTCAACATCGCTGCGAGCTCCGAAACTCCAAACTTTCGAAACCTCAAAGTCTCCTCGCAAAAATCAAGGAAGGGCTCAACATCACTGCGAGCTCCAAATTCCCAAAATTGCGAAAACTTTCCAGGTATGCTATCACATCATGCTACAAATTTAATTTTGCAATTGAATGCATGCATGAACATCTAGGTTTGCAAAAAAAAAAGGGCGCATTAATCATGATGAGCAAAAAGAAAAAAAAAAGAAAAAGAAAACTTTCTTCAAAAAAAAAAGAGGTGGAAGGAAAAAAAAAAAAAAAAAGAAAAGAAGAAAAAAAAAGGGGGCCGGCCCACTGGCCACGTGGGCCGTACAGCCAGATCCGTACGGATCTGTCCGTACGGCCCACAAAAAACAAAAAAAACCATGAAAAAAAAAGAAAGAAAGAAAGAAAAGAAAAAACGTGTGAAAAAAAAGAAGCAAACACGTGGAAAAAAAAAAAGAAAAAGAAAAGAAAGAAACAAGAAAAAAGAAAGAACTTTTTTTTCCTACAATGTAGTTTTCTTGAAAAAGGGAACTTACTTGAAGCCATTGATGGAGAAGAAGAAGAAAAGTCTTGAAGATCTTGAAGAAGAAGAACTCTTGGTCTTGAAGCCCTCTTGAGATTATTGCAAAAGAAAGTAATAGGAGCAAGAGATCCAACCCCTCCTTGCTTTTATAGAAGAGAGCAAACCAAAGAGGGAAAGAAGAAAGACATAAGTGTTACTAATTAGTAACCTTACCAAAAGAAAGAGATTAGAAAGATTCTTTCCCAAAAGAAAGGTATCTTGAGGGGATTCTCTCCCAAAAAGAAATCAATGAGAGATTTTCTCCTAATAGATAGGATCGATGAAGGATTCTTTCCCAAAAGAAAGATATCTTGAGATATCCTATCCCAAAATAAAGGGAATATGAGAGATTCTCTCCAAGTAAAGATATTCTTAGATATTCTCTATCCAAATGAGATATTTTTGGATATTCTTTACAAAAATGACACCATATGAGATCTAAGCCATTTTAAAAGCTTAAGGTCCCATGGGTTAGCCCACATGAGCCAGGTTTGACCACCTAGGCACTAAAAAAAAAAAAAAAAAATTGGGCTTTTAGTCAAAGAGAAATCCCTCTTACCAAGAGCATACAAAAATGGTTCCATGCCTCTTTTGAGTTGATTGGACCATACAAAGAAAATTCCAAGCCCCATGAGCTTCCAAAAAACAAACCATCCAGCCTCATCTACCAAATTGAGCCAAAATCTTGAAATTGACATTCCACAAAAATCAAACCAAATTCTGGTCCCCTAACTTGCCACATACAGCCTTGTTAGGTCACAAGACCAAAACCAAAAAACCAAAACCTGATCCCCTAACTTGCCACATTACAGCCTGTTAGGTCACAAGATCAAAACCAAAATTGATCCCCCAACATTCCACATACAGCTTGTTGGGTCACACGATCAAAACCAAACCTGACCCCCCTAACCTGCCACATACAGCCTGTTAGGTCACAAGGTCAAACCCCAATCCACATCCTTGATGTCATCTTCAAAACTTTTGCCTCGAGATGGTACGTGATCCCTTTCACTACCAATAAAATTCCCCTGGAAGCTCAAAAGGCTACAAATACCAAAAAGAAAGACTGCTCAAAGACTCTTGTCAAGTCACGGGCTCTCCTTCAAAAATCTCTTCGAGGCACATCGACTACAAAGTTAAGCAACTCGTCGCGTGTACCTCGAGGGGGCATTTGTTGACACCAAAAATGTCACTTTGCCTCTCAAGATTCAAAGAGCTTACATGAAGTCGCAACCTGCCATAAATAGGCAATGCTACTTCCAAAAATCAAATCTTGTCAGAATCAAACAAAAAACTGCAAGATCCTTCAAGACAGCCAAAAGAGGAGTACACAAGAAGTTTCGGGCCATTTCAAAAATCATTTGGCCTAAACTTCGCTTCTCCGACGCCGAAAAGGAGCGCTCGGCGGCAAAAGCATCGGAGACACCAAATCTTCTATCAGAGCCGATGGATGGTCTCAAAATACATCCAAAAGGCTCCACGTCAAGTTCCGAGTCAAACCGACAAACGTTTGACCCTACATCAACCCTCGAACAGCTAAATCAAGCCTCTCGGCGCGAGAACCACCGAGGGCCATTACTCCATCAGATAGAGCACATGGACGGCTTCAAATGCCTTATAAAGGGCTAACACGTCAAATTTCAGGTCATTTCAACAACATTTGACCATAGTTTGAACGCTCGGAAAGTCAAATCAAGCCTCTCGGCGGCAAAGCTCTCCGGGACCATGATTTCCAAGACAGAGCCTAGGGATCATCTTAAAAATGACTCCAATAGGCTCCCTGTCAAATTTCAAGTCAATCGGACATCGGTTGACCGCACATCAAACCGCGACATTTCATCGCAGACAAAAGCAAGTCTACTGGTGATAGGACCCCAAATGGCTTCAAAACTCAAACAAAAGCCTATGGGTGGTCTTATTTATTGCTCAGATGAGGCTTCACAACCAAATTTTTCAGGGTCATTCCGACATCGTTTGACCCAGTTTCAGCTTCTGACGGAAGATCGCAGCTCTCGCGACAAAAGTCTTCGGCTTTCTCAGGAAATTGAAAACTTTGCAAAATAAAAGCTGCAAGGATTCTCATCAGGTTTCCTACAAAGAATCAGGCCAATAACTGGTCAAAATGTCAAGGAAAAATACAGAAGAAAAAAGAATCGAAAACAGCAAAACGGACACAAAATGGGACACAAAGGGGGGAAAAACCCCCCCAGGGTCGGCCGGCGACCTTGGAGCCCGGGGCCTCGCCGGGAAGGCCCCGGAAACCCCGGTTTTCGGCCGTTTTTTCGCGATTCGAAGCGCCCAGACTCTGGTACTTTCCAAAATTCATGCTTTTGAGACACCCAAATCCTCTGACATCCGTCCAAAACACGGGTCAATCATCAAGAGTATCGAAAACAATATTGATCGCCACCCGGTCAACCAAAAAAAGTGTGCTTTCTCTACCCGACCGATCGAGAAATCAACAGGACAGATGGCACCGACCCGCTGTTGCAACAAACACCTAAATTACATGGTCATCTGATGTCGATCTACATGAAGATTCATCGATGATCATCGCCAGAAGAATCCCAAAAGACACGGCACGGCCCGCGACTCTTCAACTGCTCGGCGACCACTTAATGCGATTAATTGACTAGCTTTATTACAGTCATTAATCCATTTCTTTGGACGGACCAATCAGAAGCAAGCATCCGGGAGTTACAAGTCAAAGATTCATGGCATTTAACCCATGAAACTCCTCCCATCATGGCGATTAAAGGCGATTAAATGCCCTCAATCTCCTCCGGCCAATCAGAAGCCAAGAAAAAGGAGTTACAAAATAAAGAATTCAATCTTGTAACTCCTCCCTTTATGTAGCTTTATGACAATTAAAGATCATAAACCCTCCTAAATGGCCACCTAAAAGCCTATAATTCGGATAGCTCTCAAGAAGAAAGGATCAATCCAGAAAAAAAGGCACAAAAACACACAGACAGACAGAAGCACAGAAATTCAGAGAAGGAAAAGAGAGAAAAACTCTGCGGAAGTTCTAACAACACCGGCCACCGCTACAAGGTGACAAAAGTCCCTTGGGGGGTACCCCCCCCCCAAAGGGCCTTGACATTCTCTTCTGCCGCCAATGGGCTTAGACATGGCTTTTCAAGCCCGTCTACACTCGGGCTTTTCATTGGAACATAGGACCTTCTTTTGGTCGTTTGTTCTCTAAAAACCTTAGGTTATAGCCAAGCCAAGCGAATCAATAGCATCCTCTGTTCTTCAATCTGCATGGATTATGGCGAAGCCCAACATAATGGCTTGCGACCGTCCAATCTAAACGAGTCCCCCACAATTTCCTGAGAAGTTAGATCCTCATTTTCTTGCTTTTCATTGTAGTTTGTATTTTTTCAAAAGAGACAAAAATCACAACTCTTGTCTTTCATTATTGATAAGGATTGTAAATCGGCTATAAACGCCAAAATCGGCTATTAAACGCCAAAAAATCGGCTATAAACGCCAAAATCGGCTATAAATGCCAAAAAAGTCGCCTTTCACGGCAAACCAAGAAAATGTCTCTTTTCTTAAATATATGTGCAATGGAAAACTTGAAAGAAGTTGATTTCTTTTTACTTGCGAAGGTTGATCTCCGGATCACCACTTGCAATTCCGAGTAAAATAGAAAATCTGGCACACCCACACAAAAAAGAAATGTTGATGCACGCCCCTGCCCCCTGGTTACGAAAGGGTCGGAACCAAACGGACTCCCACGTCCGCCGACCTCGGTAGGAACCGAGCAGGAGCGCGGTCCATCAGTCCCCGGACTGCGATCAAAGCCGGATTCTAGCAGACTTTCATTGTAGAGTTCGTCTCGCCAAGCTCGGCTCCGACCTAGTCTGGCACGGAACTGGGGGGCATAGGGCATGAGCCTGAAGTCACTGAGGTCGAACAAGCTCCCGCCTTGGCATGGAAGGTCTTTGTTGACGGTTCGTCCACCTCCAAGCGAGCTGGCACCGGCATAGTCCTCCAATCGCCAGAGGGACTGGTCATAGAGCAAGCCTTCACCTTGGATTTCAAAGCAACAAATAATGAAACAGAGTATGAAGCACTGATAGCAGGGTTGAACAGCGCCCAAATCCTCGGAGCCCAGCACCTGGTGATCTTCAGCGATTCGCAACTGGTAACTAGCCAGCTCGCTGGAGACTACCAGGCCAGGGACGACAGGATGGCGGCCTACTTAGCCCTCGCGAAAAAACTACTCTCTCATTTCCAGACAGCCGAGGTCAGGCAGATCTCCAGAGATACCAACACGCACGCTGATGCACTTGCAAACCTGGCCTCCACTGTCGAAGCAGGAAAGAAAAGGACGGTCGAGGTCGGATCGATATCAAGATCAAGCCTAGAACTCCACTCACCTCGGCAAGTCCTTTGTGCTGATCTCGGCCCGAGCTGGATGGATCCGATCACCTCTTACCTGAAGGACGACCAGCTCCCCGAAGACAAGACTGAGCCCACCGAGTCAGACTCAAGGCAGCTTGATTCTGGCTATCTCCCGAAGGCAAACTCTACAGAAAATCCTTCATTTGTCCCTACCTCCAATGCGTCCATTCGACCAAGGTGGACAACTTCCTGTATGAGATCTATGAAGGAATCTGTGGCAGTCACATCGGAGGTCGATCACTGGCCTACAGGGCTATAAGCCAAGGTTATGGTGGCCCTAATGCAGAAGGATGCGCAGGTGTACGCCAGGAAATGCGAGAAGTGCCAGAAGTTCTCCTACTCTCTTCATCAGCCAGCGCAAGACCTAAGTCCCCTCTCTAGTCTATGGCCCTTCGCTCAATGGGGGCTGGACATTGTGGGGCCTCTCCACCGAGCTCCAGGGAACAAGAGATGGCTGATAGTTGCTACGGATTACTTCACGAAGTGGATGGAAGCTGAGCCGCTATCCTCCATCACTGATAGGGACTCCAGGAACTTCGTGTGGAAAAACATCATAATGAGGTTCGGCATCCCCAGGACCCTGATTCCGAACAACGGGACTCAGTTCGACTCCAAATCCTTCAAGGACTTCTGCCAAGAGCATGGCATCAGAAACCATTACTCCACTCCAGCGTATCCACAGAGCAATGGCCAGGCCGAAATTTCTAACAAGGTAATCCTGGACGGCCTGAAGAAGCGGTTCGACAAGGCAAAAAGGAGATGGGTAGAGGAGCTTCCCAGCATGCTGTGGGCATACAGAACGACTCCAAGGTGTTCCACCTCGGCGACACCTTTCTCTCTGGCCTACGGGATGGAGGCGGTCATTCCCTTAGAAATTGGCCTCCCCACCCTGAGGACAGAGTTGGTCGACCAAGGCCGAAACGAGACAAACTTGGCAATGGAGTTGGACCTAGCGAACGAGCGTCGAGAAGCAGCAGCTCTACGACTGACTGACTATCAGTAGTGGCTAGCCAGAGGATACAATAAAAAAGTCAGAGAAAGAAGTTTCTCCATAGGGGAACTAGTTCTGAAGAAGACCCTGCCAGCTGAAAAAGATCTGAACGAAGAAAAACTGGCTCCGAACTGGCATGGCCCATTCAGGGTCTCACTGGCAGGACGATCCTCTTACAAGCTCGAAGACTTAGAAGGCAAGCCGTTGCCGAGACCGTGGAATGCGTCCCACTTGAAGAAATTCTATTTTTAAAGATGTAACATGAGCCTCATAATCTATAAAAGCAGCGCTTGCCCTGTCATCAATCTGTGTCATCTCGCCTTGTCTGAGTTCGGCAGTTCTGGGTCCATGACCCTGGAAGAGACTTCAGATCCATACATCCAGTCACTTCCTAAAGTTTGGGTCCTTGACCCTGGAAAAGGCTTCGAGTTCATACACTCAGTCGTTTCCTAAAGTTTGGGTCCTTGACCTTGGAAAAGGCTTCGAGTTCATACACTCAGTCGTTTCCTAAAGTTTGGGTCCTTGACTCTGGAAAAGGCTTCGAGTTCATACACTCAGTCGTTTCCTAAAGTTTGGGTCCTTGACCCTGGAAAAGGCTTCGAGTTCATACACTCAGTCGTTTCCTAAAGTTTGGGTCCTTGACCCTAGAAAAGGCTTCGGGTTCACACATCCGGTCGTTTCCTAAAGCTTGGGTCCATGACCCTGGAAGAGGCTTCGGATTCATACATCCAGTCGCTTCCTAAAACTCCGGGTTCATACACCCTTCGAGAACGTTCCCGAACTCAAGCTCGCACAGCCAGGATCCTCGAGACTCTGGGTTCATCTCGGCAAAAGACAGTTTGTCTCGGCCAATGCTGGTCCATTTCGGCCAATGATAGTTTTTAAAAGAAAAAGAGCAGTGCAAGCACTAAAGTGCAAAAAAGCAGCACAAAAATACAAGTATCACAAAACAGTACAAGAAAAGCAAAAAAGAATACAGAAGTACTATACACAGATTGTATGATCACAAAAATTGTTCTTTTTATTCATTGTAATTGTTTCATTACAAGGTTACAAAAAGGAAATACACCAAGGAGGCTCGCAGTCCTCTGAAAGTAGAAAAAGAAATGAAGATTGGAGGCTCTGATCTTCACTGACTCTTCAGTCCGGTCTCCAGCGCCCTGAGCTCTTCAACGTCCTCTAGACTGCAAGCTTGAAGACTCCGATCCTCACTGGTCCACTGTTTGGAGGCTTTGGGGGACTCTGAATCTCACTGAGCTTTACAATACGCTTTGGTTGGTCAAACCAAAGTTTTCAAGAGAAGAGAGCCCCCTCGGTCCAAGGGGCCTCTCGATCATGCCCGCAGCTCGGAGGTCTTGACATCCCACAAGAAGCATGGTTCCACGCAGGACCTTGTGGGATGAAAACAAGACCGCCAAACGCACGAGGCGCCACCAACCCACGACTGCAAAGATTCTGATGCAGCCGCGTCGGAGAGGGTTGGCTGTGGACCCGCGTTCAGAGAGCACGTAGTCCACGAGGATCGTCTTCAGAGAGCGCGCAGACTACGACAGACTTTCCCCCTCGGAGGAAGCCGTCTTCTGGCGCAAGGATTCCCCCCGGATCAAATGTTCCTCACGGTCTACCAAACATGGCTGCCAGGTTGGTTAACGAAAAGAGATAGGCTCCTATGTCTATGTGAATTAAGGTGTCCTGGTTCTTTTTTGCCCTCCCATGGCGAGCTAGCCACTCCTATTTATAGGAAGAAGGAGGGCCCGATCTTCAAAGGAAATTATGAGGCGAGGTCTCCCACACCTTACGTAAAGTGCACGTCTTCCTATATGCTGACCAGCGGTTTCGATGACACCACGTGGAGCCTTCCGCTCGTTTTCCTCATTGGCCATACCGCCACACTTACTGCTATTTATGGTCTCCAGAATATGGAGAATCAGCACAGATACCTACGAAGATCGTCCGGTACTCTCTCCAACTCAAGGCTCACACGTCACGTCACATTAAAGGCACTCAGCCGGACTCAAGCGTAAAGGAGCCGAACTCAAAAAAGAAAAGCAAAGAGAGAAAATGCGTAAGTAAAAGAGCCCTGTTTTTCATTAAAAGCGAAGGATGTTACAAAACTGAAGATTACATCCAAAAGATAGAAAAGAGAAAATTACAAAGAGCAAAAGCAAGAGCAAGGTGTAACTACTGCGGCTTCGGCGACTCCACCAGTATGATCATCGACTCTGATGAACCAGTGGTCTCGGCTACGACTGCGGCCTTGTCTGATGCATCACCAGCAGTAGGGGCAGAAGGAGCTTCGCCCTGATGCGCGACTGGGGCATCACCGGCAGACGGAGCACTTGGGGCAACATCCGAGGCAGGGTCAGCAGCAGGGGCTTCGACTGGGGCACTCTCGCCCAAAGGAGTAGAGCTCGGCTCAGGGACTGGGTCTGAGTACTTCGGCAAGTTCCGATAGACCGGGTGGTCTTCGGGAACCCCCGCACGCCTCAGTGCGGCCAAGCACCCTTCCTCGAACAGAATGGAGGTGATCTCCTCCACCTGCTTCTCATACTCCTCAGTAGCCTGGTTGTCAGACCCCGACCCAGGTTTGAATATTTAATTATATTTTTAACCGTGATTAGTGGATAAGTGGGGTTAGGGGACGATTAGCTTATTTTATTAAGCTAGATTAGAAGGTTTGATTAGCTTTGAGAACCTTTGATTAGCCTTTGACCTAAGTGTGACACGGGCCGGGGCGCCCGTGGATTATGTGTGAGATTGTTGAGTTTGTTCTTGATGCTTGTAAAATCCTCATTGTGTGTATTTTGACTTATTTCCTTTAGATCATCAACTTTCATGTTTTGGCCAACTTGATTTTATGATCAGAAATCGCGGTTTTTCGAGAAAAAGGGCAAAACAGGCATTTCACACAAAACCTGTACCCAAATTTCGAAAATTCCAGAATTTGCCAAAAATATACTTTTTGGAAAGTAGAAATTTCGCCGATCATTTTCGTCTTCTTCGTCGTTTTCGTTCGGGGCCCGCAAGTACCGCTTTTAGGCTTGTGAAGTTTGGGGCCCACAATGGTTGTCTCTTAAGAAGAGAGTTCTTCTCCTCCCTTCCTCATTTCCATTCCAGCAACTTTTCTTGGCTAGGGTTTTCCTCTTCTCCCTTCTCACTCTCTCTCATCTGGAACTCTCACTTGGTGAGGTACCCTTGGAGGATTGATCTCCTCAATCTCTTCCTCCTTCTTCAAGCTTCCTAGGGATACCATTCTTGAGGAATTTGAGCTAGGAGAAGCCCTCCATTCAAGCCTTTCTTCTTTGTTAGGGTTCCTCAAGGTGAGCAATAGTTTCCTAAACTCTAAATCTTTGCTTTCCTCTCCATTTGGAGCATTTTAGTCCCATTTGCTAAGGTTATCTTTGAGGTTTTACAAGTGTTGACATTTTAGGGTTTTTGGGAAATTTTTGGGGTTTTTGTAGAATTGGAGCTTGAAGCTCTAAGGAGTGATTTAAGGAGTTATTTTGAGCTTAACTTAGCTTGAGGCAAGTATATTCCAACACTAATGTGATGCCTTCCCTCATTTGGTTTTACTTCTTGATTTTCCCCTTTTTGTGTTAATCTTCTTTAGTGTATGTTATTATGATTTAAGGAATCATTGTCATAGCCATCATGATTTATGTTGTTGCTTACCATGCATTGAAAATTTATTCTCACTTTGGTTTCTTGGAAAGTTTGTTTCATTTATTCAAATGGGTTCTCAAAGAAATGGAAAAGAAGTTGATTTCTTTAAAAAGTGTGAAGTTTATGTTAATCATATGATTATGGATGATGGTTTGAGGATTTGTGGAGGTTGAGAAGAGGCCCAATATGTTGTAGGAGTGTGTAGGGAAGAAGGGAATGGAAGGGAATTGAAATGAGCAAGAAAGAAGGAGAAAAACAAGAAAAAAATGGAAGTTCTGCACTCTCGGGCTGGACTGGGCAGGCCCAGTCCGCTCGAGCGACCCAGTGGGTCGCTCGAGCGGACCAGGTTCTGTCTGGGTCCGCTCGAGCGACCCACTGGGTCGCTCGAGCGAGCCCAGCTCAGTCTGGGCTCGGGTTTTGGGCCTGATTCAGGGTCCTTTTTGGAATAGATTGATTGCCCAACTGAAGGTTTGGTAAGCCCATTTCTAGGTGTTCTTTGGGCCTGTTTTAAGGCCAATTCTTGGGCTGCCTTTGGGTCTTATTGTTGGACTGTGTATGACATGAATTGTGGGCTCTGTTAGGGACTGTTTGGGCTTGTTTCCCATGGACTGTTGGGCTTGAATAAGGCCAGCTGTGGGCCTGATAAAAGGGGATTTAAACCCACTTCTAATGAAGACTTATTCTATATAATTTCAAGCCCACTTCGGGCCTATGTCCAAGCTCAATTCAGCACTAAACCCTCTCCTATAAGTGAAGCCCATTCACCCCTTTCAAGCCTAGAATTCATGAAGAAATGTGTCTTAAACTATGACCAATACCACTTAGGAAAACCCCTTGAGTCTGAATGTACACTTAATCCCTTGTCATTGTCAACGATCTTCAGTGGCACCAATTCACTTTCTTTTAATGACAATAAAGGGGATCATATGTACATCGAGACTACCCGCTTAGTCATCCGACCCATCATTCATTCTTTTGTATAAAAAGACTTTTGTTTTGGTTCTTTCTCCACTTCTTTTATTGTTTTGAAATGGGTTACCCCATATTTTAGAAATGATGAAACTACTCACTTGTTTCGCTTGGCTTCGACCATATGCATTTGTTTGGAGTAGTTCTCAATTGACTTTGGAAATGTATCTTATAAATAGAATTGCATTTCTTCGAGGTTTCGGATTTTCACTAAAACGGCACCACTAGGCTTAGGTCACCTTGTCGGACTGATCATCCGGCTTGGGGTCTTTACTTTGTTTGCCAGCTGCAGTTTGGATTCCGTTTGTACCGACCATGGCAACGGTAATTATCCGTTCCCACGTTTAGTGGCTACGGTTCTGTCTGATAACGACTATGTCGTTCCGTCCCACGTTTAGTGGCTTCGGTTTGTCTGCTCCGGTTACTTCGGTAACAGGAGAATATAGCTTTATGTGGGTTGCCATTGTTTTTATGCATTGATATTCATCTCATGGCATCGTTTTTATGTTATTCATCTTGACATTAGATTTGTAAACCATCGAGATGTTTCTTTTAACCTTACTTCGGCATTGTTATTAATCATGATTTCATCGTAGCTCTTTCTTATCATGTTCTGTTTTACTTTCATCTTATTATTGTTGTAATTGCTTGCCAGACCGTCGTGTCTGACTCTCTTTTGTTTGGTGTCAGATGTCGAGCCCCTCGCGGTTGAGGCGCACTTCGAGGCGGAACCTATAGTTCCAGTGGAGGGCGAGTGGCAGCCCGATGATGTCAATTAGACGTCGGGTTGTCTTGGAGCTGCGATCACATTTTGGGGATTCATGTTATACCTTTTGGGTTTTTGTCATGGCCATTGTTGGCTTATCTTCTTTTGGGGAAAAATTGTAATTAATGCTTAACTTTACTTTTGTATCAACTGTAAACTAACTTTGGGGCCACAGTAAATGTTTCTCTTTTGATGCTAGTCTCGTGCGTTCTCATTTTATATCCGTTTGTGAGACTTTTATGTTTGCTACAAAGCTTCCGCGTAATTCATTTGTATGAAAGTGATTCTTACATATCACTATTGGATCGGATTCCGTGAATCCTTACCGCGGAAACCTGTGGGAAACTAGCGTGTGCGGGCGGAATTTTCCGGCCCGTCGCGCCGCGTCCCCGGATTAAGGCCTCGTTTAGCGGGACCTCGGTCCGGGGGCGTGACACTGGTCCACCCCCTTCTGGAAAGAGGACTGTGCCTCGGATAGCAGAGAAGCCTTCTCCTTCTTCAGCTCGGCATTCCCTGTCTTCAGCTTCTCTATTTCAGCACGCTCGGCCAGCACTTCGCCGCGCAGCCTCGTCGCCTCAGCCGACGATTCAGACCTCGCTCTGGCTAGCTCCGACTCCAGCTTGGCGATCCTCTTAGTCTTCGTCCATATATCACCCTTTAGTTGATGAGTCTTCGACGTGAGTTCAGTGACGCTGACCAGAGCTACCTCCAGCTGAGCGGTCGCCTCGGCGCTACTCTTCCTCAGCTCTTCCAGCTCCTTCTTCAGCCTCTCCCTCTCGGACCCCAGCTGGGTGACCTTCGCAACATTCTTGTCACTCCTTTCCATCACAGCCAGGAGCCTTTGCACGTTCTACAAAAGGAAAAAGTAAGTCAAACAAAAGCAGCCGAGCTAAAGCACTTGAAGAAAAGCATTGAAGACACTTACCAAAAGATTAGCCTGAATCGCCGAGACCATTAGGCTTTCGTTGTCATACCTCGCGTGCACTTCCATGTCTCGCGGTAAGGCACAAGCTTTTGCGAGGGCTCCAATGACGTCGGTGTTCCCCATCAGCCGGTCCTCGACGTTTAGAGGCTTCCCGGGCTGCGTCTCCATCTTGGGTCGCCATGCCGCCGGGGCAGTGCGAGGTCCGGAAGCCGATCCGGATCCTTGCCCTACCGAGACGATGAGCTCACGAGCTGCCCCGCCAGTCACCTTGCTGGCCGGCGCACTTTTCTCATGCGGAGCCTTGCCCCTGGGAGCTCGCGTAGGTGTCTTACCCTTCGGGGCTGTTCAGCCCCTGAGTCTCTCTCACCCGCCTTAGACTTCTTCCTGGGCGGAGATCCCTCCCTCGGGCGGTCCGGAGAGCGTCGCCGCGCTCCCTCGTTCGGTGTGGGGGCAGGAGCAGAAGTGGCAGCAACACCCCCCGAGCCTGAAGCCGTGTGGGTGCTGGCAGACGATGGTGTTTGCAGAAGAAGAGGATCTTTGCCTGAACTTGGCCGCCAGATCCTTGGTACCAGGCACTCTCGAGCCTCCCTCCATTCCTTCCTCCTGGTCAGACGAATAGGCGTCTACTATCTCCCTTAGGTTCGGCGACCCCGAGCTAGAAGAAGTAGATGCCTCAGCGCCAGACGCAGCTCGGCTCGCGGCAGGGTTGATCAAAGGAACCCCGGCAGGCACGGCCAAGGTGACAGGAGGGTGATCAAGCTACGGCTCGTCCTCCGGAGCTGCTCCGATTCTCCTGTAGTTGCCGCGGTACCTCGGCGTGTACCCCAACAGCCTCCAAGCCGATCTGGTCTCGTGCCCCTTGTACCTCTCGACCTTCTTGTGGTCATCAACGTTTTTCCTCCAGCCTTCGCTCACAGCCCGGCGTCGCCTCGCGTGCAGTTCTGCACCACAAATAACAAAGTTTCAGCTCGGCAACATAAAGGTTGAGCAAAATAAACAGAGAAAAGAAGCAGTATTTACTTGGGATGGCCCCGAGGTGGCGAGGGACCATCAGTCTCCTGTCCTCACCAGCGCCGAATTCCCAGTCCCCTGATACACAGAAGAGGTCCTCCTCGGCGTTCTTACTGGAATCCTCCAAGGCCAGGACGAAGCCTCTTCGGCAATGCTTCACCCGGAGATAATAATTGTCTCCCCCACCCTTGCAGATGTCATAGACGTCCTCGATGTCATGAACACCCAGGTTGGTCCCCAAGACCTCGTTCAGTTTTGCCGTGCCCATGATGACTTTGAAGCCATTGGGCATCAGCTGGCACGGGGTAATCGACCACACGCTGAGGCATGCCCTAAGCAGGGGGTGCAGAGGAAATCTGACCCCGCCCTCGATCACGGAGATCAGAGGGAACGGCATCCAGCAGTAGGACCAATCGCGCGTGGCATAGTCGATGGGATCCGCCGGCCTGAGGCGAACTCCCTCCGTGATGTTGTAAGTAGCCCTAAACCTAGCTATGCCCTCGTCTGTATCTAACCGAAACCTAGGGGTGCCCATGTCTAAAAGAAGAAGATAGCGGAAAGAAACCCTAAAGGTGGAGGAACCCTAAAAAAACCAGACAGGGGTACGAAGTTACTTACAGAAACAGGAGGGCGAGTCAAGAACAGGTCTGGGCGCGTCCTATGGTTGTCCTCGCCAGAGAGATCTCGAAGAGCAGAGCAGGAATCGAAGGCAAGGGCAAAGGAAATCAGAAAAAAGAAAGAAAGGAGATGACCCTATTTATAGAAAGAAAACCCTCTTTGGGCGCCACTTTCGAATTCGAAGAGACGGATTTCGCAATCTGCACCTGTTCCATCAATGAGACAGCGCAATCAGTGAAGAAGCTACACGTGTAGCCGTCGGTTCGCCTCCCAGGACGGACAGGACGAAGCATTTATTGCCTCAGAAAAGTTGAAGCGACATCAAGCAATGATCGCTGCATCTCCAGACGGGTTCTCTAGCTTCTGACCCCTAAAGGCTAGGACGCTTAAGAGGTCAAAAGCTAGGGGGCAATTGTGTGGGGAGATTTTCAAAGCTCCAGGATTACGCTAATCACGGCCATCAGATGAGACTAAGCATTCTCACGTGCCATCCGCGTGCCATCCACGTGGCACCAGACTCACCTCGGCTACCAGGGCAGAAGCCTCAGCCGAAGTCAGACAGGTCCTGGCCGCTAGCGCCAACCTCGGCTACCAGGATAGAAGCCTCAATCGAAGTCAGATAGGTCCTGGCCGCTAGCGCCGATCTCGGCTACCCAGGTGCCCACCTCGGCTAAAAGCTTGACCTCGGCCAAAGGAGCCGGGACGAAAGCCGAAGCAAGAAAGAATCTCCACTCGCGCCCTTCGCCCCCCACGTCATCAAACACGTGGAGGAATAGGGGCGCGAGCCAGTGAGACAGATGCGACATCCAGCCGTCCACAATCTTCACTAGATCACTGACAGGGCGGCATCCAGCGGCCTCTACCGCCAAAGGCGTCCAACACAATCTGGCCCAACATGACGCGCATTTAATGCGATGTGGGCTGATCCGACTGGCATTAAATGCAAAGTGGGCTGGAATGGACCGCATTTATTACTTTGTGGGCTGATGATGACTTCCCTATCAAGTCATGGGACCCACACCAAAATATCATCTAAAGATATCGTCCAGTCGTCTATAAATAGAGCCCCATTTCATATGCAAGGTACGCACAATCCAAACCTGAGAGTCGTTACTCTGCCTCTCTTATTCCTCTCCTTCCTTTGTTCTAGTTCACTCACTGACTTAGGCATCGGAGAGCCTTGCGTCGCTCAGGCCAGGGTCCTCTGACCGTTTGCTCTTTCCCTTTCAGGCTTTCAGGCAGCGGATCATCTTCTTCATTTGGATAAGTCCTATAAGGCACCCCGATTATTGTGGGTCATAATTTTTATGCACCTACAATTTTTTTTTTCTCATTTATAATGGAACGGTGATTTTGAGCGATTTAGATCTTAAGATGTGGGCCCATTGTTAGTCTTAAAAAATTACATAGGGCCCACCATTAGAAATTATATCACACGTGAGACCCATCTCTATAAATTATAGCATGGGACCACACTTTGAAAATTACAACTTGAGACCCACATTTATGAAATACATCATGCGGCCATGTTTAGAGGAATTAGATCATGGGCAACATTTCGTGCATGTAAGAGCGGGTCCCACCATTAAAAATCATAATCATGATCTCCCTTTAGAGTTTTTTTTGTGGCCTCACTTTAATAATAGTGCATGTGACTCACTTTTTTTTTCTACGTTGAAAGAGTTGGATGAGAAAAAAAAAGTACGAAAAGAAACATAAACATATCAACTCAAATAAAATACCACAAAATTGCAAGCCCTCCACCTAAAGACCCACCTTTATTATCAGAGTAGTCGGTAGCATTTGGTTCGCTGGAATGGTTGTAGGTGGGAATGGAATGGAGACCGGAATGAGTCTGGAATGGAATGAGGCCGGAATAGTCATTACCATTCCAGCGTTTGGTACGCTGGAGGAATCAACCCACTGATTCCTGTTCCTGTGTTTGGTACGCCGGAATGATGCCCGGAATGGAATAAATTTTACATAAGTATGACCAAAATACCCTTATTAGATGATGTATGGATTATATTATTATTCTATAGGTGGGGCCCACACAAGTTTTTCTCTTTTAGAAGAGTACTAATAATATATAGATTATATTACATTATCAAAGTGGGGCCCACACAAGTTGTCATTTTGTTCTTAATAATAATAATGTATAAATTATATTATTATTATATAGGTGGGGCCCATATAAGTTCTTCTCCTTTATAATCTTATAATAATAATAACAATAAGGGATTTTTACCAAAAAAGTGTTCTTATACTTGTATTATACGGATTTAGTGTGAAATACACGGTAATGCCCATTTTGGTGTTCGTACGTTGATTTTTTAACACATTTACCTTTCCCTCTTCGAACGACATCGTCATGCGCTTTGAAGATTTCCCACAAACGAAAACCCTTCTTGCTCAACCAACATCACTGTCTGCGATTCTTCTGCTCTCTCGACCCAACCGAGCGCGAAGGAGGAGAAGGAGAAGAAGAAGAGAAGAGGAGAGAGATAAAGGAGGAGGAGCAAGATCTATATATACATGTAAGTGCACAAAAATTCACGGACCCGGGGGGTGGTGTTCTTGCGACTCACTGAGGAAGACGAAGGCTGAGGCTCCCCGTTTCCTCGTTGAAGGTGGAAGAAACCGATGCCTGAGAACCTGGAAGAGGAAGAAGAAACAGGTCAGAGGACCCTGGCTGTGGGCAGCGCAGGGCTCTCCGATGCCTAAGTCAGAATGTGTACTGGACAGTAGGAGGAGATTTTGGGGGAGGAGGTGATACCAGTGGTTCTCTCGGACGGGAGAGAGACCTCTCTTCCTTGTTCTGGTTGGCCCCTTTTATAGGGGAGGAGAGGAGACAAGGAGGTGACCCTGTCAGAGAACTATCCCATCATTGCACGCCATGTCGCGTCGGGCCATACCCGGGCGTCTGTGGACGCCGTTCTGTCAGAGGACGTGGGCGGCATGGGAGGCTCTGTCAGAGAGTATGGGCGTGCCCTTGTCTTGTCGCGCGTGCTCTAACGTGCTTAAGTGTCCAAGGGTGGACAGCTGTCAGGCCCTGCCTTGGCTAGCCCTGACCGAGGTCGGGGTGTGACGCTGAGGTCGGGGAGCCGAGGGCGGAAGCCGAGGGCGGGAAGCCGAGGTGAGGCTTTTGCCGAAGTGGGAGCACTTGGCCGAGCAGGCGGAGCGCGGAGGTTTGAGATGAGCTTTGCCGAGGTGGATTAGCCGGCGCGGCAGCACGGGATGGAGAATCAGGCCAGTTATCCGGTGAGCTAGGAAATATCCCCACACAATAGCCCCCCAGCTTCTGAGCTCAATAGACTGCTCTTTGAGGCCAGAAGGTAAGTATCATGGAGGATGACTGGCTGGCAGTGGACCAGAGCTAGAGGTCGGCATCACTGCTAAGCTGTAACAGGGTGCTTCTGCCGAGCTGGAGAGCCACACAACTGCCGAACTGGAGAATGGGTACCGAGATGCGCTAATGGAGATCCCTCTGGCTCTTCACCAGGGGCCTGTGCCGGGCATCGGGCACATGGCCGAGATGCGCCTGCCGCACGCAATGGAGATCCCACTGGCTCTTCACCAGGGGCCTGTGCCGGGCATCTGGCGCGTGGCCGAGATGCGCCTGCCGCACGCAATGGAGATCCCTCCGGCTCTTCACCAGGGGCCTGTGCCGGGCATCTGGCGCGTGGCCGAGATGCACCTGCCGCACGCAATGGAGATCCCACTGGCTTGTCACCAGGGGCCTGTGCCGGGCATCGGGCGCGAGGGCCGAGATGCGCCTGCCGCACGCAATGGAGATCCCTCCGGCTCTTCACCAGGGGCCTGTGCCGGGCATCTGGCGCGAGGGCCGTGATGCGCCTGCCGCACGCGATGGAGATCCCACTGGCTCTTCACCAGGGGCCTGTGCCGGGCATCTGGCGCGTGGCCGAGATGCGCCTGCCGCACGCAATGGAGATCCCACTGGCTTGTCACCAGGGGCCTGTGCCGGGCATCGGGCGCGAGGGCCGAGATGCGCCTGCCGCACGCAATGGAGATCCCACTGGCTTGTCACCAGGGGCCTGTGCCGGGCATCGGGCGCGAGGGCCGAGATGCACCTGCCGCACGCAATGGAGATCCCACTGGCTCTTCACCAGGGGCCTGTGCCGGGCATCTGGCGCGTGGCCGAGATGCGCCTGCCGCACGCAATGGAGATCCCACTGGCTTGTCACCAGGGGTACGAAGCTCCGGACGACTAGTGGCGGCAGAGGACCGTGCGATCAAGGCTGACAGCAGAGGACCGTGCCGTCATGACGGTAGAGGGTCGTACGATCGAAGCCGACAGTAGAGGGTCGTACCGACGTCGTCGCAGCTGACGGCGCCATCGAAGCTGACAGTAGAGGACCTTGCCGCCAGAAATGACGGTAGAGGGTCGTGCGATCAAAGCTGACGGGCGGTCGAAGCTGAAAGATGATAGGAGGCTTCAGCAGCCCCCCGAGCTGGAGGAGACTTCTGTCACGGAGGCGTCCGCCGAGATGGGACGGAACGGCGGAGCTGGAGGCATTTGCCGAGATGGAGGCGTCCGCCGAGATGGAGGCGTCCGCCGAGATGGAGGCGTCCGCCGAGATGGACGCTGCCTGTTGACTGTTGTTGAAATGCTTCTGGGCTCGGGCTTCGTCCGCTTCTTGCCTGACGAACTGGTTTACCCTGGTCATCAGTGCTGCCATAGTGACCACGGGATGCATGACCAGGTCCCTTCGAAGCTCGTTGCCTGGCAGGAGGGTTTGTTGGAAAGACAGGATCGCTATTGCATCTGTAGTATCCTCGATCTGGCTGTAGACAGTCCAGAACCTTTTGGCGAACTGCGTGACGTTCTCGGTCTGCTTCATTATGAGGGCCATCAGGTCGGCGGCCGACCTGGGGACGACCCTATGAGCTTGGAACTTCGTCATGAAGGAATTCCGGAGCTGCTGCCAACTGTTGATTGATCCTTGGGGGAGTGCGCAGAACCACTTCAGGGGGAGGTCCCCGAGGCTGGAGGAGAAGACTCTGCAGTTCAGGTGGCCTGCATCGCCCCACACCGACATTCTCTGAGTGAAGTGCCGGAGGTGTGCTGCTGGATCCGAGGTTCCATCGTAAACGATGAACCTCGGGACTTTGAAATCTTCGGGGAGGGGGAAGCTCCTGATCTCTGGAGAGAGGGGAGATGTGCCGAGATCGTCAGAGTTCGGCCGAACTCGAGCGAAACCGGCAGCCTCCAAGTTTTGTCGTACTGCTTGCTCGATGCGTTGATCAAGCCACTTTCTGGTGTCGTGGTTGTTGCCCGGAGCTTGGTTGCTTCCGTTGTCCTTCAGGGTGCATTTTTTGGAAGGTGGGGTCGAGGTCGAACCCTTAGAGGATGAACCCGACTGAGTACCCTGCTGTCGGACGCTCGCTGGATTAGATCTTGCTCTTGACCTTTCCCGGTGGGGGACCGTCGGCAGCTGTGTCGACAGTGTCAGCGGTTCCTTTCCCTTTCTGGTTCTCCGAGGCATGGTGTTTGGGAAGATGGCTTTTTGTAGCGTTCCCCACAGACGGCGCCAATTGTAAGTGCACAAAAATTCACGGACCCGGGGGGTGGTGTTCTTGCGACTCACTGAGGAAGACGGAGGCTGAGGCTCCCCGTTTCCTCATTGAAGGTGGAAGAACCGATGCCTGAGAACCTGGAAGAGGAAGAAGAAACAGGTCAGAGGACCCTGGCTGTGGGCAGCGCAGGGCTCTCCGATGCCTAAGTCAGAATGTGTACTGGACAGTAGGAGGAGATTTTGGGGGAGGAGGTGATACCAGTGGTTCTCTCGGACGGGAGAGAGACCTCTCTTCCTTGTTCTGGTTTGGCCCCTTTTATAGGGGAGGAGAGGAGACAAGGAGGTGACCCTGTCAGAGAACTATCCCATCGCTGCACGCCATGTCGCGTCGGGCCATACCCGGGCGTCTGTGGACGCCGTTCTGTCAGAGGACGTGGGCGGCATGGGAGGCTCTGTCAGAGAGTATGGGCGTGCCCTTGTCTTGTCGCGCGTGCTCTAACGTGCTTAAGTGTCCAAGGGTGGACAGCTGTCAGGCCCTGCCTTGGCTAGCCCTGACCGAGGTCGGGGTGTGACGCTGAGGTCGGGGAGCCGAGGGCGGAAGCCGAGGGCGGGAAGCCGAGGTGAGGCTTTTGCCGAAGTGGGAGCACTTGGCCGAGCAGGCGGAGCGCGGAGGTTTGAGATGAGCTTTGCCGAGGTGGATTAGCCGGCGCGGCAGCACGGGATGGAGAATCAGGCCAGTTATCCGGTGAGCTAGGAAATATCCCCACACAATACATATCCTTGAGAAGATCTTCCAACAAGTAGAAGAAGAAGAAGAAGAAGAAGAAGAAGAAGAAGAAGAAGAAGAGGAAAGATGGGAGATTACAACGATGCGATGATGCGCAACAATGACGCGGCCGTACAAGCCCTCACCAAAGCGCAGAATCGAGTCAGCATCCTCCAATTGAAACTGGTATTGCTTTCATCTCCTCAATCTAAACAGATTGATTCCTATGTTCTATAGATCTGTATGCTTTGTTTTGTTTTCTTGATTCCCAAATCCTCTAAGACCTAGTTTCTTTGAGAAGAAAAAAAGGGCCTGTACTTTGGGAATAGAATATTAGAACCCAAGACTTACAAAGCGTTGCCTGAACTTTAGGATGAGAACTTTAGAACCCAAGTCCCAGAAAGTTAGGATCTTTGAACATAGATCAAGGGACAATACATACAAGAAAAAACAAATCCAACCCAAATCACCAATAAGGTGCTTAATATCATGTTACAATTTTTTCTTCCATCTCCTCTCTCAATAAAAACTCCCATCCTAGAGACCTTAGCTGATGGCAACAGTGAATGACTGACTGGCGGATTGGTAATATGACACATTACTAACCTCACCAAACTATAGGCCTTGTGGTTATTGAAAAACAAGAAAACCCCAAAAAGGAAACAGTAGGCGCAATTGTTTTTGAATGGCTTTCTTTTTTTGTCAATTTTTTAAATCTTATCTTTGGGAAAAAAAAATGAAGTCTATATTAGTACACTGTAATAGAGTCTACTCATCTGCCTTCTTTTTTCTCATCTCTTTTTTCCCTTTACTCGGCCTTGCTTCTCTTTTTGCAGATGTATCGAACTGTCAAAACCACTAACAAACCTGCGGCTTCCTCAGGTAATTCTCATCGCTTTAGATAGCATTCACTTCTTTCAACAACTTTTAACCCCATTTTTTTCTGAACAGTCACTAATAACGCTGTGCATCAGGCAGATATGTAAGCCCAAGCCCGGCCAAGTAAATCCTCAGGCCTCAAAATGTTGGTTTCAGATAATTTGTGGGTTTAAGGTGTCCAAATTGGTGGGTTTGTTCTGATTGATGGGTATTATTTAGGTCTTATTGAGTGCGTTGGGATGTTTTGAGTTTTTTGGATGAGTTTGTGAGAGGATTTATTTGGTGCTTTTGGGGGTTATATTGAATCGTTTCTTATTTTTAGATGTTTATGTGTTGCTCTATTTCAGTTGGGGGATGGATTTGATTTGCTTTTTGGGTTTAGATTTATTTCAGTTGTTTCTTTGTTAGCGTTAATAGCTACTTGATTTATTAGATCTATTTCAGTTTTTCATGCTTGGACGTACCATGAATTTCATTCATTTTAAAAATTTCTACATGATCATCCATTCTCCTTTGGAATTGTGACGCCCCGGAGTCCCACATCGACTATAGAGAAGAAAGTGATTGGGATTATATGTAGAGCTTACACCCTTACCTTGCATGAGGCCTTTTGATGGGTTGAGACCCATCAGAAATAAAACCGTGAGGCCAGTGGGCCAAAGCGGACAATATCATGCATGGGTAAGGGTTGGGGCGTTACAAATGGTATCAGAGCCGACTCTCAACTAGTTCGAGTGTGGGTCCCCTGCCGTGGTCTGGTGCAAGTGGGCGAGCTTCCATGTGGGCGGGCCAAGAGGGCTGGCAGGCTACAGGGGCTGGCAGGCTACTGCACAGGGACGTGCAGCCTTAAGGGGGGTGGAATGTGACGCCCCGGAGTCCCACATCGACTATAGAGAGGAAAGTGATTGGGATTATATGTTTGTAACGCCCCAACCCTTACCCATGCATGATATTGTCCGCTTTGGCCCACTGGCCTCACGGTTTTGTTTCTGATGGGCCTCAACCCATCAAAAGGCCTCATGCAAGGTAAGGGTGTAAGCTCTACATATAATCCCAATCACTTTCCTCTCTATAGTCGATGTGGGACTCCGGGGCGTCACATTCCACCCCCCTTAAGGCTGCACGTCCCTGTGCAGTAGCCTGCCAGCCCTCTTGGCCCGCCCACATGGAAACCCGCCCACTTGCACCAGACCACGGCAGGGGACCCACACTCGAACTAGTTGAGAGTCGGCTCTGATACCATTTGTAATGGCCCACCCCTTACCCATGCATGATATTGTCCGCTTTGGCCCACTGGCCTCACGGTTTTGTTTCTGATGGGCCTCAACCCATCAAAAGGCCTCATACAAGGTAAGGGTGTAAGCTCTACATATAATCCCAATCACTTTCCTCTCTATAGTCGATGTGGGACTCCGGGGCGTCACATTCCACCCCCCTTAAAGGCTGCACGTCCCTGTGCAGTAGCCTGCCAGCCCGCCCCTGTAGCCTGCCAGCCCTCTTGGCCCGCCCACATGGAGCCCGCCCACTTGCACCAGACCACGGCAGGGGACCCACACTCGAACTAGTTGAGAGTCGGCTCTGATACTATTTGTAACGCCCCAACCCTTACCCATGCATGATATTGTCCGCTTTGGCCCACTGGCCTCACGGTTTTGTTTCTGATGGGCCTCAACCCATCAAAAGGCCTTATGCAAGGTAAGGGTGAAGCTCTACATATAATCCCAATCACTTTCCTCTCTATAGTCGATGTGGGACTCCGGGGCGTCACAGGAATCTCCTTTGCTTTTGTGACATCATAGAAATCAAAATGTTAACAATAGGTTGATGCCTTCTTTTTACTTTCTGCCCAAATCACTACTGATGAAGTAATATCTCACCCAATCTGACTGCCAATTTTCATGTTGGCCAATGCAAAGTGGAATAGAATAGTTTAAAAGATGCAGATAGATTCAAATAGCTCATGATTTGGAATATATACATGTCAATCTAACCACCCATTTGGCCTTGCATTCTTCAGGATCTGGTTATAGGCCTTTCTGTTGTATCTCGAAAGTGCATTTTCACATGCAACTTCAATGTCCTCTCTCCAACCTGCACTCAACACCTGAAACGATTTCCTGAATTTTGTACATTGAACTATAGAAAGTTAAGACTTCTTATTTTAGACTTTTTTCTTTCTTCAGGGTGATCAACTAGTTTTTGAGGAGTTAGTGCGTGAAAAATCTCCAAAATTGGGTATGTATTTTCATCGTTATACAATTCTTTGTTATACTCTATCTAGCTATATTGTAATTTGATGAGTTTCTTATTTTATTTTTATTCTCTAAAGGTGTTGTTATACTCTATCTAGCTATACTTGTAAATGTTAGTACCATTAAAAATCATGCTGAAGTATTTTGCGTTTCAAAAGGGTATTTATTTTGGAACACCATGAGTATTTTGCTTGAAAAGGAGTTGAGAATTGTTGTATTGAATGGGCTATGCTTTCATGTATGTAGTTTACATCCATATAAATTATAACCGCATTACCATCTTGAGTTTCTTTCAAGATACTATAAACGATTATAGCTGATTTTCTATTCATTTTCTGAAATGGGTCTTCTGTCTCTCTCACTCTCTCAAATGGGTTATGCATTTGTAGCTGTTTCTTTGCCTACTTCTTACTTTTTTATGAGATGGGTACTGTTGGTTTTGGCTTATTGTCATTGATTCTATGATGGGTCCTGCTTGTGAGCTTCATTCTTCTCTTTTAATTGCATAGATTTTCTCCTTTTGTATAGTTGGTCCCTTAAAACTTATTTTTTTAACCAATTCTTGTATTCTGAAATGGGTGATTTTTAAAGTTTTAGAAGCTCTGTTATCTTTGTCTCCCCTTCATTTCAGAAATGGTTCCCCTCTCTCATTACCCAAGGGGGTTATGCATATGAGAATTTTTTTAACTATTTTTATTTTGTTTGTGGGATGGTTAGTATGGGTTTTAGCTTATTATCATTGATTCTGTAATGGGTTTTGCTTTGTGAACGTTATTATTCTCTTTTCATTGCACAAATTTTCTTTTTTCAACTGATTCCTGTATTCTGAAATGGTTTTTTTTTTTTTTTATATTGCCCAACTTCCCCAAAGGTCTTTTTATATTGCCAATGGTTGGGCAAAATGTTAGTAGGTTTCTAGAATAACTGATTTACCATCAAATCTTTCTCCCCAAAGTGTTATCTCAAATTGTGATATTGTTGCATTCTCGAATCCCTGTCCATTTAGGTTGTCTCTCAGGTTTAGCCTCTGATGGCAGTAGCAGAAAAAAGACTGATTGTCTTTAAATGCTCCATCTTTTGGTGGAGTTGCTTGTATGAGAGCTTTTTCCTCATTCTACTATGTTTATTTATTTACTGTACTTATGTCCATGTTTTGAAGCTTCAGTAAAATTAGCTTGTGTTCATTGGCATATTTCACATGGAACCGGACATTATGGAAGTCCTTGGTACATTTTCACCTTGTGCATCAGGAAAAATGACGGAGAAAATATATATTTTGGTCTTGTCTTCAAGCTGTCTGATATGCATTCGTGAAAAGTTTTTCTTTATCATTTGTTGGAACTGTCGACTCAGACTCAGCCATGGCTGAGTCGGGTCCAAGGGTCCGATTTTTTAAGCCTTGGTAATTAATTGGATCCTCTGGAGGACCCCATCACGTGACAACCCTTGATATAATCCACTGCCAGATGATCATGGCTGTCCAATTGATGGCTTGCAAATGGACTGCATCTTGTGGATCACTATCGGCAATGGAAATAGGATGGTTAGTAAATTAATATGAATTAATTATAATTCATAGGCCATAACATGCATATTTTGGGTCTCTGATGTGGTGGACCACTTGGAGTTTCCTGGTTGTTAGTTTGTGTGCTTCCTAGATTTTGTTACCCTTCAAGTTTTCCTATACCTTCAGATTAAAGGCTCCTGGACGACGATGAGACTCCAGGTACATTTTAGTACTATTGAAAATCCTACAGAGGCATCGTTCTTTGAATAATTTGAAGTAGCACACCCCTTGCATGATTTGTCAAGCTCCATAGCAAAGGTATAAACCAACAATGACACCAGTGAAAATAAGTTTCTCTATATAGGTTGAGTTGAACTTATTCAAGGATTTGGTCCAAAATTAACTAGAAGTTGTGATATAGAATTTATGTAATCTAACCCCAAAATATAATTGGGACAGGGCTTTGAAGACGATGTTGATATCAAGATAGATAAAACTTCTTTAAAGGTGGTCGATCCCTCAGGTATCTTACTACCTTTTCAAAGCGTTAGCAGTAGTAGGTAAATTGTCATTATCATTTCTAATGTTGTATCTGTTCGCAAACATCGGATGGATGATTAATATCTATGTTAAAATTATATATGTAGATATTCAAGTAACTAAGTAGTGAATAAATCAGTGGGTCTTCTCTTCTTTATTTCTTTCTTTTTTTCCTAGGAATTGGGAATCAAACACATGATTCCATATTCAAATGCAATGTGCTAGCACACATTAATGAATTTCACATGAACAACTACAAGCATAAAGGTTTGAGACTAGTAGTAAATTGAGCAGGAAGATGTAATTACAGTGTGATTCTTCACTAAGTTATTGAAACACATTTCAAATGGGCATATGGACTGATGTTCCATGATCTGGACCATCCAATGGTGGGTCCCATTCTGCTTGAATTGCTGGACAAAGATCATACAAGATGTTGATCCAATGCATCAGATTTAATATCCCTTCTTCTTTAATCCTGTCATTTGTACACATTCTTATATACTGTAATTTGTTGATAAGAGGTTGGGTTTTTCAGATTGTCCAACCAGAGAGAGTTTTCTTCTTTGTAATGTACTGGATAAATTCATGAGAGAACCATGTTTCTGTTAGATTTCACTTAGTATGTGCCATTCATATATATATATATATATATATAGCATAACTCAAGATGATTGATGGAATCTGATACAAGCCTTAATTACATTGTGAACTATTCATAATCTTAAGCAACATTTGCCACAATGATCTACATTAGCCTAATACAGGGCATGCAGTATCCTGTTTAAATTCATTAGTCTTCTTTCATAACTTTTCTTTTCTTCTTTTTTACTCTTTGGGTTCTTTGGCTAACTCTTAGCCTCTATTATTTTTTTTTAGGGATTCCACACAAAATCAATGCCTCGCAGTTTATTGAGGCAACCTTCGTTTTATTTGTGAATCATTACCTGACTAGAAAATCATTGCAAACAAAATGCATTGAAAACTGAAGTACGAGCATAAAGGTGTTAAAATTGATCAATTATCTACTTCCAGTCTGATTTTATCATATTAGGGAAGCTATTCGTCTTCTTGTTTCCCTCTAAAGATATGAGAAAATCTATTGAACTTCTTTTATTTAAAAATCATTCCTTTGATATCGATAAGTTTTAATTTGTTGTTAATGGATTCTGTATTAATGGCCAATCCAAAATGGTCCTAACAGTGGTTTTCATATTTACCTTCCATGTGACAATTTATTTGTCTTTCATTTTAGAAGTGGCATTTATTTTCCAATTTAAATACGTTTCTGTGAATTTCTTTCTAGTGGATTTGTAGGTACAGAACCATATGAATTGTCGCACACTATACCCCCAAATGCAACTGAATATATCTTCCAGGCTCTCAGACCAAGGTTATTCCATGTTCTCAAACCTTTTGAAATTTAAGTTTCTATATATGTCATCAAACATTGTTCATTTTCCTATTATTGTGCAACTCATGTAGTTTGTTTTTATTAAGCAAAACATTTACTATGCTTGGGTTGCTGTTTATACGCTTTTGATTGTTACGCTAATCAACGAAAATCATGTGACATTGCCTGCATTTTGACAACTGATGATGAATGTGAAGTTTACTGATGTGTTTGGTTTAGTAACAAGTTTGAGATGTGAAATTCCTATGTGACCAGAGAAATGATATGAGAACCAAGTCATAATAGAGGATATTGAAAGACAACTTGTTGGGTGATTTTGTAGAGATGATGGTTGGTCTTGTTGTAGATTAAGCATAATGTCATGCAAGCGCTTGTTTCTGCTTTTCTTCAACAATTTTTTTGCCATATTGATCTAGTGATGAACATCCTTCCCCTTGGTGATCATGGAAACAACCAGCTGGCCATTGCTTAATAGTCTTGAGGATGAAGAATACCCTTGCTTAAATCTCATTTGGACAGTATAGGTATTGTAGGTGCTTCCACCAAAGCCCAATCCAAAATCCTACTTCGAATTTCCCCCCACAGGTATCTTGACTCAGCATTAGGGTTAGAAGCCTTTAAACTTAAGAAATGATTATGGGTCAATAATCATGCAAAAGGGTTAAGTAGTCTTTACGATGCCATTCTTACTCAGTCCCCACTTCTTGCAAGTCAAACTTGATTAAATTGAGTGCATGCCATGCCATGTAAATGAGTAATATGCATGTTGGAGTGTCAAGGTAAGGAATCTAGGTGATCAAGAATCTAATACATGTAAGATTAAGCATTAATGATGTAAAGAAAGTAGGGAGATTCTACCAAAACAAGCCCAGACCCAGTAGATTAATTTTTATCTAGGAAACTTTAAAAACCTAATAATCAACTAAAATAACTAGTTGTTAATCAAATGGGTACATATAATCTTATGATCAAGTGAGCTTTTAATGTCCTCTCAGTTGCTGTCCTCTCAGTTGCAATGAGAACACATCAATGTCCAGAGCACATGGCATTACAGATAGCTATATATATATATATATTATGTTTGAAAACATTCTATAGGGTTATCATCTCATAATGTCTCCATGATTAGATTGTTTTGGTTGCATCAACAACATCAGAGGACGGACCAGGGTTTACTCACTAGACCTGAATCTCAATCATGGAGCCCAGAACTCCAGCAAATTTCAGATCTCAAGGCCATTATCAAATCTCAACTTGACACGTGCAATCGGAACAATATATATGAGGTTTGGCTCATTCAACAAGCACTTAAGCAACAAAATCTTTGAACTTCTACCGCAACAAAATATTTGTAATACCTCTGCTCTCCCACTGGGATTGGCGAGCTTTGGTATTTGAGTGCCTCTGCTTTCTCATCGGCATCAATGCAAGCCTCTACAAAGGGCTTATAACCTGTTTAAATTAAAAATACTACGGTTATAATTATGAAGCCATCTGTTGTACATGATGACAGCAGAAATCTAAACAAAATGACATATGCAAACTTCTCATAAAATATTATATGGGAAAACCTGTCGCCAAAAAAATAAAAAAGAGGAAAAAGTTTTTTATTTTAATTTTTTGAATGGCTACTTTTATTAAAAAGAAAAGCGAGTAGTACAAGAGGACTATATTTGATAACCTTGAAATCATTTTTCGCTTTTAATGCAGCGAATTCGTATGCAAGAACACCCCCTTTGTAAAAGGTACGTAGAGCAAACAATCCCAATGGTTAATATATGGTATGGATTAGGTTGGTATGTGTCACACCCCGAAACCGGGCCCTGCAGTGATCCGACCTCGGGGTGCGAAATTTTGGGATAATTTGAAACTTTTATTATATTTCCCAAGATCCGCGTGAATGAGGATAATCAAATTCCATCACAATCAGAGTATATTTTCGCGGAAGCTATACATGGTGTTACGACTCGAAATCCGTGGCCATCGGGTTCCGCGTCACACGCCACCAATATCATAAAGCCATCACATAATAAGATTGGCACAGGTCATAAATCAGAGCACACTGAGCTGGTAGTACCAAGACTATCTATTTCCCACATATTCAGATTACAATTAACAAGTGTCTTAATTACAACCCAAGCAAAAGGCTAACAAAGCCATACAAAAATATATCCAACTAGACAAAAATACTACCCCAATGATTTGATACGAACTCCGGTGCCAAACTTGACATCTAGATGATATCAATGGGCAGCCCCTCACGTCAGACCGGCGGTCCCACCGCCTCCTCCGATCAAACACCTAAAAACAGAAAGAGAGGAAACTGGCACCAAACAAAACAGGGTCAGACACGACGGTCTGGCAAGCAAATAAACAAGTAATATGAAACAAGAGAACGTTCATAAAACCTTATAAAATCATTGTAAAACCATTTAAAGAGTCTAAACGGTAATAACAATAAATCATGTTAAAACGATCGAAAGGCTGAACATAAATGTAAAAGCAAATGCATGAACAGTCTCTGTAGCATGAATATCTCGAAAGGATAATAGCCTACGTAAAACATTTTAATAATTGAAAACACATGTAAAATCCTGAATAATAGAGACAATACGATAAAAGATCGATTTCAAAAACATTAAAAATTTCAAAGCATAAAGAGTATAAACAACAAGAATCATAAAATAAGGTAATACGCAGATAAAACATTGGCAACCACACATAGCTATATTCTCTTATTACCGAAGTAACAAGAGCAGACAGAACCGTAGCCACTAAATGTGGTACCGGAAATAGGATCAGAACCGTAGCCATACAAATGGGACCGGCAGATCAAAAATCAGAACCGCAGCCATACAAATGGGACCGGCATATAAAAACCGTTGCCATGGTCGGTACAGACAGAATCCAAACTGCAGCTGGCGGACAAATTAAAGATCCCAAGCCGGGTGATCAGCCCGACAAGGTGACCTAAGCCTAGTGGTGCCTTTAGTTTTCAAAACTCGAACCGATACAAATCAAACCATAATACTAATCCCTTTGGCTCAGGGGCTCACACTACAAAGCTCTGGCCCCGTCTTGCCTCGAGGTTTTATTTTCAAAATACTAGTCTTATCAAAATAATAGTCTCATCGAAGAAATCCCGAATGTGGCGAACCACTCCAATCGCCTTTCAAATCGATTCGGAGAAAACATACGAATATCCATGGTAAACCGCTCAAATACACATCAAAGTGATTTGTATAAAATCACGCGATCAATCCTTTCGAACATGGAAAACCACATGATTTTATAGCAAATCACCGATGCTATTTAAATTAGCTCACCGAAGAATACAAATACAAATACAAATACATTTTTCTGACTTGAAATGGAATGGATAGTGGAGAATGACTTAATGATTTACCAAGAGAACCATCTCAATACGCATTTAACCTTTAAACATTGATTAATAAAGAGTGCGTTTGATGCCAATGAAAATCCATAACATTTAAATGATAAAGTGCGCATTGAGACTCGAACGATTCCCGGATAATTTCACATACGCACATTCTCCCATTTTTCCTATTCCCATTTCTCAATTTTTCCAAGTATTACAAGTAATCCCAAAACTCTTTAAAACAGGCCCATAGCTGGCCTTAAACCGAGCCCAAGACAGTCTTCTCATTTAGTCCAAAATAGCCCTTTAAACATGGCCCAAACAGCCCTTAAAAACAGCCCAACACTAACCTTGAATGGCCCACAAAGCATATCTTAAGACAGCCCTTAAAAACTAACTTTGAATGGCCCACAAGACAGATTTGAAAAAAGCCCAAAACTAAACCTTTAATAGCCCACAAAACAGGTTTTAAATCAGTCCAATATCAGGCCCTAAGATGACCCAATATCAGATCTTGTAATGGCTCAAAAACTGACTTGAATGGCCCAAGAAACAGTTTTAAAACAGCCCAAAACGGACCTTAAAACAGGCCCACGAAACAGGTCTCCAAACTCGGACCTGAACCAGACCCCAGGCAGAGCTAGGCCTCGCTCGAGCGACCCAAGGTCCGCTCGAGCGAAGCCCAGACAGAACCTGGGTTGCTCGAGTGGACTGGGCTCTGTCCAGTCCGGCTCGCTGGCTTCTTTCTCTTTTTTTTTCCATTTTTTTGAGATCTTTTTCATTCCCAATCTTTCATACAAATTTCCTAGATCATTTGGGCCCTTCCTTGACCTTCCAAACTCATCAAATCACCATTCATTATCAACCCAATTAACCAAACAATCACTTTTTAAAATCAAAATTTTTCCCCATTTCTTTGAACACCAACTCTTAACACAAAGAAATCAAATTTTCTACACGACCAAGATGAAAGCTGTAGGTGCAGAAAATAATGACCCACAATAACTGGGGTGCCTTAGAGGACTTATCCAAGGTGATGAAGATTAGGTGCCGTCCAAAAGCCTGAAAGAGAAGAGCAAACGGTCAGAGGACCCTGGCCTGGGCGGCGCAAGGCTCTCCGATGCCAAAGTCAGTGAATGAACTGGAACAATGGAAGGAGAGGAAGAAGAGAGGCAGAGTAACGGCTCTTTGGGTTGAATTGTGCGTACCTTGCATGTGGTATGAGGCTCTATTTATAGAGGCTTGGGTCATATCTTTGGATGATATCTTGGTGTGGGTCCCATGACTCGACTGGGAAGTCATGATCAGCCCACACGGTAATAACTGCGGTCCATTCCAGCCCACATCGCATTAAATGTGCGTCATGTTGGGCCAGATCGTGTTGGACGCCTTTGGCGGTAGGGGTACCATCGGATCCGCCCTCGGGCCTTGCCCTGATTTGGCTTTAGCCGCTGGATGCCGCCCTGTCAGTGATCTGGCGAAGATTGTGGACGGCTGGATGTCGCATCTGTCTCACTGGCTCGCGCCCCTATTCCTCCACGTGTCTGATGACGTGGGGGACGAAGGGCGTGAGTGGAGGTTCTTTCCTGCTTCGGCTTTCGTCCCGGTTCCTTCGGCCGAGGTGGAGCTTTCAGCCGAGGTGGGCACATGGGGTAGCCGAGCTCGGCGCCAGCGGTCTGGACCTGCTTGACTTCGGCCGGAGCCCCTGTCCTGGTAGCCGAGGTGAGTCCGGTGCCACGTGGGTGGCACGCGGACGGCACGTGGGAATGCTTGGTTTCATCTGATGGCTGTGATTAGCGTAATCCTGGAGCTCTGGAAATCTCCCCACACAAAAGCAAACTTCCAATACATTGTAAGACCATAACATAAATGAAAATCCACATAAAATTGGTTCATTCAATCAAAGTAAATCCATAAATCAAAAGGATTAAATCATAAGAAGAAAAAGCCATGAAATGAAACCAAATGAGATGAATCATCATATTAGTTGTGAAATTCACTTGCCTCAAGCCACCATGAAAGCTAAGATGCTCTTCAAGCCATGCTCTAGGGTCTCAAGCTCCCAAAATCACAAAACCCCCAAAATAGCTCATGAATAAACCCTAGAAAACAAATCCATTTTCAAATCTCCATGAAAACCCATTGCATAAATGAGAGAAATACTCCAAGAGGTTTGAAAAAACCAAGATCTCATGAAAAGAAAACCATTGCTAACCTTTGGGTGTTCCAAACAAGAAGAAGGGCTTGAAGAGGAGGGTTGTCCTAGCCCAATGTTCTTGAAAATGGGGTCTTTGGAATGCTTGAGAGTTGAGGAAGAAGAAGGTGAGATCAAATCTCTACTTTTCACTCAAAAATGTAATTGCAAGAAGAGAGAGAAAGTGCTGGAAAAGGGACAAACCCTAGGCTCAAAAGTTGCTGGAAAACAAATGAAGAAGAATGGGGAAAGAGGAGAACCCATGGCTTCTTATAAAGAGTAAATGGGCTGGGCCCATGGGCCCCAAACTTACGAAGGTCAAAACTAGCATTTGCGGGTCCCGAATGAAAATGACGAAGAAGACAAAAATGATCAGCGAAATTTCTAATTTCCAAAAAGTATACTTTCCCTAATTTCTGAAATTTTCGAAATTCATGGACAGATTTAATGTGAAAAGTCAGTTTTGCCCTTTTTCTCGAAAAACGCATTTTCTGATCATCAAATCAAAATGGTCAAAACATGAAAGTTGTTAAACTTCATAAAATGAGTCAAAATACACCAAATTCAGAATTTTTAGAAATCGAAAGTAATTTCTCATAAAAATACATATCATATGGACCGGGTCAAACCAAAGTCAACGGTCCTCAAAATCTCAAAGACTATGGAAAAATCTAGTCAAACTCAAAAACAAGGTCAAACCAACTCAAATCTCGCTTAAAAGCTAAACCACGATTAAAACAATACTAAACAGAGAAATTGGGGGTCGGGGTCTTACATCCTCCCCCCCTTAGAACCCATTTGGTCCTCCAAATGGTCTAAACCACATCAAAATCAAAAACCCAAAAGACAAAAGAAAACACTGACACCCTACGCTGAACCTCGGCAACTGAGAGACCCTCTGATCAAGCCTGACGTTGAGATGCACGGTCAACAACACTCTGATTCAGTTGAAAGCTTCACACTATTCCACATATTTGTTCAAGACATACTCCTCTGACCAAACTAGAGTTCAACGATTCTTCTAAGTGTCCTTGGTGTCAACTATCGTTCTCGCACTGGATCGTTTCTTTTACTTACCTTGTCAGTCACCGTCGGTCCAAGAAACTGCAAGTTCTGTCCCTTTCTATCACTTGGAATTCTGTGCCTTAAGTCCTTCAAAGCTGTACACGGTGCTCCTGATGCTTGTACGAAGATGTGATCGTAGACATGTTTTCTCTGAAATAAATCTTCATCCCGAAAAATTCTGAAATTCCATATGTTTGCTCTAACTATGTTTCTTGAATGCATCATCAGCTTCTGGCCTCCAAGTATATCGTCAATCCTTCTTCGTTCTGAAATCACAAACTCTAAATTCTATAGGTCTCCCGTCACTGACTTGGTCTGCTACAACCTGGATGTCATACTGCCATACACCAAATGTTAAACTGCCATAACCTGCAGAGCTGTTCTGTGTCGAAACTTCGCATGGCTTTCCTCTTCAGGTTTCACTCTCACAACTCCATATTCCAAATCTTTCTGTGCTGTACTCAGAATTCTTGCCCACATCTGATTCTATCTACTTACTGCTCTTGATCTCTTACCTGATACTGTGTTATCAACAAAATAGACCTGCCTAGCTGGCATCATTCCTTGATACGTTGAAACTTTCAATCCAAGTCTTGAATGATGTTGATTCTCTCATAGATCCAACTTTGTCCCCAACTGAACTAGTACACATCCGGACATCCATCAACCCTTCACTTCATACACCTCCAAACTCCAACCAAAGGCTATTACAACTCATTCCATTCAATGCAAAACAAATCTTAAAATCTTAAACATGATGACTAAAACAATTACTTAGCTAAATCTCATCACTTTAAAATATAGTAGAAACCGAACCTCCAAATTGTCAAGTAAAGTTTAATAAATAAAGTTTATCAAAGTTTGAACATGAAACAACATTATTCGTTTTGAAAATCACGTTTTCATAACCCAACAAATCCTTGAAATACTCAACAATCTCAAATTAGGATTTTCAAAAATAAATCAAACTCATGTAGTATGACCATACATTAAATTTTATTGAAATCCATTCCCAACCAAACATATACAAAATTTTGAAATCGTCAAGGTTTTGAAATGTAGATGTCAATATTTAAGAAAATTAAAACAAGAGTGAAATTCTAAGGTCATTGTAAAACAATATCTTAAGAAGATTAAACAAGAAAATTCGAAACACAAAACCTTATGAAAACAAAATCATGTGACTCATAAAAAGAGTATAATGACGTAATTTATTTCAAAAATAAGCCTTAAAGAAGAAACATAAATCCATTGTTTAAACACTACACGGATAAATCATAAACATTAAGGAAAACATAACAAAGATGAAAACATCATGAAAATCATTCTCACCAAGAAAAGGGGCATCACCAAACAACTGAGGTATTCACTTGCATCTGCATGTTGTCCAATCCAACATCCTGTAAGTCGGTAAAATCCACAAGGTTTCCTCTGCTGCCAAAAATTATTTTGACCACAACGAACCATTCACTTGATATTGCCTCTGAAAACAACACTGGCTAAGCTGCAAGTCACGGGAATTCTCAACCAAAACTATGACAAGGCTCGTCGAATCCGGGAAATCCCTGAGTTTCTGGCACTAGCTTCCAATCTTACTAACTAAGATCACTTCTCCCTTCATAAAATCAATAGCTTGATATGCCTTTTGCAGTCCTTCATCTTGGAAAGATGGTCTGAGTTCACCCAAAAATCCACATTTACTTACCTTGGTACGCTGCATGATGATCTTCGATTAGCTGAGAGGGGATCTTCGAATACCGCTCAAGTCTTTCTTTGGCTGGCAATTGCACATGTCTCCTCTCATTAACCACAATGAAGATGCTGAAGGCTGGAAGTCTGCTGATGTTCTCCGAAAATAACATACTGAATCCACGAGGTTCTCAGTCTCCGACACAAGCATAGACAAAAGACACCGAACAAGAGTATGGAGACTTTAAATTCTCCACCACTAAGGAGGAAATTTGGTCATCCAAATCTCCTAACAACAAGAACTAAAAGAAAAGACAAGTAAAGTCTCCCGAACTGAAAGAAAAGCAAACTTAAATCCAAAGAAACAAGGACACGAGAAAACAAATCGACACAATCTAACGAATCCTCACCACACGTCTTAATGTCTCTAGAGTATTTTATTTCCTAGAAACTAACCAGCTCTGATACCAATCTGTCACACCCCGAAACCGGGCCCTACAGTGATCCGACCTCGGGATGCGAAATTTTGGGATAAATTTGAAACTTTTGTTATATTTCCCAAGATCCGCGTGAATGAGGATAATCAAATTCCATCACGATCAGAGCATATTTTCGTGGAAGCTATACATGGTGTTACGACTCGAAATCCGTGGCCATCGGGTTCCGCGTCGCACGCCACCAATATCATAAAGCCATCACATAATAAGACTGGCACAGGTCATAAATCAGAGCACACTGAGCTGATAGTACCAAGACTATCTATTTCCCACATATTCAGATTACAATTAACAAGTGTCTTAATTACAACCCAAGCAAAAGGCTAACAAAGCCATACAAAAATATATCCAACTAGACAAAAATACTACCCCCAATGATTTGATACGAACTCCGGTGCCAAACTTGACATCTAGATGATATCAATGGGCAGCCCCTCACGTCAGACCGGCGGTCCCACCGCCTCCTCCGATCAAACACCTAAAAACAGAAAGAGAGGAAACTGGCACCAAACAAACAGGGTCAGACACGACGGTCTGGCAAGCAATTAAACAAGTAATATGAAACAAGAGAACGTTCATAAAACCTTATAAAATCATTGTAAAACCATTAAAAGAGTCTAAACGGTAATAACAATAAATCATGTTGAAACGATCGAAAGGCCGAACATAAATGTCAAAACAAATGCATGAACAGTCTCTGTAGCATGAATATCTCGAAAGGATAACAGCCTATGTAAATCATTTTAATAATTGAAAACACATGTAAAATCCTGAATAATAGAGACAATACGATAAAAGATCGATTTCATAAACATTAACAATTTCAAAGCATAAAGAGTATAAACAACAAGAATCATAAAATAAGGTAATACGCAGATAAAACATTGGCAACCACACATAGCTTTATTCTCTTATTACCGAAGTAACAAGAGCAGACAGAACCGTAGCCACTAAACGTGGTACCGGAAATAGGATCAGAACCGTAGCCATACAAATGGGACCGGCAGATCAAAAATCAGAACCGCAGCCATACAAATGGGACCGGCATATAAAAACCGTTGCCATGGTCGGTACAGACAGAATCCAAACTGCAGCTGGCGGACAAATTAAAGATCCCAAGCCGGGTGATCAGCCCGACAAGGTGACCTAAGCCTAGTGGTGCCTTTAGTTTTCAAAACTCGAACCGATACAAATCAAACCATAATACTAAACCCTTTGGCTCAGGGGCTCACACTACAAAGCTCTGGCCCCGTCTTGCCTCGAGGTTTTATTTTCAAAATACTAGTCTTATCAAAATAATAGTCTCATCGAAGAAATCCCGAATGTGGCGAACCACTCCAATCGCCTTTCAAATCGATTCGGAGAAAACATACGAATATCCATGGTAAACCGCTCAAATACACATCAAAGTGATTTGTATAAAATCACGCGATCAATCCTTTCGAACATGGGAAACTGCATGATTTTATAGCAAATCACCGATGCTATTTAAATTAGTTCACCGAAGAATACGAATACAAATACAAATACATTTTTCTGACTTGAAATGGAATGGATAGTGGAGAATGACTTAATGATTTACCAAGGAACCATCTCAATACGCATTTAACCTTTAAACATTGATTAATAAAGAGTGCGTTTGATGCCAATGAAAATCCATAACATTTAAATGATAAAGTGCGCATTGAGACTCGAACGATTCCCGGATAATTTCACATACGCACACTCTCCCATTATTCCCATTCCCATTTCTCAATTTTCCCAAGTATTACAAGTAATCCCAAAACTCTTTAAAACAGGCCCATAGCTGGCCTTAAACCGAGCCCAAGACAGTCTTCTCATTTAGTCCAAAACAGCCCTTTAAACATGGCCCAAACAGCCCTTAAAAACAGCCCAAAACTAACCTTGAATGGCCCACAAAGCATATCTTAAGACAGCCCTTAAAAACTAACTTTGAATGGCCCACAAGACAGATTTGAAAACAGCCCAAAACTAAACCTTTAATAGCCCACAAAACAGGTTTTAAGATGACCCAATATCAGATCTTGTAATGGCTCAAAAACTGACTTGAATGGCCCAAGAAACAGTTTTAAAAACAGCCCAAAACGGACCTTAAAACAGGCCCACGAAACAGGTCTCCAAACTCGGACCTGAACCAGACCCCAGGCAGAGCTGGGCCTCGCTCGAGCGACCCAAGGTCCGCTCGAGCGAAGCCCAGACAGAACCTGGGTCGCTCGAGCGGACTGGGCTCTGTCCAGTCCGGCTCGCTGGCTTCTTTCTCTTTTTTTTTTTCCATTTTTTTGAGATCTTTTTCATTCCCAATCTTTCATACAAATTTCCTAGATCATTTGGGCCCTTCCTTGACCTTCCAAACTCATCAAATCACCATTTATTATCAACCCAATTAACCAAACAATCACTTTTTAAAATCAAAGTTTTTCCCCATTTCTTTGAACACCAACTCTTAACACAAAGAAATCAAATTTTCTACACGACCAAGATGAAAGCAAACTTCCAATACATTGTAAGACCATAACATAAATGGAAATCCTCATAACATTGGTTCATTCAATCAAAGTAAATCCATAAATCAAAAGGATTAAATCATAAGAAGAAAAAGCCATGAAATGAAACCAAATGAGATGAATCATCATATTAGTTGTGAAATTCACTTGCCTCAAGCCACCATGAAAGCTAAGATGCTCTTCAAGCCATGCTCTACGGTCTCAAGCTCCCAAAATCACAAAACCCCCAAAATAGCTCATGAATAAACCCTAGAAAACAAATCCATTTTCAAATCTCCATGAAAACCCATTGCATAAATGAGAGAAATACTCCAAGAGGTTTGAAAAACCAAGATCTCATGAAAAGAAAACCATTGCTAACCTTTGGGTGTTCCAAACAAGAAGAAGGGCTTGAAGAGGAGGGTTGTCCTAGCCCAATGTTCTTGAAAATGGGGTCTTTGGAATGCTTGAGAGTTGAGGAAGAAGAAGGTGAGATCAAATCTCTACTCTTCACTCAAAAATGTAATTGCAAGAAGAGAGAGAAAGTGCTGGAAAAGGGACAAACCCTAGGCTCAAAAGTTGCTGGAAAACAAATGAAGAAGAATGGGGAAAGAGGAGAACCCATGGCTTCTTATAAAGAGTAAATGGGCTGGGCCCATGGGCCCCAAACTTACGAAGGTCAAAACTAGCATTTGCGGGTCCCGAATGAAAATGACGAAGAAGACAAAAATGATCAGCGAAATCTCTACTTTCCAAAAAGTATACTTTCCCCAATTTCTGAAATTTTCGAAATTCATGGACAGATTTAATGTGAAAAGTCAGTTTTGCCCTTTTTCTCAAAAAATGCATTTTCTGATCATCAAATCAAAATGGTCAAAACATGAAAGTTGTTAAACTTCATAAAATGAGTCAAAATACACCAAATTCAGAATTTTTAGAAATCGGAAGTAATTTCTCATAAAAATACATATCATATGGACCGGGTCAAACCAAAGTCAACGGTCCTCAAAATCTCAAAGACTATGGAAAAATCTAGTCAAACTCAAAAACAAGGTCAAACCAACTCAAATCTCGCTTAAAAGCTAAACCACGATTAAAACAATACTAAACAGAGAAATTGGGGGTCGGGGTCTTACAGTATGTTAGTCCTAATGGTCAGAATTTAGAAAAGATCATTGATCTTAAGGAAAACACTCATACACACAGGCACAAGCACACTCATGCACAACACTCATAGAGGCACTTAAAACTCGCGCACACTAGAAAGACCAAGGAAAACCATTGATCTTAAGAGGAGGGAGGGGGAACACCAAGGAGTGTGCTTAAAACAACCTACTTGAAGCTGGCCAATTGACAGAAAGAAGTCCTTCAGGAACTCATGCTTATAACACATGCAAACAGATCAAAATAATAAATACAATATAACTGAAAAAAAAATCCTTGAATACTTGATTTCACAGATGGGTTTTAATAAGTAGAAAAAGTTAGAAAGAAATCAATCTTAAATGTGATTCAAAGTATGCAGTAGAGAACATAATACCGTGCAAATGTTATGAATAAGTTGCGGGCAGAGGCCTTGCCTGTATCATTCCAAAGAACTCCAGAGGAGGTTTCTGCAAGTGAAAACCACCCAACAAATAGACACTGATGTATAAAATTTGAAACATGTAACATTCAATTATACTGTATTCTAATCCACAGAGACATTGGGCAAATTTTGATTCAATTTGTAGTAACAAGACAGTATAAATGTGACAAGATAAATAAATGCAGCATCAAATTTTGTTGAAAGCAATACCTTCTGCCATATATGAAAGAGTACAAGATAAACAAGGTCAGTATCACCACTTTCAGTTTCCTTCACCAATGCTGTGTCTTCCTCTCCTATGCTTAGTAAGAGGGGAACCTAAGTTCAAATGACATAACTTAACTACTTTTTGGCAATACTTCTTTCAACAACTTTAATAATCATCTAGTAGGCAATGCCTTGATAACAACTAGTTAGTCAAGACAATGACAAGTATGGATGTCAAATGACATTCTACAAATATGACAATTGACAACCTATATGGAAGGATCCAAAGGTCCCCAGCTATAGCCCAGCTGGTTAGGGACGTGGGTGTGAGTGTGTGAGCTCAAGGTCTTCATGAGGCCACCAAAAAAGAAAGGGGGAAAAAGGATTAAAAAAAACTTGTTTTGATGAATGTGGTTCATAGTCAACAAGCATTGCAGCTAACTTCCGCCGGCCAATGCTATCTGCATGAGCAGCAACTGCTGCATATGATATACATTAGCATAATGTCAGCAGAAACTCAGAAACAGCTATTTCAGAAATTATCAAAACTATGAAGTTATCGACCTAATAAAGAAACAGCAATAAAGCTTCTGGGTAACTTGAAATTCATGTGATCAAACACTCACCTTATCAAGTAAGATTTCCAAAAGACTGCCATCATTAATAGCTAATGAGGCTGTTATCTTAGTACATGCCAAGTGCATTATCACCACCTCCTATACAAAGCAAACGATCGGCAAACCTGAATCGATGCGGAGAGATCTCTATGTTTTTTATTCTATCCAATGAAATGAAAAAAAAATCCTTTTTCACATATTTTTTTTTATTTTCCTTCCAAAATCACTAGATAGAAGTGAATCCCACATGAAATCAATATTCTTCACTAAAATCAATATAAGGCACAAACCCAATTGAAAAAAAAAAATCTTTAATAGAATTACAGGAACTTCTTCTTATAGATCTCTACAAAGAAGCAAAACCCAGATCGAATCCTGCAGAGAAGTGTGCACCCATGAACGGAAACCAAGAAAAGATACGATTCGTAATATGGGTTTTGTTCAAAACAATTGAAACAATCTAAGAGAGGAGATTGGGTGATGGAAGAATTGAAGAAAATGAGGGAAAGAAAGGTCCAACCCAACCTTGCGATTAAAGAAGGTGAACTGAGAAGAACAACCCTGACAATGAGATGCGTCCTCCACCCAACTGAAAAAATTCGAAATGATATTTTAAAAAATATTTAAATTTAAATATATATATGGGAGATGCTCCTATGAGAGATATGGAGATGCTCCTATGAGAGATATCTCTCACCTTAAATGAGAGATTGGGTGGGGTCCCTCACATCCATATCTAATGCCAACAACAGCGCTGGCCCTGAGATTTTTGGGGCCTAAAGCAAAGATTTCAAAGGGGGGCCCCTTATATATTGTATACGAAAATTAGCTTAAAAAAATGAGTCATAAATTAATCATTACCAAAACTCAAAACATATATAGAAAAATCAATAGTTATTACATCACTTCAAATTCATTTAAACACTACTCTTTTAGCATTTTTTGCTGCAAAATGTACTAATCAAAGCTGTGTAATCAATCTTATCAACCATAGCCTTCTCAATTGACAACATAGCTAGTCCATGCAATCTTTCCTTGGACATGATTGACCGAAGGTAAGACTTAATCAACTTTAACTTTGAAGAACTTCTTTCCCCAGAGGCAACTGTAACTGTATAGTTAGCAATATTTTGTATGCAATCCATGTATTGGGAAAACAACCATCCATCACCTTCAAATAATTGAGCACATCAATAGGCTTTGTTGTTTCTTTTGACAAAACTTCTTTCAACACTTTCAATTCTAAAAATAGCCTCTCCCATCAATATAAAAAAGTGCATCCTTGCTAAATTTTTTTTCAAGATTAGCACAATAGGACATTAAAGCTTCATCATTGGCAGCATTTAAATCCTTAAAATCAAACAAAATCCAAAATTTTTCTCATATACTCGAAACTGTTCGAACCGGCTTTGAAGTGATGAAAGAGCTTGATCTACAATATATAAGAAATACTTCACTCTAAAAGATTCTTCAGCTGACTGTGCCGCCTCTTCACTACTATTCTCGTCAAATTGCTTCTTTCTATATATGATTCGTTTTTTCTTGAAATGCCGGCTCAATATTCATTCTAGCTGCAACCTCTTTAGCTTCAATCATGGCCTCTTCAAATCCAGTTTCTCTATACTTTTCAATAAATGCAATAAGCCTTTTTAACTGATCAACAACAACATCTATGTGCATGTCTTCATTTTGAAAAACCTTGTTAACGGAATTAACAGCAAATAATAGATTGTGCCAAATAATCATGCCAACTAAAAACTCAAAACTGCCAATTCCATGTTCTGCTAAGGACTCCGCATCATTCTTTGTTTTCGGATCTCTAGTAGTGTGGGCCAATTCCACTAAACCATCTCTTATTTTTGGGGCTTGGTATCTTATAACTTTAACACTTTCCACACGAATTTTCCAACGTGTTTCCGTCAATGACTTGACCATGAAACCTTCTACATTATCTTTTAACACTTTCCACCTCTTTGGCGAACATGAAAACAACAAGTATATTCATCGTACCACTCCAAAGAAATATGTAGCCTTAGGACAAGAGTTAGCCATACCACAAAGTGCAAGGTTAGGACTATGACAACCACAAGGTGTATAGAATGCTCTAGGATTTATGTTGAGTACCCTATTTTGTACACCCTTGTGTTTTCCTTTCATATTAGATCCATTGTCATATCCTTGTCCTCTTATATTATCAAAATCAAGTTCAAGAGTACTCAACGCTTCTTGAAGTACATTGAAAAGCCCTAACCCCATTGTATCTTCCACCTTTAAAAATTCTAAAAAGAATTCTTCCACCTTTATTGGACTTGTTGAAACATCCACACAACGAATCACAAGAGACATTTGTTCTTCATGGCTTACATCCGGAGTACAATCAAGTATAATCGAGAAATATTTTGCTTCTTTGATTCTTGCAATGATTGCATTCTTAATCTCACATGCTAACAATTGTATCAATTCATTTTGAATTTTGTGGCTAAGATAATGGTAATGAACCTCACCACTTTCAATTCGCCGAAGGTGCTCTTGCATTGTTGGATCAAATTCGGCAATCATTTCAATTATGTTTAAAAAAAAATCATTCCTCTCTTGATAAATCTTCTCATTGTCCCCACGAAAAGCTAAGTTATTTTTTGCAAGTATTTTTACCACAACCATTATCCTTCGCAACACCCTTGTCCAATGTTCTTTCTTTCTATTGATTTGTTCTTGCACACTTTTATCAATGGTTTCATTCTTGTGCAATCTCATATCTAATTCAATCCATTTATCATGCACATGAGATGCTCATTACTACTTTCATGACTTTTTAACCTTTTATCAATATTTCTCCAATCTCCAAGTCCATCATTAGCCAATAAAGTCTTGTTCCCTTCTTCTTTAAACAACTTAGAACAAAAACAAAATACTTTATCCAAAACATCCGAATATACAAGCCACTTTCTATCATGTTTCTCTCCATTGGATAAATGCCGGATGTAGTGTGTGGAAGAGAAGTGTCTATTAAGATCATCTTTAGGATAATTGACATCGTCGGCTCTTCTTTTAGGACCCCTTTCTACTAAAAAGTCTCGTAAATTCTTATCCATCTTATCCCAATTACTCGGATCATCAACATTTGAAGGCTGATATTCTACAATTTGGTCTTCATGTTGACTACCATCATTCTTATTGTCATTTTCATTAATCCACTGATTAATTTTCTCATCAAGTGTCTCTTCATGCTCTTCATTTACTGAATCTATAAATTCTTCATCTTCAAAATTTTCAACTGGAACTGAATCATCTGTTTGTTTCTAAGCAACAACAAACTTATCAAGAGCTCCTGATTGAGATTGAATAAGTGCATCAACTTTTTTTTTTCTTTTTTCAGACCCTGAGAGGCACTTTCTAGGATGCATGATTCTAGGAAACAATCTAATGTAAAACTCAAAAACCAACGATCAATCTAAATACAAAAGCTTCAAATTCAGGTAAAATTACCGAGGTTGCGAAACAATAGAGTGCTAGGCCAGCATCAATAACTCAATCAACACCATAAGAGCATTTGTAAATCATTAAATCAAATAATTAACAAATTTACCAAACATAATCCATCTACAAATTATTTGTATTTTCATAATGTGATGATTCAACTGATTGTTTTTCTTCATAATAAGCGAAAGATCATTTGATTCAATTGATATTGTGGTTAAACTTAGTGGTACCTTTTCTTATCCTTTTATTTTTATATTGAGTTTATGTATACAATAAATTTTTATATAACAAAAAAATATGTTAATCAATAGTCTTGTCCCCTTAAAAGTCAAAAAGATTAAAAGAACAGATAAAAAAAATAATGGCTTATTTTTAAAATATTCTTTGAAACTTGGAAAGGAGAGAATGTTCAATCACCTGCTCATCGGCACAAAGCGGTAAAACACATAAACGGAAAGTCGAAAACGGTTTTGCAGTCCAAAAACCCACTTTTAATTGGAAAGAAGGAGACCCGGTTTTGATTGTGAACAAGGAGAGAGAGAGAGAGGGGGGGTGTATTTGATCTTCGAAGTCGAAAGTGAATCGGCATCCAAAACTACTCTATAATAGCCGACCTAATTTTTTTCAGTTTTCAAAGTCTAATTTTTTTTTATTTTTTTACTTTTAAATATAACACAAAATCATTAATTTAGGGCCTTTTTATAATGGGCTGTTTAGAAATTGGGCCATTTCTCACGTCTTGGGCAACCTTTGTTTATTTTTTACAGACCTATATATTATATGGGCTAAAGAAATTTGTGGCCCAAAAAAATGGACAAAAATTTGGGGCCTAAAGCGGCGGCTTCCTGGGCTTTAGCTCAAGGCCGGCTCTACCCAACAACTTAAATGTGAGGGCCCCGACCCCTATCTCTCATATAAGGTGAGAGATATCTCTCATAAGTGCATCTCCCTATATATATACATGTAGAAATTTAATTAGAAATTTATTCTAATTGAAATGTAATTAGAAAATATATTTTAAGCGAAATGTTGCTTCTTCTTTTTCTTCTTGTTTATTCCTTTATTTTTTGTTTAAAAGAGGGATTACGGTGGGTTGGAGTTTGGGCTTTTCAGAAAAAATTGCAACAAGTCCTATTTTTTAAAATCATTTCAGCCGAAATTTCCAAAATCTAGCCAAAACGGCCGAGACCCACCAAAATCGGCTGAAATCTTAACTGAAATGTAGTGTAGTGATGTTTCGTTTGAACATGTAGACCGAAACAAAATTCTGAATCATCCAAGACAAAGCGGATTTCACAACTATGGTCTAACCATTCATATTCATACTTTTATAATATTATTAAAAATAATAGAGATTTTAACTAATATTTAGTCTAAATTATATTGATATGGTAAAAACCGTAATTAAAATTAAAACCTATAATACTAACAAAAAAATATAGTTGGTTAACTTCAAAAAGAGAGCACATTAGTTTTGTCAAAATAAATTGAATATTTTACATCAAACATTCGTTTGAAATCAAAATAATGAACCTGTAATATAAAAAAAATGAGATTGATAAAACACCATAAAAATACAATATGAGAACGAAGGCCTATAGACAATCCAATAATAAAAATAATTTAGAAGAGACAAATAAACCCATGGAAACGTAATATCTAAAAACCAAGAATTGAAAAAAAAAAATCCATAAAAGCCTATCATCATGGAAACCAAAAGAATCCATCAAAGCTGAAATAATAATAATAATAATAATAATAATAATAATATAGAACTATGATTAAAAATAAAAAATATCAGAAAATATATAGAAATAAAAACAACAAGAAACATACAAATCCATGAGGAAACAATACCAAAAATATCAAAAAAGGAAACTAAAAAAAAGATTAAAAATACATCAGATATGATGACAACAAAGACAACACGAGGTTGCTTAGTTTGTTGGTAAGCTAAATATCACCCCCTCTCAGGGAATGTCACTCTTCCAACATTTGTTGCTCCTTTTCACATGTGGGCTACCTTCCCACTTGTGTGGGCCACCTTGGGTCCTAGCCCCTTGACTGGGGTAGAATATAATAATGATAAAATAACAACAATAACAAAAAAAAATCCATAATAAAAAGCAATAAAAAAAAGTGAACATAAAAATAAGAATTCTTAAAAAAAAACATAAGATGTGCTCTTGCTGAATTTTTTTCATACTATACATTTATAAAAATATCTAAAATTTTACAATTTAAAAGAACATGACATGATTAGATTAAACTTTGCATAAAACTAAACATAGAGAAATAAAGCAAAAATATAGAAACTGATAATGATAAAAAAAATTTTAAATCATACAAAATTAAAAATGAAAAAACATCCCGCCCATTATTATTCAAAAATCTAATTTAATCGAACGGTCATTCTTCCATCAACCATAGAACCAGTATTATTTCGAATCAATCAAATAAAAATTAATAAATTTTCTCTCCCATTAGAATGCAACAATCTAAATCTAGTTGAATGGCTATTCTCAGAACAGTTGTAGTATAAGATTTCTGAAATCAATCAACCTCTAATGTCAAGCATTTGGGAAAACCATAAAGACCACCATCAACAAATGAAGAAGATCTAGAGTTGTTGCAAGAATTGGCGTTGGTAGTAGTTGCAATGAGAGAGAAATAAGAGAGAACATGGGAGAGGAGAGAGGCAATCCTTTGTTGTAGAAATGAACTACATCAGTAATTCTAACCGGATATTGATTTCTCTCATTATTTTATTCTCCAACTTAACTTTTTTAAAATATGAGATGAACTACAAAACAAACAGATGGGAAGTGAATTTGAAATCTTGAGTTTGTATTTCAAATTAGATAAATGAGAGATATTGGGCAAGTTCACCCAATAGTACTACTACATTCAGAACTGTCCTCTAATGATTGGACCCACCAGACATTTATAAATGAAAAACATATATAAACTGCTATTCCATCCTTTATGGGCCATGACCAAATTTCATAATATTAATAGTTGGTACCTAGTCAAATTATATTTAAAAAAAATATTTTCTCTAGTATAGCCCACTTATAAAAGATAAACTACTTAAAAATACTCCCATCTTGTGAGATCATTACAAGATTTCACAACATTAGTAGCTGATGTCATGTCAAATTAATCAATACAAAAGAATCTCTCAAGTAGGGCCTACTTATAAAAATAAAAATAGCTTGAAAAATGCTTCCATATTGTGTGATTATTACAAAATTTGACAATATAGGTAGTTGATACCACATCAAATTAATCACTATAAAAATAAAAATTTTGTTAGAAAAGAGAGGCTAAGAGAGAGAGGATTAGAGGGCGAAGAGAGAGCTTTTTTGTTGTCTCATTATCTATGTATACAAATACAAGGGGAGAAGCCTATTTATAGGCAAAGTAACATCATAAGAGAGGAACCCTAATTCTAACCATAACTCATCTTAAGTGGGCATCCACCTAAGATTCATATCTCATAACACTCCCCCTTGGATGACCATAATTCAAAGACAGTTGCCTCATTAAAAACTTGGCTAAGGAAAACCCAGTGGAAAAAAAATCAAAGCGAAGGGAAAAAGAGTACAACATTCTTCAAGATCATTGAACTGGTATTGGACGTGCATAATGCTGCCTCGTTAAAACCTTAACTAGGAAAACCTAGTGGGATAAAACCTAGAGAAGGAAAAAGAGTATAGCACACAAATGTCCATGGGTAGCATACTTTAAGATGCTCCCTGATAAAGCACTCCCTCTGATGATAGCAACCATTTATATAATTTGATGATGAACTCTACGCATGCTAATCTCATATACAAACTTTTGGAATACTGATTTTGGAAAAGATTTGGTAAACAGATCAGCCAGGTTGTTACTCGAACAAACTTGCTTGACTTCAATTTCGTTGTTGTTTTGAAGTTCATGAGTGAAGAAGAACTTCGGTGCTATATGCTTAGTCTTGTCTCCTTTAATGAAACCTTTTCGAATTTGTTTTATGCATGCTTCATTATCTTCATAAATAATATTCGGGATACCAGCAGTAGAAGGTAATTGACAAGAACTACGAATATGCTGAATCAAAGATCTTAGCCATACACAATCCCTACTGGCTTCATAAAGAGCCAAAACCTCAGCATGGTTGGTGGAAATAACTACCAAATTTTGTTTAATAGAATGCCAAGAAATGGCCACATTACCATTTTCAAACACATAACCTGTCTGTGATCGACCCTCATGAGGATCAGATAGATAACCTGAATCTGCATATCCTACAAAACTGGAATCTTTATGATAAAATATTCATAAATCAGTTGTTCCACCCCAATTATCGTAGGATATGTTTAATACCAGTCTAGTGCCTTAATTGGATTGAGTACGTACTCCTTGGCTTTGCTTCCGGCAAAGAAAATTCTTCCGGGATTTATAGATCGTGGTTCTGTGTCCCAATCATCGTCATCATTTTCATTCTATATCTCTCTTGAATAATTATAAAGTATAAAGATCTATTCATTATCCGGTACTGGTGCCTCTTCAGGAGTTTCCAAAGTCTCATCAGGGACTTCCATTATTCTAGAGAGAACGGATTTTACCGTAATCTCTTCAGGAGCGTTATGTGCCTCTTCGGGAGGAACCTCTTAGGAGCGTTACGTGCCTCTTCGAGAGGAACCTCTTCCAGAGTGTTACTTGCCTTTTCGGGAGGACATGATGTTGATTGCCCATTTCTCCTTTTCCGTGGAGCTGAGTCCTTTGAACCTATTGTTCTGACACGCTTCTGGCGTATTACAGATTTTTTTTCTGCTGTATTTTGACTTTGTCCTGCAAGGACATTAATCCTGACAGGTGCATTCATAGCTGGCACATGTGACTTTGTTACCTTTGCTGCATCATTAAATGCATCAGGTAATCTGTTTGCAATTTCTTATAAGTGCACAATTCTCCGTACATCATTTTCACATTGTGAAGTTCGTGGATCCAGATGAGACAGAGTGGAAGTATTCCATGTTAGTTATCACCGTTCTTCATGAACGGGTCGTTCTACAGGAACAATACGTTCTTCAAGAACTATCTTATCTCCCCCCAACGGCAGGAATATTGTCTCATCGAATTGACAATTGGAAAAAACGAGCAATGAAGACATCTCTTGTCATTGGTTCTAGATATCAAATAATCGAGGGAGAGTCATAAAATACATAGATTCCCAATCTACTTTGTGGTCCCATCTTAGTATGCGGGCTCCTATCATGCCAAAGATTTAAAGTCTTAGGATCACTAAGCTTCGGGCTTGACTTTGTTGTTTTGCTCATAATCGAATGTGATTCGACATTGGAGATTGTCATGTAATATAACCCCGAGGAGAGTGCACTTAGTGTTTCTAGTATTTGCTTATGGCTTCCGATACTAGTAATGATGCATACGTATTCCTTTACAGTCTCAATGTGGTACATAGGGCTGTCAAAATGTCACACGACTCGTTAGCTCGACACGAACCCACATGATATTAACGGTTTTGGGTGACCCCATAATGGGTTCTGGCCGTTAATGGGTCGGACTCGTTAAGCCGTTAAATTAATGGATCGTTAATGAATAAACCCGGTAACCCATTACGACCCGATACAACCCGTCAAAAAGCCGTGCTGCCAAGTGTGCATCACATTACCATGCAAAAAATCAAAGTGTGGGTGACATAACTCTTGTTCAATGGAAGATGCACTTAATCAGAAGAGATACAAAATTTACTTAGAAAATGGGCCTAGACTCAAAGCATAAAGTATGGCTCCATGATTTAGAAAAGAGATGCTTTTTAAGTTTAATGAATTTTTTTTTTCAAAATTAACGGGTTAACGGGTCGTGCCGTATGACCCGTTAAATAAACGAATAGGGTTCGTGTTTGGTTTTTTGACCCGTTTTCTTAATGGGTCGTGTTCGGGTTGAGGTGATTCTAATCCGAATTTGTTTGACCAACAACCCGAATTCATTAACACGACCCGATTGACAGCCCTGGTACCCATTCATTCTGATGTCTTCGAAACTAATCAAGTTTTTTCGGGAACTTTTTTTTAAAACAAAACATCTTTAATGAATAGGTGGGTACCATTAGGTAACATCATATGGGCTATTTCAGAACCTTCAATTATTTGCACAGGTCCAGCTATGGTGGATACCTTTCGTGGAATGAACAACAATTATGAGAAAAATTTATGATTTTTCAAAATGGTGTGTTATTGAACTATCTACCAAATATAGATAGTCCTCAGTTCCATGATCCATTCCTTAAATAATAAATTAATATAACTATGTAATCACATGCATGATAAAACTGAAATAATTAAACCATTCACCATTAATTAGGACATTAATGAAAAATTCCCTATCATTCTAGGCAGCTGGTAATATGACCATTTTCTGGTGATCATACCTGTCCTTCAGGGATTTCCCATCATTCTAGGCAGCTGGTAGTATGACCATCTTCTGGTGATCAAACCTATCCTTCAGGGATTTCAATAGGCCTGCTGGGTCTTCCTCAGTAAGATATTCATTTTTGAGGTCTTCATGTATGTGATGGCACAGGGCTAACGCCTTTTCCTCTAGGGACATCTTGATACCTTTCTTTATGGTCTCTCCTAATTTCTTGGATTGCAAGTAGATTTTAGCATCCAATTGTCAAGATAAATAATTATCCTTATTTATGTTAAGTGCTTCAAAGTCAAGTTTAGCCAGATTTGTCATCATGCAAGAACCTTTTCTTAAATCCACGCTGAGAATGATTCTGCGATGGGAATCCACACTGAGAAGGAGTCCTCGCAAGGAATCCGCGATGAAAATCCTCGCTGGGAAGGAATCTGCGATGGAAATCCTTGCTAGGAAGGAATCTGCGCAGGGAATCCGCGATCAAAATCCGCGATGGGATGGATTTTGCGATGGAAATCCGCGCAGGGAAGGATTTTGCCATGAAAATCCGTACAGGGAAGGATTTCTCTTATCTTTGGGTAAGAAGACTAGGTTTTCTTCCTTCTCTTAGAGCTTCATGCTGATAACGTATTATAAAAGCGAGAGAGGATTAGAGGGGAAGAGAGAACTTTTCTGTTATCTCATTATCTATGTGTACAAATACAAATGGAGAAGCCTATTTATAGGCAAAGTAACCGCATAAGAGAGGAACCCTAATTTTAACCCTAACTCTAACTCATCTTAAGTGGGCATCCACCCAAGATCCATATCTCATAACAAATTTCTTAAATTTTCTCCCATCTTGTATTGGCCATTTAAAAAAAACTGCACGACAATATTATAGAAATCTAGTTAATTTGGGAAGATATATATTAAGATAAGATTAAATATACTACATGTGTATTCCCTCTTATATAATAGGGATAGGCATAAGTTTAATTAATGAGCAAATTAGCGAAAGGTCTCTATAAGTCAATGTTTCCAGCCTCCAGTCCAAGGAAAAACTTTTTAAGGCCTATGGTCCAAGCAGCTAGACTTTTTCCAGCCTTAGGTCCCTGCATCCACATGATCTCATTTTTCAAGACTAAATTGCCCTTCCAACCATTTTAGGCATAAAAATTTTGAAATTTCAAATTTCAAATCCTCCCTCCTCCCTCCTTCCTCCTTCCTAAATCCTCTCGCAGAAGACCTTGTTTTTGTAAATCAGTTCATCTTAGGACCTTGTAAGCTGTGTCCTGCTCTATGTGGCTTTACTCAAAATCAACGTGATATCAGACTATCTGCAAGAAGTGCATATCGGTCGAAACCCTCTTCGACGAACGACCCGATCTCGTCTGCTTCGACTGCAAGAATGGCTTCATTGAGTCCATTACCGCTCCCTCTCTCTCCTCCTCCTTCCCCTCTCCTCCGCTCCAATCTCCCTCCTTCAACCACCAGTTCCTCCAGATCATCTGCCTTGATGGACCGCCCTCCTGCTCGGTTCTACCGAGGTCGGCGGACATGGGAGTCCGTCGGGTCCGACCCTTTCGTAACCGGGGGGCAAGGGCGTGCATCAACATTTCTTTTTTTTTTTGTGGGTGTGCCAGATTTTCTATTTTACTTGGAATTGCAAGTGGTGATCCGGGGATCAACCTTCGCAAGTAAAAAGGAAATCAACTTCTTTCAAGTTTTCCATTGCACATATATTTAAGAAAAGAGACATTTTTCTTAGTTTGCCGTGAAAGGCGATTTTTTTGGCATTTATAGCCGATTTTGGCGTTTATAGCCGATTTTTGGCGTTTATAGCCGATTTTGGCGTTTATAGCGGATTTACAATCCTTATCAATAATGAAAGACAAGAATTGTGATTTTTGTCTCTTTTGAAAAAATACAAACTACAATGAAAAGCAAGAAAAGGAGGATCTAACTTCTCAGGAGATTGTGGGGGACTCGTTTAGATTGACGGTCGCAAGCCATATGTGGGCTTCGCCATCATCCATGCAGATGAGAACAGAGGATGCTATTGATTCGCTTGGCTTGGCTATAACCTCGGGTTTTTAGAGGACAAAGACCAAAGGAAGGTCCTATGTCCAATAAAAAGCCGAGTAGACAGGCTGAAAAGCCATATCTAAGCCATTGGAGGCAGGAGGAGAAGGCAAGGACCTTGGGGGGGTACCCCCCAAGGGACTTTTGTCACCTTGTTGCGGTGGCCGGTGTAGAACTTCCGCAGAGTTTTCTCTCTTTTTCTTTTCTCTGGATTTCTGTCTGCTGTCTGTTGATGTTCGTTGTGTTTCCTTTCTTCTTGGAGAGCCCTCCTATTTATAGGCTTTTAGGTAGCCTTTTAGGTGGGTTTATGGGCTTTTATTGTCATTAAGCCACATAATGGGAGGAGTTACAAAATTGAATTATTTATTTTGTAACTCCTTTTTCTTGGCTTCTGATTGGCCGGAGGAGATTGAGGGCATTTAATCGCCTTTAATCGCCATGATGGGAGGAGTTTCATGGGTTAAATGCCATGAATCTCTTGACTTGTAACTCCCGAATGCTTGCTTCTGATTGGGCCGTCCAAAGAAATGGATTAATGACTGTAATAAAGCTAGTCAATTAATCGCATTAAGTGGTCGCCGAGCAGCTGAAGAGTCGCGGGCCGTGCCACGTCTTTTGAGATTCTTCTGTTGATGATCATCGATGGATCTTCATGTAGATCGACATCAGATGATCATGTAATTTCAGGTGTTTGTTGCCAACAGCGGGTCGGTGCCATCTGTCCTGTCGATTTCTCGATCGGTCGGGTGGAAAGCACACTTTTTTGGTTGACCGGGTGGCGATCAATACTGTCTTCGATACTCTTGATGATTTACCCGTGTTTTGGACGGATGTCAGAGGACTTGGTGTCTCAAAAGCATGAATTTTGGAAAGTACCAGAGGCTGGGCCCTTCGAATCGCGAAAAAACGGCGAAAACCGGGGTTTCCGGGGCTTTCCCGGCGACCCCGGGGTCCAAGGTCGCCGGCGACCCTGGCCCAAGGTCGCAGGGGTCTGCGACCCTGGGGGGGTTTTCCCCCTTTCGTGTCCCGTTTTGCGTCCGTTTTTGCTTTTTTTTATTCTTTTTTCTTCTGTACTTTTCCTTGACATTTTGACCATTTATTGGCCTGATTTCTTTGTAGGAAACCTGATGAGAATCCTTGCATTTTATTTTGCAAAGTTTCCAATTTCCTGAGAAAGCCGAAGACTTTGTCGCGCAGAGCTGCCGATTTTCTGTCAGAAGCTGAAACTGGGTCAAACGATGTCGGAATGACCTGAAATTTGGTGTGAAGCCTCCTGAGCAATAAATAAGACCAACCATAGGCTTTTGTTTGAGTTTCGAAGCTGTTTGGGGTCCTATCACCTGCAGACTTGCTTTTTGTCGCGATGAAGATGTCGCGGTTTGATGTGTGGTCAACCGATGTCCGATTGACTTGAAATTTGACAGGGAACCTATTGGAGTCATTTTAAGATGATCCATAGGTTCTGTCTTGGAAACCATGGTCCCGGAGAGCTTTTGTCGCCGAGAGCTCCTTTTCGGCTGTCGGAGAAGCGAAGTTAGGCCAAATGATTTTGAAATGGCCCGAAACTTCTTGTGTACTCCTTTTTTGGCTGTCTGGAAGAATCTTGCAGTTTTTGTTTGATTCTGACAAGATTTGATTTTTGGAAGCAGCATTGCCTATTTATGGCAGGTTGCGACTTCATGTAGCTCTTTGGATCTTGATGAGGCAAAGTGACATTTTTGGTGTCAACAAATGCCCCCTCGAGGTACAGCGGCGAGTTGCTTAACTTTTGTAGTCGATGTGCCTCGAAGAGATTTTTGAAGGAGAGCCTGTGACTTGACCAAGAGTCTTTGAGCAATCTTTCTTTTTGGTATTTGTAGCCTTTTGAGCTTCCAGGGGAATTTTATGGTAGTGAAAGGGATCACGTACCATCTCGAGGCAAAGTTTTGAAGATGACATCAGGGATGTGGATTTGGGTTTTGACCTTGTGACCTAACAGGCTATATATGGCAGGTTAGGGGGTCGGGTTTGGTTTTGATCGTGTGACCCAACAAGCTGTATGTGGAATGTTGGGAGATCAATTTTGGTTTTGATCTTGTGACCTAACAGGCTGTATGTGGCAAGTTAGGGGATCAGGTTTTGGTTTTTGGTTTTGGTCTTGTGACCTAACAGGCTGTATGTGGCAAGTTAGGGGACCAGGATTTGGTTTGATTTTTGTGGAATGTCAATTTCAAGAATTTGGCTCAATTTGGTAGATGAGGCTGGATGGTTTGATTTTTGGAAGCTCATGGGGCTTGGAATTTTCTTCTGTATGGTCCAATCAACTCAAAAGAGGCATGGAACCATTTTTGTATGCTCTTGGTAAGAGGGATTTCTCTTAGACTAAAAGCCCAATTTTTTTTTTTTTTTGTGCCTAGGTGGTCAAACCTGGCTCATATGGGCTAACCCATGGGACCTTAAGCTTTTGAAATGGCTTAGATCTCATATGGTGTCATTTTTGTAAAGAATATCCAAAAATATCTCATTTGGATAGAGAATATCTAAGAATATCTTTACTTGGAGAGAATCTCTCATGATCCCTTTATTTTGGGATAGAATATCTCAAGATATCTTTCTTTTGGGAAAGAATCCGTCATAGATTATATCTTTTAGGAGAAAATCTCTCATTGATTTCTTTTGGGGAGAGAATCCCTCAAGATATCTTTCTTTTGGGAAAGAATCTTTCTAATTTCTTTCTTTTGGTAAGGTTACTAATTAGTAACACTTACCTCTTTCTTCTTTCCTTCTTTGGTTTGCTCTCCTCTATAAAAGCAAGGAGAAGGTTGGATCTCTTGTTCTTATTACTTTCTTTTGCAATAATCTCAAGAGGGCTTCAAGACCAAGAGCTTTTCTTCTTCAAGATCTTCAAGACTTTTCTTCTTCTTCTCCATCAATGGCTTCAAGTAAGTTCCCTTTTTTTTTTCTTTTTTAAGAAAACTCCATTGTAGGAAAAAAATAAAAAGTTCTTTCTTTTTTTTTGTTTCTTTCTTTTTTTTCTTCTTTTTTTTTCACGTGTTTTCTTCTTTCTTTTTTTTTCACACGGTTTTTTTTTTTTTGCTTTCTTTTCTTTTCTTTTTTTCATGTTTTTTTTTTGTGTGTGGGCCGTACGGACAGATCCGTACGGATCTGGCCGTACGGCCACGTGGCCTGTGGGCCAGCCCTCATTTTTTTTTTCCTCCCCTTTTTTTTAGAGAAAGTTTCTTTTCTTTTCTTTTTTTTTTGTTTTCTTTCCCCTCTCCTTTTTTTTTAGAGAAAGTTTCTTTTTCTTTTTTTTTTGCTCATCATGATAATGCATTTTTTTTTTTTTGCAAACCTAGATGTTCATGCATGCCTTTAATTTGTAAATTAAATTTGTAGCATGATGTGATAGCATACCTGAAAGCTTTTGCAAATTTGGGAACTTGGAGCTCGCAGTGATGTTGAGCCCTTCCTGATTTTGCGGAGACTTTTAGGTTTCGAAAGTTTGGAGTTTCGGAGCTCGCAGCGATGTTGAGCCCATCTTCAAGCTTTCTATTTCTTTCGGGATAGTTCCTTTTCTTCGGAATTGCCCCGTCATCATGTCAAAATTTCGCCAGATTTTTTTTTTAGCGAGATTCTGTCATTTTGATGTTTGATCTTTTTCTTTTCCATCCTTTTCAGGTGGTTCCTCCAGAGCGAACAAGGGTAAAGAGCCTGCTACAAGCGTACCTCGTCGATCTTCTAGATCTTCTAATCCGGCCGTTCAGCAGGCTTTTGAGAAGGTCCAGTATGTTGAGAGAAATCTGGAAGAGTGCGACTCCCTCAACAGAGATGAGATGAGGCAGCGACTGATCACTCTCAAGGGAGAGGAATTCTATAAGATCATGGTAAGCAGTCGTCCATGGGTGATGGAAGATCAGAGCGTTTTGCCCAAGCCTACCTTCTTCTTTGGTGATGCAGTCCCTGATGACATTACATACCAGAGGAGATGTTTTCAGTTTTCCTTCACAGCAGATGGTGAGAAGAAGACTGTTACTACCCGGTCGATGTTTGATCGCACCGTCTCGATTCTGAGCCTTGCCCCCACGTGCCCTAAGAGGGAAGATCCTCCAAGCTGGGTGAGAAGGACAAATGTAATCAAGACCGGGGTTTTTGTCGGCGGTTCTCCTGGATATACGGAGAGGTCGCCTGTTGACATGGACCTGTTGATGCCATCCAGCGGCTACCAGGGCTCTGATTATCCGTCGGTCGATTTGAGACCGGTGGGCCTTGGTATTTTCAGCGGTGACGGCAGCAATTGGATCAAGCCTTTTCGACTTCGAGGTCGTTTCAATGCTGACTCCGAGTGGAAGTCGTGGACTGATCGCGTCCTGCTGATTGGTGGCGCCGTTTTGAAGGAAGCCGGGATTTTTGATGCGGTCCGCGCCTTTAGGGAGACCGTGATCTTTTCCGACGAGGCCTTCATAGCTATGCTGGAGTCATTTCTCCCACAAACCAATACCTTCGTTGTGACGAATGGTGAGATTGGTTTTTCTTTGAAGGAGCTGAGCGCTATTACCGGATTGCCCATCCTCGGCAAACTCTATGAGGAGTTTATGCCGATTGACAGTGTCCTCGAGGGGCAGTCTGAGGAGTTCAGGCTTTTATACTTTCAGCTCGTCGCCTTCTATGATTTTTTGAAGGAGAAGGGGGGTTCGAAAGTTAGATCCAGCAGTTGGAAGAGTTTTTGCTCTTCATTCCCCAACTTTTTTGATAGTAGGGAGTCTTCTGATAGCGTGACCCAGGAAGCCGGAGCTCAGGATCCAAGTTCAAAGAAGATCTTGGCCATGCAAGAAGAGTTGAGAGATTTCTGTGCAAGTACAAACGCCATATGTCCTGACATTGCACTGCGGAGAGATCTCGCTGTTTACCTCACTTATTGGCTTGGTGAGGCTGTATTTGCTGGAGGAGATGGAACGCACATCAGGCCGCATTGTATTTTCCCGGCTTGTCAGATGGCGTTTGGAGAGCAGGTTGCTTTGGTGCCAGCTCTTTACTCCTACCTGTATACCGAACTGCAGGCTGCTGCTTTTCTGGTTCGGCTTGGGCTTCCCATGAATAGGGTATTTTCAGCCCATATCTTTTATTCGTGGTATGTATACCACTGTCCTGGCTTCCATCGGCTGGGTGCTGCATAGGATGATGATCCTCTGATGATTCGACTGGCTAAGGGCAAAGCCGTGTCCGAATCACTTTTGTTTGCCCGTATGAGGATCCGACGGTTCAGGGACGTCGAGATGGGGCAATCTTCAGTAAAGCTTTCTCCGGAGTTGCGGAAGAAGGCTTTTGATTTTGGTGCCTCCCGAGACTCTACCAGGGCGGGGTCGGGAAGGCATTATTCCTTGACAAATGCAGAGAGAGAGTGGCTTTTTAGCATACGTGTCGGCACGATGGTGTACCGCAGACATCTTTTCGTCGACATCCAGCCGTATGTACCCTCTCGCTTTGCTTTGCAGCTTGGCTTTTCTCAAGGCGTTGTTGGAGCGCCTTCAAGCATGGTGAAGCGCTTTGGAGGCTTACAGGACGGGAGAAATGCATGGGCTTTCTATAGTGCTGAAGACACTACAGCCATGATTTCTTATCCTGTGTTGTTGACTTCCCGGACTGCCGGCTTTGCGAAGTGGTTCGCGGAGAGCTTTTCGGCATATCGGGGGCTTTCCAAGAAGGAGCTTGATGTGAAGCTGGCATCTGGAAAGGGCCTTGGAAAGTCGGATGGCATCCGGCGAGAGGAAGTTTGAGCCTTCCTTTCTGGAGAGAAGCACAAGATAGGCTTTCTCGGTGACCAGGGCGTCATCGGTTCTGAAGCTGTTCGAGAGATACCTGATGAGGCTTTGGAGCAGCTAGAACAGGAGGAAGCCGAACTTGGTGCTTGGATGCAGGCGGCACAGAGGCAAGCTTCCGTGGAGCCTACTGGCGAGAGCAGACCATCTAGTGAGGAGTCGAGTGGCAAACCTGACTCTGACAGCGGGGCAGGCTCCTCTAAGAAGCGAGCCCGCAGAAGTAAGAGGAGGAGGAGTCATCATCGCAGCAAGGGGCAGCATGAGGACTCTCCTAACTTGGAAGTTCCTCTTACTATCAATGAGGATGTGCCAGTGGATGCTGACGAGCCTCCAGAGAAGAGAAGCCGAGAAGAAGAGACCGTCGGTGAAGGTATGATTCTTCCTTTTTCTCTTTCCATTTCTTTTCATGGGATTTTTTCCATGTTATGATTTGCTTCTTGTTTCTGCTTTTCTCTTTTTTTTTTAGCAGAGGAAGACTTGGTGATGCCTGAGGTCCCAACCGATGAGGTGGTGATGGATCCTGTCGAGGCACCTGAAGAAGAACCGACGGGCTCTGGAGTAAATCCAGAATCTCCAATTGGTACGACTTCTTTTGCTCCCTTTTTTTTTTGTGACTTGGCTTGCTAACACATTTTTTTTTTTTGTTGCCAGCTGACTTGCCACAGGGTTCTGATGACTTTGAACCATCGATGGACGCAAATGTTGATGATGCTTTCGATGAGTTCATGGAGGAAGAAAGTGTTCCGCCAGTCGTCGAAGAAGGTATTTTGTAGTTATAACTCTGATAATGATTTTCAAACAGGGTCATACTCATACCTTTTTGTGTTTCCTTTGCAGGTTTTGAAGTGGCAGAGGAGGATCCGTCGCTTCCAGAGCAAGAGATGCCAGAGGTTGATCCAGAGGTAGAGATTCCTGGGACCAGCTCTGACAATATTGAGGAGATTCCTCGCGCTGAGATTCCTTCCCGAGCAGGAGCAGCTTCAGCTGGAAAGAGTTCTTTTGTTACTCTTTCAACAGATGATGATATGAGTAGCCGACCAACGGAGTTGGGCGAATCTTCAGCTGGGCCATCTCTTCTTTTTGCGAAGAAGGTGGTGGTGCGAGTTCTGAGCTCTTGGATTGAGACTCTCTTCTCTGGGCACTTGGAAGTCGGATTTGGCATGATCCAGCATGTGCAGGAGATTCTCAGTGATGCTGAAGAGGCTGGTCTGGATGTCACAGGTGTCAGGGCGATCGTTGATAGGATCATTGCACTGGGTGACAAGTGGTTTGAGACCGTGAGTTTGGCTGATGACCAGTTCTTCAAGGAGATGTTCCTGGACCCTGCTGATAAGGCTAAGTCTGACCTGGATGAGGCTACAGAAAGCAGGAAGCAGGCAGTCCGAAAGAGGAACTTAGAAGAGATAGCCATCATCAGGCTGACACATGACCTCAACATCCTTGACAGGGAGGTCGATGAGGCCAGGAAACGTCTTGAGCATTTGCAGGCACAAGTCGCTGCCAAGTGGACTGCCATAATAGAGGCTCGCGACAGGGAGAGTGCCCTGATTCACCAGGTTGCAGATGCCGAACGGGTTCTCAAAAGGAAGTCTGATGAGGATGAACAATGGCAAACTGCTCGAGGTAAGCTTCCTGGTGTGAGAGAAGGGGTACAGCCCACTCCAGCATCTCATGGCAAGTTCCTGAAGAAGCGTGCCTTGGAATCCTTGACGGCTGAGGCTAAAAGTTTGCTTGGGGAGCTGAACTCTTGGCTGGAGACCATTTTTGATTGAGCTCCTGTATACAGAAACCATCCTTCTTTCTTTTCTTTTTTTTTGGTACCACTTGTATTTTTTGGTACTTATTTTTTGTAGTGCTTGTGAACACTTTTTTTTTTTTTTTGTTATCCCTACGCTCACTTTAATCTTTTTGTGATAAAAGTAATTGCTAAATGGGATGCTCTCTTTTTTTTTTTTGTTATCCCTACGTTCACTTGAATCTTTTTGTGATAAAAGTAATTGCTAAATGGGATGCTCTCTCTTTTTTTTTTGTTATCCCTACGTTCACTTGAATCTTTTTGTGATAAAAGTAATTGCTAAATGGGATTTGATCAAAAGGTTGTCATTTTGTGAAAATCTTTTGTCAAGTGATTGTTTTGGCATGAAAGCCAAGTTTTTTGTTTGTGGCATGGAAGCCAATTTTGGCATGAGAGCCAGCTTTTCTTGTGGCATTGATAGCCTGTTTTTTTTTTTTTGTTGTGGCATCTATAGCCAATTTTGGTGGCATTGATAGCCGGTTTGTTTTGTGGCATTTATAGCCGGTTTTTTGGTGGCATTGATAGCCGGTTTGTTTTGTGGCATCTATAGCCGGTTTTGTTTTGGTGGCATTGATAGCCGGGTTTTTTTTTTAAATCCAAGTTTTTTTTTGTTTGTGGCATTGATAGCCGGTTTTGTTTTGGTGGCATTGATAGCCGGTTTGTGGCATTTATAGCCTGTTTTGATGGCATTTATAGCCGGTTTGGTTTTCAAAAAATGCAAGTATCGACTAAAAGTCGCCTCCCTGCTGAATGTTCTTGCAAGTATCGATGGAATGTCGCATCCTTGCTCATTCGGTTGCGAGTATCGATGGAATGTCGCATCCTCGCGGATTTGGGTGCAAGTATCGATGAAATGTCGCATCCTTGCTTTTCAAAAATTTTGGTTTTGCGGGTACTGACTTGATGTCGTTTCCCCACGATTTTTGAAATTTATGGTTTTCTCGAACCTTTGGGTTATGGATATCAACTGAAATGTTGCGTCTCCACAGTTTTTTTTTTTAGGTTTCTTTTTTTTAACCTTTGGGTTGTGGATATCAACTGAAATGTTGCATCTCCACAGTTTTGGATTTTGCAAGTATCGACGAAATGTCGCTTCCCTGCGTTTTTGGAAGTGTCGAACGTGGTTCGCTTGCTTCCGATTTGTGCGAGTATCGACTAAGCGTCGCTTCCTCTCGGTTTTTGAAAAACCATTTTTTTTGTTTAAAGACACGAGGGTCATAAGTTTTGACCTAAAACCATTTTGGCGGTAAAAGGCAGGGTGGACTAGGGTGGAAATCCCTGAATCCGGATTTTGTTTCAAACCATGAGTTTTGGGTTCAAGGGTTGAAAATTTTGGTCAAGTTAGGGAAAGGTTCCTAAACTTGGATATATATATTTTTTTTGAACAATGAAACGATGAAAGTAAGCATTGTTTTAGATTTCTAGAAATTTCAACATTTGATATGAAAATTCTAAAAAATGGTGGGTTTAGCGAGCGTGTACCTGGAAACCGGTTTTGGCCATACAGGCATTGCTCTTACCCAGTTGGGTAAGTCTTCAAGGGTAGTACCGCTTTAAGAACTTGCCATTGATGGGCAGCATACATCTGTCACCTTCCCTGTTTAGGAGTGCGTATGCGCCATTGGAGAAAACTTTGTCGATGACGTAGGGTCCCTCCCATTTCGGCTCAAACTTGCCTTTGGACTTGTGAGCGAAGACCATTGGTCTTTTTACCGCAAGAACCAAGTCATTCTTTTTGTAGGCGCGTTGCCTGACCTTTTTATCGAAAGATCCTGCCATACGTGCTTGGTAAAGTTCAATGCTTTGTTGAGCTTCGAGCCGTCTCTCATCGAGATTGTCCAGCTCATGGAGCCGCAATTTGACATTGCTTTCTTGAGTCATGTCATTTTGCAAGGATACCCTCAAGGAAGGAATTTGTACTTCCAAGGGCACGACAGCTTCGCATCCATAGACCAAGGAGAATGGTGTGCTATGGGTTGGTCCTCGAACGGTGGTTCGATAGGCCCATAAAGCTTCAGACATTTTGTCGCTCCAGTCTCTTTTGTGATTAGAGACCATTTTTTTGAGGATTTTGCAGAGTGTCTTGTTGAAAGCTTCTGCTAACCCGTTTGCTGCCGGATTGTATGGAGTCGAAGGACAGCTTTGAATTTTATATTTGTCGCAGAACCTGTAGAATCGATGATCCCGGAACTGTGGTCCGTTATCATGGACGAATCTTTTGGGTATGCCGAAACGACAAATGATGTTGGTGCGTAGGAACTGAAGGACTGATGAGGTCTTCATTTCGTTAAACGCAAATGCTTCTGACCATTTGGAGAAATAATCCGTAGCGGCGAAGATGAAGCGATGACCTTTGCTTGAAGGGGGAGAAATATGACCTATGATGTCCATACCCCAGGCTTCGAAAGGCCATGAGATCGCTGTAGGATGCAGCCATTCTGGAGGCATGTGAATGTAATCTCCATGAACTTGGCATTGTTGGCAGCGCTTAGCAAATTGCATTGCGTCAGCTACCATGGTAGGCCAGTAATATCCTAACCTTTTTATCTGATCATAGAGCTTAGGTCCAGCCTGATGAGCTCCACAAAGACCAGCATGAACTTCTTTGAGTGTTTCTTCAGCCTCTTGTTGTGACAAGCAGCGTAGAAGTACTCCGTTGAAGGATTTCCTGTAAAGGATTTTTGAAGGAATATCCAAATGGAAGCTTGGGGTTCGCCTTTGGATGCTTACCCGTTCTTTTGGATCTTCAGGTAGGATTCCGAACATAATGTAATCAATGAACGGATCCCTCCAGTCGCCAATTGAAGTTTGAAGGATTGAAATCCGACTTCCGACCACTTGGTGGCATTCAGCAACTGCTTGGTGTGTGTTAAGAGGAGGAAGGATTCTTCTTTCGCACACTGTGACTTGCATGTTTTCCCCTTCCTGGATTGCCATGGATGCGGCAAGTCCGGCTAGGGCATCTGCACGTATGTTTTCACCTCTACGAATGTGGGTGATGTGACAGATGTCAAACTTTTGCAGAAGTGATTGTGCCTTGTTGTAGTAGGGCAACAAATCTGGCTTCCTGACTTCAAATTTCTGATTCATCTGGTTGACGATCAGTTAAGAGTCTCCAAAGACTTCCAGCATGGTGATACCGGATTCGATGGCGAGTTCCAATCCTAAGATCAGAGCTTGATATTCAGCTGCATTGTTTGTGCATGGTTCCAGTAGCGAGAAAGCGTGTGGAATCATGTATTTGTCGGGGCTAACAAAGAGGATGCCAACTCCCGAGATCAGCTGTCTTTTTTCATTTGTCCTGGTTGCACCGTCAAAGTACATGTCCTAGGAGGCACTTTGTGAGAAAGTCTCCACATTGTAGACTGGTTCGTCTGGGAGATCATCTCTGAGTGGAGAATCTTTAGGCAATGGATGCTCTGCGAGGAAGTCTGCTAGAGCTTGCCCTTTGATTGCTTTTTGTGGTACATACCTAATATCAAATTGTGACAGAAGGATGGACCATTTTGCCAGTCGAGCATTGAGAGAACCTGCCTTTGTGACAAGGACCTTCAAGAGGTTGACCCTTGAGACCAGGTAGACTGTGTTGGAAAGCAAGTAGTGACGCAACTTTTGTACGGCGAACATCACTGCAAGACATTCTTTTTCAACTGGAGAGTAGCGATGCTCTGCACCTACTAGCATGCGGCTGAGGTAATATAGAGCAGCTTCTTTTCTTTGATCATTTTCTTGCGCAAGCAGAGCTCCCAGAGAGTGATCAAGGGCTCTTGTGTACAAGATGAATGGTTTTCCAGTGGTAGGAGCAGCTAACACTGGAGGTTTTGTCAGGTATGACTTGATGTCTTGGAAAGCAGCTTCACAGTCAGCATCCCAGACAAAGTTTACACCTTTTTTCATCAACCGGGAGAATGGACGGCATTTCCCCGAAAGATTGGAGATGAACCGTCTGATGTAGGCCAATCTCCCTTGGAGCCCTTTGAGTTCTCTCAAGGTTCTTGGAGAGGGCATTTCTAGAATGGCTTTGACTTTTATGGGGTCAAGCTCTATTCCAGCTTTCCGAACTAAGAATCCGAGGAACTTACCCGACGAGACGCCGAAGAAGCATTTCAATGGATTCATTCGCAGTTTGTGTTTGCGAAGCCGGAGGAAGACTTCTCGAAGGTTTTCGAGATGATCTTCTTTTCTTTTGCTTTTGACGGCGAGGTCATCAACGTAACATTCAACCGTCTTGTGCTGCATATCTTGGAATATTTTCATCATAGCCCTCTGATATGTGGCACCAGCATTCTTCAAACCAAATGGCATGACAGTGTAGCAATACACGCCAAATGGGGTTCGAAAGGATGTATGTTTTTCATCCTCAGGATGCATCTTTATCTGATTGTAGCCAGAGAAACCATCCATGAATGTCATTCGCTCGAATCCACAGGTATTATCAATCATTACCTCTGGTATGGGGAGCGGAAATTCATCTTTTGGGCATGCGCCATTCAGGTCTCTATAGTCAATACAGACCCTGATCTGCCCATTTTTCTTTGTCACGGGGACAATGTTGGCCAACCATTCAGGATGTTGTTCCTCACGGATGAAGCCGACGCTTTTGAGTTTTTGAACTTCTTGTTCAATTTTATCCATCACATCTGGACGGAATCTTCTTTGGCCTTGCTTGACAGGCTTGATGTCTTCTTGAAGATTGAGTTTGTGAACTGCTATTTTGGGGTCTAAGCCTGGCATCTCAGCGTAAGACCATGCAAAGCAATCAACGAACTCACGAAGAAAAGCGATATACTCGGGTAACTCATCATCCTTTATATTCTTGCTTATGAATACAGGACGTGGGTTATCTGGTGTTCCCAAGTCTATCTTTTGAACAGGATCTTCTGTTGGAAGGTTCGAAGGTGGTTCCTCCACAATATTTTCGGAGGCTTCCAGCTCAACGAAACCTTCTGGGGTTTCAAGGGCATTTCCAGACCAAGGTTTTGTTCCTTTCCACGGGTCTTCTTGATCGGTAATTTTCCCAAGGCTTGCTATGAGATGATCCCAATCGCCTGTTGAAACCGAGTCGAAGTAGGCTACTTCTTTTGGAGATGAGGGTTCTTCTGGGTCAGAAGTCCACACGTCTGTGCCATCGGACAACTCCTCTTCATTTTCGGAGAAATCGTGCCAATTGGATGAGCTTCCTGGATCTTTGTCAGGTGACTCATCAAAGAGATATCCAGGGAGATCGATGTCTTCATGGACTTGAGATGTAACGCCCCAATTCCGGATACCGAAAAATCGTCAAAGTACCGAAATTGGCGCGCTACTTCCCGGAAAATCCGAGAACTTCCAAGATCGTAGGTCCGCAGTGAGGTCCAATTTAAAACTTTTTGAACGAATATGTAACAACAGTTATTATTGCGGATTGCGTATTATAAGCGGAAGCCATACAGAGATAGCGAAAGCATATGGTATCATCGTATCTATGTCAAATGTAGATGGGCTGATGTCCAGCCTAAATGTATAGAGATAACAAATCAAAGTTTAATTACATATTTTTCATTACTACCCAACTCACAACAAATGTCTCTCAAAACCCAGACAAAAGAACACTCAGACCCCTGCAGCTAGTGTCGGCTCTCCACCTTCCGGCTCGACCTCATGGTCGGCCGGCCCCCATCCGTAGTCGCCTGCTACGGGCACCTCAACGAGTGCGAACGCATCGCCCTCGAACTCGGGGTCAAGACCTAAGCACCAAGAGTGGGTCAGATCTAAAGATCTGGCAAGTCACAATATGCAGATAATATAGAATGTATGCATCAAAATGAGTAGAGACATGTATAAAGTTAAGAGAGTAATAAAGGTACATATGCTATGCAGTCGTGCAAGATAACAATGTAGAATCATAATAAGCATAACAGTAATAAACCTACACAATATGGCACATCCACATAAGCTGGTCACCGCGGGATATTATGCCGCGGCCCTCCCATACTGAACACAGTCGCGGTAGGGATCCTAAGCTAATGCTAGGGATTACTAACCCTGCAAAATATCACCAACATCATCCACAACGACCGGAACCGGCATCACACCGTCCGTCCCAACAGTGCTCATCATGATAGCCACACAACAAATCTCAATAGCTCCTACCAGTGATGATCAGTCCAACTGGCTGAGCTTAAATCAACTCAGTGAATGTCTATGCCGACTCGGAAACAATAAAGGTCTGTGTCTGTCTAGGCTTTACCTTGCGTGAACAAGGTCCTAACAAAAGTCCCTAAGAGGTCCAAGTACTCAATATAAACTGTGGATCATAGTCCAAGTCCAATTCCATCATTGGATCCATACCAAGGCCCACCAAATACATGGCCTGATCTATAACAGTCCATATGATATACAAGTCCATGTTCAATGACATATGATCCATTTACATCCACAATGGGTCACCAGCCCATACAATCTAACCTCTCCATTCTAGGGTAATTCACAACCAACTTAGGCCATAAAAAGGGCCCGCCTAGCCACAGACACGGGTCAATGATCCACCAAATCAAATTACCGGGTCACCTCTACGTATTCCTAGGTTTAGGTCCTCCATTTTCCATTTAATTAACAGGTATAAGCAATAATAAGGACAATAGAGTGATAGTCATAGTATGAGGGAGATGAATCTCCAAGTACAAGGATCAAAGGGAGATAACAACAGTCCAACCTAGGTAAATGGTCCACTTTCGGATACAGGTCCATTTCAGGTAATTCGATCTTTAAGTGAAACCACAGATGCTAAGGAATATTGTGTTTGGTGCTTAGAAGTTATGTGCATCATTTGGTAACGTATAAAGGTCGAATCACCTAAGATTACATAACCTGGACTTTAATTAGTGGACCCCACGAGTCAAGGTTGAGCCGTACCATTAACTCGTGGCTGGCACAGTGATGGAAGTCTATTTGAATGGTCAATGGGCCCTACATATGTGTCACGCCCCGAAACCGGGACCTGCAGCGAACCGATCTCGGGGTGCGAAATTTTGGAATAATTTGAAACTTTTTGTATAGTTCCCAAGATCCGCGTGAATGAGGATAATCACATCCCAACATAATCAGAGTATATTTATCGCGGAAGCTAAACATGGTGTTACGACCCGGAATCCGTGGCCATCGGGTTCCGCGTCGCACTCAACCAATATCACAAGCCATCAATCACAACACACTGAGCTGGTAGTAACAATTCTATTAATTCCCATATTCAAATTTCAATTAACAAGTGTCTTAATTACAACCCAAATAAAAAGGCTACCAAGCCATACAAATATAACCAACTAAACAGAATACTACCCTCAATATTTGATACGAACTCCGGTGCCAAACTTGACATCTAAATGATATCAACGGGCAGCCTCTCACGTCAGACCGGCGGTCCCACCGCCTCCTCTGATCAAACACCTACAAACAGAAAGAGAAGGAACTGGCACCAAACAAAAAGGGTCAGACACGACGGTCTGGCAAGTAAATAAACAAATAATATGAACAAAAGAACATAAATAAAACCTGATGAAATCATCGTAAAACCGGATAAGTAGTCTAAACAATAATGACAATAAAACATGCTAAGACAATCGAAAATCCGAACATAAATATCAAGACGAATAAACGAGCAGTCTCTAAAGCATAAATGTCTCGAAAAGATAACCACCTAAGCAAGGCATTTAATAATTGGAAATACATTTAAAAACTGAATAGTAGAAACAATACGATAAAGGTCGATATCGTAAACATTAAACAAATCAAAGCAGAGAAAGCATAACCGACAGTAATCATAAACTAAAGTAATATGCGGATAAAACCTAGGCGACCACAAATAGCTAAATCCTCTGGTATAAAACTTGGATCTTTGAAAAAGTATTGTGTTTGATCAATTGGATAGATTTATGGATGGTTTTGATGAGTTTGGAAGGACAAGGAAGGGCCCAACAATTCATGGAAATCAGTATGAAAGAAAAGGAATCAAGAGAATCAAGAAAAAAGGGAAAAAAATGCAAGAAATGTGCACTCGGGCTGGACTGGGCAGGCCCAGTCCGCTCGAGCGACCCAGTGGGTCGCTCGAGCGGACCAGGCACTGTCTGGGTCCGCTCGAGCGACCCAGTGGGTCGCTCGAGCGACCCGGCTTCTGTCTGGGTCCGCTCGAGCGGGCCTGGGTCCGCTCGAGCGAGCCCAGCTCAGTCTGGGCTCGGGTTCGGGCCTGGATTCATGGATTTTTGTGGGCCAGTTTTCAGGGACTTCCTTGGGCCGGATTCAAATCAGTTTTGGGCTGTTTAAAAATCTGTTTGTGGGCCGGATTCAAATCAGTTTTGGGCTGTTTAAAAATCTGTTTATGGACCTGTTTTAAGTTTAGTTTTGGGCTATTTTAAAACTGTTTATTTGGGCCATTTCAGATCTGATGTTGGGTCATCTTTGGGCCTGACATTTGACTGTTTTTAATGACTGTTAGTGGACTGTTTTAGAACTTGGTTGGTGGGCCTGTTTTATGGTTAATTTGGGTTGGTTTTAAAACTTGTTTCTTGGGCCTGATTCAAATTAGTTTTGGACTGTTTTTAAAAATCAGTTTTGTGGGCCTGTTCGAAGTTTGTTTGGGCTGTTTTAAGAATTGTTTTGAAGGCCATTTAAGTATTAGTTTTGGACTGTTTTAAATTCTGTTTGTGGGCCTGGTTCAGGTCTAGTGTTGGGTTGTTTTAAATTCTGTTTGTGGGCCTGGTTCAGGTCTAGTGTTGGGTTGTTTTAAGATCTGTTTGTGGGCCTGGTTCAGGTTTAGTTTTGGGTTTGTTTTAAAAACTTGTTTCTTGTCCATTAAAGGATTTGTTTTGGGCTGTTTTAAGGTTTGTACTGTGGGCCATCTCAAGATTAGTTTGGGCTGTTTTTAAGATGTGTTTTGTGGGCCATTCAAGGTTTAACTATGAACTAATTTCAAGGTCTGTTTAGGCCGGATTTAAAGGACTGTTTTGGGGGTTTGGTTCAAGGCCAGTTATGGCCTGTTTTCAAGAGTTTTGTCATTACTTTGATACTTGGAAATCGGTGAAATGGGAATGATGTGAGAATGTACATATGTGGAATTATCCGGGAACCTTTCGTGTCTCAATGCGCACTTTATCATTTAAACATTATGGATTTTCATTGGCATCAAACACATTCTTTATTTATTAATGTTTAAAGGTTAAATGTGCATTGTGATGGGTCTTCTCTAGCTCAAACATCTCAAAAATGGGTGCCCCAAACAAGAAGAAGAGCTTTGGGTGAAAAGAAAAGAGAACCAATGCTAACCTTTGGGTGCCCCAAACAAGAAGAAGAGCTTGAAAGATGGGTCTTCTCTAGCTCAAACATCTCAAAAATGGTGTCTAGGGGAAGCTAGGAAGATGGGGAAGAAGAAGAGGAGCTCAAATCTCCATTTAGCATCAAGGGAGGAGGGATACATGAGGAGAGAGAAAGGGGGCTGGGAGAAACCCTAACCCCACTTTGTTGCAGGAAATGAGAGAAAGAATGGGGGAGACAAGAAGAGCCCATGGCTTTTATAGAGAAAATGGGCTGGGCCCCATGGGCCCCAAGCTTACCAAAGCTAAAACTAAGGTTTGCGGGTCCCGAATGAAAACGACGAAGAAGACAAAAACGATCGGCGAAATATCTACTTTCCAAAAAGTATAATTTCCCCAATTTCTGGAATTTTCGAAATTCATGGACAGATTTAGGGTGAAAAGTCAGTTTTGCCCTTTTTCTCGAAAAACGCATTTTCTGCTCATCAAATCAAAATGGTTAAAATATGAAAGTTGTTAAACTTCGTAAAATGAGTCGAAATACTCCAAATCCCGAATTTTTAGAAATCCGAAGTAATTTCCCATAAAAATACAAATCCTAAGGACCGGGTCGAACTAAAGTCAACGGTCTACAAAATCTCCAAGGCAAGGAAAAATCCGGTCAAACTCAAATACGCGGTCAAACTAAATCAAATCTCGCTTAACAAGTTAAACCTCGATTAAAACAATGCTAAACAAAAGGACTGGGGTCGGGATCTTACAATATGATTGCAACAATAGAAATTAGAATCTGGGGATCGTCACTGTACACAGTGTGCTCAGCCGACCTCCTGGCCTGGGCGGTCAGCTCGGCACACTAGGACCAGAGAAGGAAAAACACCCTACAGGCAAAGCCTGTTTGTCCAGAACTTCCTGTGAGTTCGGCTAACTCCCTGGCCTGGGTAGTTGGCCGTGCACACTAAGAATTCTGGCTAAAGGGAATGTCCCAGGTTCTAGTCTCCTTTGTTGAAATCCCGCCTTTTTGGAAATCCATCTCGGAGTTCGGCTAAGCAATGGAGCTCAATTGATACTCAGTTCGGCCACCCAGCTCGGCTCGGCAAAGGGCCTAGCTCAGTTCGGCCACCCAACTGAGTTCAGAAAATGCATTGAGTTCGGCTAGGCATTGAGATTGGTTTAGCTCTCAGCTCGGTTAAGCACTGAGTTCGGCTAAGCTCGAAGTCCGGTCTGGCACAGAACCCGGTCTGGCGCTGAGCTCAGTAAAACACTGAGTTCGGCCACACACTGAGTTCGGCCGTAACACTGAACTCGGCTTTGAGCACTGAGCTCGGCCTAGACACTTAGCTCGGCTAAACGCGAATCTCATCCTAACCATTATGCTCGGCAGAACTCTGAGTTCGGCTAGTGTTGAATCCAGCCATCGCTGAGTTCGGCCAGTGCTGAGCTCGGCAGTTGCTGAGCTGCGATAACGCTGAGCTCGGCAACCGCTGGGCTCTGCAAGTACTGAGTTCGGCAGTTGCTGAGCTGCACTAATGCTGAGCTCGGCAACCGCTGGGCTCTGCAAATGCTGAGCTCGGCCATCGCTGGACTCTGCCCATCTCTCCTATCAGTGTTGTGTTCTGTTACAGAACCCAGTTCTGCGACAGGACACAACTTCTCTTCATTAAGCACAGGAATGGTGGTCCACCTCTGATCAGAATCCAGATCAAGTAGCACCCTATGGTCGCACAGGCCCCCTCACATAGACGTAGGGTCCTGATCTACCAAGGGTGGTCCTTCTTCGATTCCGATCTCAATACTGCGAGATGACAAGAACCCATCTCCGGAAACTCATTCTGTGACCCAATTCTCCTGGGTTTCTCCATAGACCATTACAGAAGCAAAATAAATCATTCCTACATCATTCCCCCATCATCAACCGGCCATTGATCATCCAAATGAGGTAATCCCATCCATCAATGGCCAAAGGAACCGAACAAACATGCTCAAGGATCGATCTAAACATATATATTACAAATTGAAATTCTACTGCCAATCAAAGGAAGGAAACATGCAATCTAGACTACCAGCACAGTGCACTTGCCTTGATCAATTGAAGGTAGAAGGAAAAAGAGAGAAAACCACAGGGAAACCAAAAGGCAGGGTTTCGGCAGTTGCTCCTATGGTGCAGGTTGGTCTCGGCTGGCCTTCTGTCAAGGATTTCTGGGGCGAGGGGAGAAGAAGAGAGAGATCGGAGGAGAGATGATGGTTCGTTGGAGGGAATTGGGGAAGAAGAAGAAGAAGAAGGGAGAAGAGATTGAAACTTGAGAGAAAGGAAAAAGGAGATGAACAGTAGTTGTTAGGGCAGGGGGAGGGTTTTGTTTATATAGGTTGGGTTTTTGGGTTAGGGACAAAATTGCCCTTGGGGTTAGAATAGGATTAGGGTTAGGGTAGAGGGTATTTGGGTCTTTAGGTGATCTTCTAGAAGATTCTTTGGTGCAAACCCCCTATGGTAAATACAAAACTCTAGCTAGGGCCTCTAACAAACTAACTAACTCTAAGAATAACAAAAGACACCCTATTGACTCTGCTAATTACACTACTAGACTAACCCTAGGAAAATACATAACTACCCTCACTAAGTCCCATAATTAATATAATTAAAATACTTAGGCTAATATATAGTATTCAAATTCACATTGAGGGCCCACCAGGGGTGGGGTCTCACATGAGATGTTGAGGCTTGGTCAGTATATTGACTTTTAAGCCTTTGTGTCAACTGTCTCAAGGGAGTGTCAGGATCATACCCTAACCCGTGTGAAGACTTTTCTACATAGCCGTAGAGTCTCCAATCTTCCAGCTGGCTTTTGGTCAAGACGGGCCCCAATGGCGTGAGAATACCGCGTCCTTCTCCCAAACCGACTGGGTTTTGAGCGTCATAGCCCATTTTCTTCATAATAGCTTGTGCCACAGAACTGTATAAGGATAGTTGAGGCGTACCTTTATTTTGGAAAGGTTCAAGCATGGAGTTTGATGAAGAAGCATCCGATCTATGGAAGAAGATCGGCTTTTCCTTTGCTGAAGTTGCTGGAACAACGAAGGAAGCTGACGTAGGATCTTCTATGTCAGAAGTTGTCTCCATTGGAGTAAGAGCAGGCTGAACTTGCTGAGTGTCAGCTTGGCTTGACGATGTGTCGTCTTCTGGCTCTGAATCCGAGTCCGTGTCTTGCATGATAGACACGAAAGAGACAACAAATTTGCCCCCAGGCTTTTGTTTTGCCTTCTTCACTTTAGTTGTGATGACCAAAGGCTTTGAAGATTTGAGGGAGATGATGAAGGGAGTTTGCATGCTCTCTTCAGATTTACCGGATGGTTTGTTTTCTTCCGGTGATTGTTGAGGAGCTTTGCCTTTATCTTTCTGGAGATTTTCGGCAAAGGATGCTGTATGCTTCTCCTCTTCTTCTTTTTCACCTTCATACATTTGTGAGTCTGCGAAGTGGATTTCTTTACCTTTGAAGGGTTTTCTGTCCGCAAAGACTCGATGTATCATGCCGTCGTCGCCAACAAACTTGATGCATTGATGTAGAGTTGAAGGGACAACACCATTCTCATGGATCCAAGGGCGTCCGAGAAGGATGTTGTAGCATGAAGGGGTCTTTATTGCATACACTGTGACCTCAGAGATAAGATCACCGATCTGCAATTTGAACCTGATTTTGCCGATAGGCCTTTGAGTACTCCCATCGTATCCAAAGATAGATACAGATGTGTGGCTCAGTTTGCTGGGTGGGATGCCCAACTCTTCGAGAGCCGATGTGGAGATGAGGTTGAGTGCAGAACCTGGGTCGATCTGAACTCTATGCATAGGCATTTCCTTGATATACCCTGTGAAGTACAGGGGTCGGTTATGCCTGGTTTCGCCAAGTAGGAGGTCGTCCTTTGTGAAGGCGATGGTTGCATTGGCTGCTTTTTTAACCGAGAGGCATTCAATGCATGATCCCTCAGTTTTCTTCTTTTCTCCCTTTGAGGAGGCTTCTGAGTTTTTGACCCGGTAATCCATTTCAATTTGGAGGACTTGCGGGGCATGTTTGTCGACATCCTCATTCAGTTTTTGTAATTCTGAGATGAGATTATCACGAGTGTGCGGAGACATTCGCAACAAATCTAGGATGTGCAGACGTGCAGGTATGTGCTTGAAGTGTTCAATCAAGTCATACTTGAAAGCCTCCTTAGGGCCTGCATGTTCATCATTGTTGCCACTAGGGGCGCTTACAACATCTTTTCCCGAAGGATTTACATATGTAAAGGAAGATTGGTTGTAATTTTTGTGGTAGTCCCGGCCAGAGCGGGTGCCTCTACCAACTTCGAGAGCTTCTTGAGAAGGGTCTTCGTTTGGAAGATTGTCTTCAGGATCAAGAGGCTGTCGTTTTTCATTTGCTGAGGATGCATCAGCAGCAGAGTTACCATCCTCAGTGATTGTGTTGCATGGAGCATTTTCCGGGAACAAGTCCTGAACAGCATCCAGCAATCTTTCTTCTTCGTTGACTAATTCATCGTCCCAAGCATCAATGGCTGGGAATTCTTCAGTCAGGAAGGGTGTGAACTTTGAAGTCACAGTCTCAGGAGAAGAAACCTGAGAGGGTGTCATCTCAGTGAAAGTCACATGAGACGTGGTGGCTCCAGAAGATATATTGCTAGGCGTCGCCGGAGTGTAAGTGCTCTCATCAGACGATGCTTCGGAAGAGCTATAATCCCGAATTATCACATTACAGGAAGCTCTGACGGGAGACGTTGCCTGATCGGAGTCAGACTCATCCTCGGATGTGAGAGGATCGTCTATCCAGCAATTTTCTCCATTTTCAGGAGTTAAGGGAGGATGTACCTGGTCGTCTTCAGGGACTTCAGGCTCTGAATTGCGAGGAGGCTCGTTGACGCGTTCTTGCTCTTGTTCTAGAGCGAGTCGCTGCAAGATCCTTGCATATTCTTCAAGATCAGGCATGGGAGCCGGATCTTCTTCCTCATCATCTCTTTGTGGCTCAACATTGTTGATTTCCACTGGAGTGATGAGAGGTGCTGGGTCAGCAGCATTTTCTTGTACAGCCTCTTGGTCTTCTTCATCATCAGACCAGGATCCTTGTGGCTGTAGGGGGTTATACCAGATTACTGGCATAAGATGAGACTCAGGAACCCATTCTTCATCGGAGAGATATTCTCCTGTTTCAAGGGACTCCTCCCACTCATCTGTGTAGTTGGATTCGAATCCATCATCGGTGTCGCTGGACTCGTATCCATCAATGGAGAATCCAACTACCGAATTGCAAGAGTATGATGCCTCCTGCATGGCTTCTTTAAATTGAGGTGGCATGAAATCACTGAGAGTGAATTTCCTTACCCCCTTTGAAGTCTCTGGAAGGGATGTTTTTGTTACCTCCAGTGAAGCGGTAGAGGAAGCCTCTGCCTTTTCTTTGACCTCTAGTTTTGGCTGGGTCTTCTCTTGCCGTTTGAGCTTGAGGAGATGTTTCCTAGCCTGCCTTCGCTGTTGAGCTGTAGGCTTTGTTTTCACGACCTCCCAATTTTCATCTTCCAGGAGATCGGGATGTACCCATATCGGTTGTCCGTCTGGTGTCGGGTAAGGAACCAGTTCCTCGGACGCTTCGATTGAGTTTATCACCTTGAAGGAAGTAGTGATCTTCTTCTTCGGTGATCTTGATGTTTGTCCACATGTCACCATGTTGACGGAGGCAGACCCATAGTTTTTGTCAAAGGTGATGACTCCGTTTTTCCACATCTCATTTATTTTCTCTCTCACAACGAAGCATTGATTGAGAGGATGCGAGATCATCTGGTGGTATGGACAGTACCGAGGATCGTTGGTTTTGCCAACATCACCCGGTCTTTTTGGTTCAGGCAAGGTGAGCTTGCCGTTTGCCACAAGAGCCCCGAAGATTTCATCAACATCTTCATCAAACGGGTATTTCTTCTCTACTCGTTCTTTGAAGGCGTCTGAGAGTTCAGGTCTCTTACCAGCAGCTTTGTTTTCAGCTTTCTTTGGTGGCTGAGGAGCTGACTTGGTCTGCACATTGAGGACCTCTTTCTTCTTTGGTTTAGAGGTTGCAATGGCGGTTGGCTCTTTTCTTGATGATTTCTGACTGTTGAGGTCTTTAATCACCGTTTCAGCTTCCATGGAAGCTTCTAGGAGTTCTCCCAGGTTTTTTGATTTGTTGCCGATGATCATGGAGCGGATTCTGGCTCTCATGTTGTTTCGGCAGATGTCGACTAGCGACGCTTGTGGCAATACATCAGAGCATTTGTATGCCATTGCTTTCCACTTGTGAATGAAGTCATATGTTGATTCATTCTCCCCTTGTTTTAGGCTGCACAGCTGAGCCATAGTAGCGGGGTGATCCTCACCTTTGAAGTGAGTCAGGAAGCGTGTCTCTAGCATGGCCCAATTTTGGATTGAGTCCTCCGGCAGAGTGGAGTACCAATCGAAGGCCGTACCTTTTAGGGTACTTGCAAAGAGGCGGATTTTGAGTGCATCTTGATCCGCGATAGCTCCCGTCAGGATCTTGAAGTGGATGACGTGCTGTCTGGCTGATCCTTTCCCCGTATATGTTTGGAGAGTAGGATGCTTGAATTTGGTGGGGAACGGGACCGAGTCCATCCATAAGGGATATGGTGGCTTGATCCCATGCTCTTTGAGTATATCCTCTTCTTTTGCTTTGGCGAGGATACCGTCTACGTCCTTTTTGGTAAGGGCGCGTGACTCATTTTCTTCTTTATTTACCTCGTCGTCTTGATGATTCGGAGGAGGTTCATTGTTCGCCTGATTTTGGAAGGCGAGGAGAAGGTTTTCCATCAGAGTTTCAATCCTCTGCTGGCCCTGTTCCAACTGCTGGATGCGGGTGATCGCATCTTCTGGAGGTGGATTGCGGGGTGGTGGCTCAGAATTTGTAGCCAAGACATTCATCCTTCGTGATTCGAACGAAGAAACTGTCCTGGTGACTGAGCTGGGGCTCATTCTTTTTGAAGAGGAGCTTGAGGAAGGATCACTCTGCTGTCCTTTGCTTGAAGGAGCAGGGGATTCTTCTGAATGTCTTCTTGTCCTTGAGACGCTGCGGGTCATCGGACGTCGGACATGGATTTTTGTTGCTGATTTTTGGCGCCTTCTGGTTTTTCCAACCATATGGACGGCAGCAACTTGGTTGGGTCTTTCTTTTTCGACCCATTTGGGAGAGACTTGAAGTGTGGGAGGCTGGGTCCTTTGCTTCTGTAGTCTCTTTTGTCGGTATGACGCGCGGCGGCGTATACGACGGGCAATTTGAGCTTCGGTCAGCTCTGACTGGGCTTTGACGATGAAGGATGTGCTCCCTCGGGCGCAGCAGCCGAGCCTGTCTTCTCTGTAGCTGGGCAAGGACAGGATGCGAACCCTATCCTTCGCCTGTTGCAGCGAAGCTTTGAATTTTTGAAGTTCGGCCCCTGTAGATATGAAGGGTCGAACTGCAGATTTGTAGGCCTTAGCAGGTGCTTGTGGAGACCTTGTGATGCATGACTTGATTTTGGGCTTGTAGGAACAAGCCGGCTCATGCTGGGTTGACTTGGAAGTCAGGTTGGAGATGGGTCTCTCCTCTTTCATGTAAGCAAGAGGATAGAACTGGTTCTCCTTGAGTGGGGCCAGGAATGCTGGCTTAGTGGATGTATGGGACCTTCTCTGTTTTGGTGAAGGTCTTGGGGACCAAGTCTTGGGGTAGACCTGGTTGTTTGCAGGTTGAGGCTTCGTGGGGCTGCCACGGGCTTCAGGCCTTCTGGTGCTCGCCTTTGGTGTCACGGTAGTGACACGTTGAGAGGCGAGTTTCTGCTTCTTGGAGGGAGCAGTTTGTTCCTCAGGAAGTGGGAATGGTCCCAGCGTCCCAAAGACGATAGTCCGGGGAGTCGAGGTCGACCCGGAGTTCAGAGAGTTGCCGAGGGAGTTGACACTTCGGCAGCTGATGGGGCGCTTGTAGGTGCGCGTGGTTTGCTTCTGTTGAAGCATGAGTTGGTGCTTGTTTTCGTCGAAAGTAATGGTTAGTGAAGCTGCCATTGTTAGTTTTTCGAAAATTTCTGAAACAAGACCACATCCATTAGTAATCACAAGAATATAATGATCATAAATGGGAAGTTCTATGGTTTCGTCTTTTCAAATTGCTCGAGGTAGATGACCCAAGCAATATGAGGAAGGCAAAATGCCATAGAAGGTACAATTGTTCTGATCGCAGGTATGGTAAGCCCGGAATGGGCATCCCAGTTACTGCTAGAAGCAATTGTGAACTTAAATTCGACTTATCGAGAAGCAGAGCTTGCTCGAGGTAAGAAGAATATAAAGTTGGAGTTACAGATGTGCCGGTCGCAATACAGTAGACCCTGAAAGGGCGTACTAGTACCGCTAGACACAAATGTTTTGAGACCGCATCTATGAGATGAGATTCTCTGTTTTGAAAGGTCAAGATTGGATTCATCAAAGAGAGCAGATGGTATTCCAATCTGAACACGGGCTCAGCGATTTCCGCGAGCGCCAGTGCTCAGAAAGAAATGAACCATGATTTCTCGGATCTGAATCTAAAAATGACGAGTTTTTTTTTTTTTTGAAAGGCCAATATCGGGTTCATCAAAGAGAGCAAAAGGCACTCCAATCTGAACACGGGCTCAGCGATTTCCGCGAGCGCCAGTGCTCAGAAAGGAGAAGACCAAGATTTCTCTAATCTAAACCCAAAATGACGGAAGTTTTTTTTTTTGAAGATTTTTGAAGATTTTTTTTTTTTAAAAAAATCTTTTTTTTTTATTTTTTTTATTTTTTATTATTTTTTTTTTTAAGATTTTTTTTTTGAAATTTTTTTTTATTTTTTTATTTTTTATTTTAAATTTTTATTTTTAAAAATTTTATTTTTGAAAAAAATTTATTTAAAAGACGAGAGAGTACACATAGGCCTCCTAACCCGGTCTTATGAAATCTTGATTGATAGAATTGCCCCCAGGTAAGGGTAGGATTACTTAATGAACCCGTTTGGAGGACCCTTGCCTAGAACAGTCAAGCTGTCTCCACACTCTGGACAAGGCTTTTCTTTGAATCAACCATGATCAAAGAACACAGTTGGTTTAACCTTAGTGGTCTATGTCTTTTTTTTTTATATATATTTTTTATTTTATTTTTATTTTTATGAATTCATCGAAGAGAAACAATGGCCCAAAACCTTAGTCGAACAGGCTCAACATTTCTGCAAGCGCGATGAACGATAGGAACGGATCAAGGTTTCTCAATTTTGAATCCAAATTGAGAAATCTAAATTTTTTTTTTTATATATATATATATTTTTTTTAGATTTTTAATGAACTCATCGAAGAGAAACAATGGCCCAAAACCTTAGTCGAACAGGCTCAACATTTCTGCAAGCGCGATGAACGATAGGAACGGATCAAGGTTTCTCAATTTTGAATCCAAATTGAGAAATCTAAAATTTTTTTATATATATATATATATATATTTTTTTTAGATTTTTAATGAACTCATCGAAGAGAAACAATGGCCCAAAACCTTAGTCGAACAGGCTCAACATTTCTGCAAGCGCGATGAACGATAGGAACGGATCAAGGTTTCTCAATTTTGAATCCAAATTGAAAAATCTGATTTTTTACTTTTGTATATTTTTTTTTTTAGATTTTTAATGAACTCATCGAAGAGAAACAATGGCCCAACCCCTGATCCGAACACGGTCTCGGCGATTTCCGCGAGCGCCAGTGCCCAGAAGGGAAAGGATCAAAGTTTCTCAATTTTGAATCCAAAAATGAAAAATCTGATTTTTTTTTTGTTTTTTTTTTTTTTTGAAAAGAGAAAGAGTGGAAATAAATTCAAAGAATTAGAAATTTCCAAACAAAAAATCTCATCTCATTTTTTTATTATGCGGAATTCAACATAGGCCACCAATTATAAAGTAGCCAAGGAATCAAGAAAAGAAATATAAGCATAGAGCAAAATATATGATATGCAAATATTTCATTTCTAGCATCGTGTTCTCAAATAAACGAGTCCCACCGGGTGATGCCAGCTTGATGGACCGCGCTCCTGCTCGGTTCTACCGAGGTCGGCGGACATGGGAGTCCGTCGGGTCCGACCCTTTCGTAACCGGGGGCAAGGGCGTGCATCAACATTTCTTTTTTTTTTGTGGGTGTGCCAGATTTTCTATTTTACTTGGAATTGCAAGTGGTGATCCGGGGATCAACCTTCGCAAGTAAAAAGGAAATCAACTTCTTTCAAGTTTTCCATTGCACATATATTTAAGAAAAGAGACATTTTTCTTAGTTTGCCGTGAAAGGCGATTTTTTTGGCATTTATAGCCGATTTTGGCGTTTATAGCCGATTTTTGGCGTTTATAGCCGATTTTGGCGTTTATAGCCGATTTACAATCCTTATCAATAATGAAAGACAAGAATTGTGATTTTTGTCTCTTTTGAAAAAATACAAACTACAATGAAAAGCAAGAAAAGGAGGATCTAACTTCTCAGGAGATTGTGGGGGACTCGTTTAGATTGACGGTCGCAAGCCATATGTGGGCTTCGCCATCATCCATGCAGATGAGAACAGAGGATGCTATTGATTCGCTTGGCTTGGCTATAACCTCGGGTTTTTAGAGGACAAAGACCAAAGGAAGGTCCTATGTCCAATAAAAAGCCGAGTAGACAGGCTGAAAAGCCATATCTAAGCCATTGGAGGCAGGAGGAGAAGGCAAGGACCTTGGGGGGGGGGGGGGTACCCCCCAAGGGACTTTTGTCACCTTGTTGCGGTGGCCGGTGTAGAACTTCCGCAGAGTTTTCTCTCTTTTTCTTTTCTCTGGATTTCTGTCTGCTGTCTGTTGATGTTCGTTGTGTTTCCTTTCTTCTTGGAGAGCCCTCCTATTTATAGGCTTTTAGGTAGCCTTTTAGGTGGGTTTATGGGCTTTTATTGTCATTAAGCCACATAATGGGAGGAGTTACAAAATTGAATTGTTTATTTTGTAACTCCTTTTTCTTGGCTTCTGATTGGCCGGAGGAGATTGAGGGCATTTAATCGCCTTTAATCGCCATGATGGGAGGAGTTTCATGGGTTAAATGCCATGAATCTCTTGACTTGTAACTCCCGAATGCTTGCTTCTGATTGGGCCGTCCAAAGAAATGGATTAATGACTGTAATAAAGCTAGTCAATTAATCGCATTAAGTGGTCGCCGAGCAGCTGAAGAGTCGCGGGCCGTGCCACGTCTTTTGAGATTCTTCTGTTGATGATCATCGATGGATCTTCATGTAGATCGACATCAGATGATCATGTAATTTCAGGTGTTTGTTGCCAACAGCGGGTCGGTGCCATCTGTCCTGTCGATTTCTCGATCGGTCGGGTGGAAAGCACACTTTTTTGGTTGACCGGGTGGCGATCAATACTGTCTTCGATACTCTTGATGATTTACCCGTGTTTTGGACGGATGTCAGAGGACTTGGTGTCTCAAAAGCATGAATTTTGGAAAGTACCAGAGGCTGGGCCCTTCGAATCGCGAAAAAAACGGCGAAAACCGGGGTTTCCGGGGCTTTCCCGGCGACCCCGGGGTCCAAGGTCGCCGGCGACCCTGGCCCAGGGTCGCAGGGGTCTGCGACCCTGGGGGGTTTTCCCCCTTTCGTGTCCCGTTTTGCGTCCGTTTTTGCTTTTTTTTTATTCTTTTTTCTTCTGTACTTTTCCTTGACATTTTGACCATTTATTGGCCTGATTTCTTTGTAGGAAACCTGATGAGAATCCTTGCATTTTATTTTGCAAAGTTTCCAATTTCCTGAGAAAGCCGAAGACTTTGTCGCGCAGAGCTGCCGATTTTCCGTCAGAAGCTGAAACTGGGTCAAACGATGTCGGAATGACCTGAAATTTGGTGTGAAGCCTCCTGAGCAATAAATAAGACCAACCATAGGCTTTTGTTTGAGTTTCGAAGCCGTTTGGGGTCCTATCACCTGCAGACTTGCTTTTTGTCGCGATGAAGATGTCGCGGTTTGATGTGTGGTCAACCGATGTCCGATTGACTTGAAATTTGACAGGGAACCTATTGGAGTCATTTTAAGATGATCCATAGGTTCTGTCTTGGAAACCATGGTCCCGGAGAGCTTTTGTCGTCGAGAGCTCCTTTTCGGCTGTCGGAGAAGCGAAGTTAGGCCAAATGATTTTGAAATGGCCCGAAACTTCTTGTGTACTCCTTTTTTGGCTGTCTGGAAGAATCTTGCAGTTTTTGTTTGATTCTGACAAGATTTGATTTTTGGAAGCAGCATTGCCTATTTATGGCAGGTTGCGACTTCATATAGCTCTTTGGATCTTGATGAGGCAAAGTGACATTTTTGGTGTCAACATGCCTCGTCGCCCGCGCTGCCCGCGATGAATCCCCCTCCGCCGTTGCCGCTCCTCCCCCCGCTCTGATCCCCGATCCCTCCTCTGACACAGAGGATTTCCTCTGGATTGAGTTCGACGGTAGGGGAAACGACGACAATCAGAATTGTTCAGATGTGAATCATCTGCAAGGTGGTTTTGTGCAGTTCATCGTATTTTCTGGGCCACCTATCAGTTCTCTGCAAGGTGTTTTTGTGTCTTGGCGACGGCGTCGAGGGCAGAGGAGTAGATCCGGGATGCGCCTTTGGTCTGGAGCTTGGTCTTGACGGTGTCGAGTGGGTGGAGGCAGGCATAGGTGATGGCACCGGCAATACCCACGGCGAATACACCGATCATGGATTTCTCGAAGACGGATAGGGCTTTCATTAGGGTTTTGGACTGCATCTTGATGTTGGATTGGGTTGAAAGAGAGGGGTTTGGGTTTGGGCATTTCTGAGATGTGTGTTTTGCTGGGTTTGGTGGGTTTAGGGTTTCAATGGAGGAGAGAGAAGTAGAGGAGAAGAGGGGGCTGCTGTTGTTGGTGGGGCTTTTGGATTTCTGGGGAAGAGGGTTTTGTTGGGTTTGTGTGGGTCTCAATGGGGAGGGAAGTAAAGGAGAAGAGGAGGCAGATGTTGCCGTTGCTGTTGCCGGAGTTCTTTTGCTTCCTGAATTCATTAGGGGGAGAAGGTTGTTTTGAGATGAGTGATTTCTGGGATTTGGTGGGTTTTGTTATCGGGTTTTCTTGGAGGAATCCCAGGCCCAGGGAAAGGAAAGAAGAAGAAGATGTTGATGGATGCAAGTGCTACTGATGAAGAAAACGAATTGGGCAGAATATTATCTGATGAAGAAATCGCTGGATTGGAGTTCTCAGAAGGGTGGGCACTAGATCCGTCCAGCACAAAAATCGTCCCATTCAAAAAGGGCGTTGATGCACCCCCCTAGGGCAGAGACGTGGTCTTCAATCTTCTCACATCAACAGAATTGAAAACGAAGAGGATCTGATCCTCAACAGTGTCGCCGTCGCCGGAGAAGACAATCCAGACCCGGACTGCCTTCATCACCTCTCGTCGTTCTCTCTTTTGTCAAATTTATCTCAGTTTTTGTCAAATTTATCTGAATTTTGTTCAAATTTATCTGTTTTCTGTCATATTTATCTAAATGTTCAAATTTATCTATTTTTTTTTCATATTTCTCTATGTTTTTGGTAAATTTATCTCAGTTTTTTTTTCAAAATTTATCTGAGTTTATGGTAAATTTATCTGAGATTTGTTCAAATTTATCTGTTTTCTGTCATATTTCTTTCTGTTTTTTGTAAATTTATCTGAGTTTTTTTCAAAATTTATCTGAGTGTTTTAGCAAATTTATTTACGTTTTTGAAATCTATATACGTTTTTTAAATTTATTCGTGTCTTTTAAAATTTATTTGTATATTTTCAAATTTATTACGTTTTTTGAAATTATTACATCTTTTAAAATTTATTTTCTATATTTTAAATTTATTTGCATTTTTTGAAATTTTCTTTGGATGATTTGAGATTTATTTGAGTCTTTTAAAATTTATTTATATTTTATGAAATTTATTTGGATATTTTGAAACTTATTTGCATCTTTTTAAATTTATTTGCGTTATTTGATTATATATTATTTTTTTTAAACTTATTGCATTTTTCAAAATTATTTCATTTTTTAAAATTTATTTTCTTTATTTTGAAATTTATTTGTGTGTTTTTAGAATTTATTTGAAAATCTGGGGATTCCATTAATCGTGGGCAATTAAATGTTAGTTGGCCATTATTAATGGGATATCCCACCAATCATGGGTTATGATTTAAAGAAATAGTAAACTAGACATTTCAGGTATGAGAAAGTGTGGGAGGGACCTTCGGCTCTATGACTTTTTTTTTTTTGGATCTAAGGCCATAAAGTGAAATGTTCAGGGACCTGTCGCCCAATGCCCCTTAATTAATTTGGCTACTTTTATTCCTATGCATGTCCTTAATTAATATGAAACTATTATTAAGAGAAGATCATGTGTAAAGTTTTTTAAACTTTATGGAAAGTGATTTAAACCATTGGTCTCCAATAAATGAGAGATGAACTTCGTAGAGAATTAATGAGTTGTGTGCAAACTACTAACTCCTTAGAATTAGGGACTGGTGAAGAAATTATGACGTTTAGATTGGGCTCTTTATTTAGTTAGCTAATCTGGTAGATTGGATTTCTAAAATCTCTCTCAAGTTCAAATTGAGTTAATATTAAAATTCTAATTGAGATAAAATTGAGCAATCAAGTGCGAAAGTTGCAGATCTTGAGGCTCTTCTACTGGTCGATCTTGACCCTCAGATCAGGAATGAAGATGGAAGATTGACCGTTAGTTCAAAATTGATGAGTGATATATATTATGAATCATATATAGTATTTAACTGATGTGTGTGTCCACATATATCAAATCATTGATTGAATGACGTGATCATTCGGTAGACAAAAATAAAGGGGTAGATCATTGATTAAATGGTTGAAAAGCATCAGATTACTAATCCAATGGCAAAAGATAGTGTGAAACTTCGATCCAATAGTGGATAAGCATTAGATCATCGATCTAATGGCGAAAACAACATGGTAAACTAATCTAATGGGGAAATCACACAGTGTGACTGTGGATAGCACACTGGCCTCCCATAGCTCCCTCCAGGGTATCAAACCCTGAAATGGTAGCTTTCCTTTCCATATCCTGGCCACTAGGCCACCAATAGCTTTCCTTACCATATCCTGGCCACTAGGCAAAAAAAAAAAAAAAAATCTACATGCGCATATGCCTTATATCATAGATTCTATATTTGCAAAGATGTAGATCATCGAGTCAACCGTAAAAACATCTCGATCATCAATCTAACAATAAGAAAGGAATCAATTATTGGGAGAATATTTTCCTCTTGCATGTGTGCCCTACTTAGATGCAACTTTATCAATGGGAGGAGGGGAGATGGAAAAGTCTCTTCATGGATGAGGGATCCAAAAAAATCAACCCCTCCCTGTTGTCCTAGCTGGTGATTTACTTAAAAAGGAAATGTATAGGAAGTTTGGACTCTTTAAAAGGAAATTTGTTTTATATTGGACTTTTTATTTAGTTCGCTAAAGTGGAAAAATTCTCGAGTCCCTAAAATCTCTCTTTCAAGTTAAAATTAAAATAAAAATTGAGCTCCAATTTCTCAATCAATTGCGAAATTGAGCTCCAATTGTGAAATCGAGCCCGCGCTATAATTCATATAATAAAAAATCTACTAACTTTTAAAATTTAAAAAAAGAATTAACAATATGATACATTCTATATAAATCATATTTAAATGAAAAGGACATAACATATATAAATTAATCTAATATATAGGTATTCTAATATATAAATCCATAAGATGATAATTATATTATTACCGATTATCATTATTATTATTGATGGCTTCGATGGATCTCCTGTCCAGAATGTACTAAGCTTAGCGTCCCTGCAGACAAAGAACACTATCAGAATTCCCTAGACGGTGTGTCTGGGAGCCAACTCCGATGATCAAGTTAGTATTCTTTTGATATTCTTATCTTAATATTTTATTAAATATATACATGTTCAATCTCATGGTTAGAAATTCTCAAATTACAGTTTTCACTTATTTAAGTTAGTTTGATCCAAGTCTACATTTAGGTTCAAACGGGCCCTACATCCTAAATTTGAAATCCCATGGATAAAAAGGGAGGCTCGGTCTACACCTATTCATTTAAAAACACATATTTTTTTATTATTTAATCACTTAATTATTCATTCAAAGTGCACATCATGTTTTTGTTATTTAATAGCTTAATTATTATTTTTTTCATTTATAATGGAACAGTGATTTTGAGCGATTTAGATCTTAAGATGTGGGCCCATTGTTAGTCATAAAAAATTACATAGGGCCCACCTTTAGAAATTATATCACACGTGAGACCCATCTTTATAAATTATAGCATGGGACCACACTTTGAAAATTACAACTTGAGACCCACATTTATGAAATACAACATGCGGCCATGTTTAGAGGAATTAGATCATGGGCTACATTTCGTGCATGTAAGAGCGGGTCCCACCATTAAAAATCATAGTCGTGATCTCCCTTTAGAAAATTTTTTTGTGGCCTCACTTTAAGAATAGTGCATGGGACTCACTTTTTTTTTTGCTACGTCGAAAGAGTTGGACGAGAAAAAAAAAGTACGAAAAGAAACATAAACGTATCAACTCAAATAAAATACCACAAAATTGCAAGCCCTCCACCTAAAGACCCACCTTTATTATCAGAGTAGTCGGTAGCATTTGGTTCGCCGGAATGGTTGTAGGTGGGAATGGAATGGAGACCGGAATGAGTCTGGAATGGAATGAGGCCGGAATAGTCATTACCATTCCAACGTTTGGTACGCTGGAGGAATCAACCCACTGATTCCTGTTCCTGTGTTTCGTATGCCGGAATGATGCCCGGAATGGAATAAATTTTATATAAGTATGACCAAAATACCCTTATTAGATGATGTATGGATTATATTATCATTCTATAGGTGGGGCCCACACAAGTTTTTCTCTTTTAGAAGAGTACTAATAATATATAGATTATATTATATTATCTAAGTGGGGCCCACACAAGTTGTCATTTTGTTCTTAATAATAATAATGTATAAATTATATTATTATTATATAAGTGGGGCCCACACAAGTTCTTCTCCTTTATAATCTTATAATAATAATAAGAGAATTTTACCTGAAAAGGGACCTTAGAGGTCCAGTGATCATAAAAATGGGCCAATAGTAAATCTGGCACGGAAGTGGTCCCCTGGGACCACTTCCGTTTTTTTTATCAATAGTGGAACAAGTGACGACGTCGTCGCTACATTGAACCCCAATAAAAAGCGCGCGAAACCCCACTTCCCCACTTTCCCCTTCTTCCTCCCATCCCTACCTCCATTGCCCCTGGCGATTTCAGTTTCTCCTTCTGCAAAAGAGCAAGCAGGTGGTCCCAAAGGTCATTTTCCATGTTTGGATTGTAGCATCAAGATTCGAGCATCTTTATTTGGAAAACCCACCGAGACCCCACTTCCCCATTTTTCCCTTCATCCTCCCATCACTTTTGCCATCACTTTTGCACCTTCTTTTCTCCTTCCTCAAAAGGTCGTTTTCCGACCTATTGGATTGTAGCATCAAGCTTCCAGTATCTTTTTCGGGCTATGGTATTCTTCTTGTCTCTTTTTCTTTTTCTGTATTACACAATGATGATTTACTGTGGTTTCTTCATCTTCTCTCCATTTACTTGACATCCTAAAATGGTTAATATTCATGCATTGTACATGATTTTTGCATTGAATCGACCCACGACTTAGTCCTTCCATTTTCCCCATTCTCGACTGGGTTGGCAATCCTAGTGGACATGCAGAGACTTCATGTTTGGACTACTTCATTGCTACTGAAATAGGGAGACATCAAGCATAATGCCGATCATTTTGAATTTGATTATAGTGTGATGATATTGTAGAAGATAACAATTGGGTTTTACTAAACAAAAATTTGGGTGTGCAAAGAGGAAAATAAATTAACAGTTACCAAAATCAAATAAGTAGAGACTTTTCTAAATTGATAAGTTAATCAAAATTATACAGTAGTGGCGGAATCCGGATCCAGCTAGAGCCCTATTCTCATTGACAATTCATCACTTCTTTTTTTTTGTTTTGTTGGATCATCACAATTCTGATACACACACTAAAATATAGAGACTTGTAGTGGTGGAAAAAACCCATAGGCTTTGGACCATTCGCAATAACAAGTATGATTTGACCCATTGACAACATAGACTTCCTAATGACAATAGGATGGAATTAAGCTACACATGTGGCCCTTGCATAAAAATGGACCCATTATACCATTATAATTGTTACTGTTCTTCTTATTCATCATGTTTCCATTGTAATGGCTTCATCATTAATCATTTTAGTAATACAAGTGTTGTAAATAAATTTATTCATATAAGAGTATTTGAACTAACTTCAATACCTATTCATTTGCAATGAATTAAAGCCAGAAACAATTGTATAGAGGAAGCGGTGGGAAAGGTTGCATTCTGTTTTTGCAACCATTAAATTTAAATAAGTATTGCTATGATTCTAATTCATACATACAGGCCTAGATAAACGTTGCTATGATTTATTTTTAAGTGAATGTAATGAGTCTGTACCCATCAAAATAAGTAGTCTCATATTTGGAATTCTCCAAATCATGAAGACAAATTGCCCCCAGATGTTTGCAACCAAACATGACTTAAATTTCAAATACTGCTATAAGGGAAAGAAGAACTTGAGGGAATTTCGTTATTATTTTTAATTTTCTTATTAGTTAGCTTTACTTCTCGCTCTAGTTACGTTTACATCTCCCTCTCTCGATCTATTTATTTTTTGCAGATGGCTGGAAGTGAGGGAATAAGAAATAGGCTTCTATATGATCAGGACAATCATATTTCAGAATCCATAAACCATGGACATGTATATTCTTAGCCACCCTTTCATATATATATATATATAGTTTACCTTTTTCTTAACTGTAATAACTTAAAACTGTCTCGCAGGAATTCGGCACATTTCGATGCATACCTATGAACCCGGACAAATCTGTTTGGGTGTTAAATGATATCCAAAAGGAGTATGTAAGGCAAGCTGGTTTACATCATTTTGCTGAAATGGAATATATTAGGATAGATCATGCTCTCATTACAGCCTTGGTTGAGAGATGGCGTCCTGAAACAAACACCTTCCACTTCCCATCCGGTGAGGCCACTGTTACTCTTGAAGACGTGGCCTACATATACGGGCTACCTATCGATGGCCCAATTGTTACCGGGAGAACTTTCCCGAGTTCAATGGTTAGTGATGTATGTCTTGAATTGCTTGGCAAGGCCCCTATTCAGGGTACCGAAGTAAATGGGATTAATATTAAATTCACATGGCTGGAGGACAATTTCGCAGCGGTGCCATCAAATAAGAAGAGTACGAAGAAGAAAAAGAAACTTTCTAAGGATGATGAGATCTACAACACTAGGGCGTACCTTTTCTTCTTAGTTTCCAGTCAAATTATGTCTAACACATCGGGTGGAAGGGGTCCGGCATATCTTCTCGAGTTGTTCAAGGAATTTAAGCCATATGCATGGGCCCCTGCCTGTCTTGCCAATCTTTACTGGATTTTAGCAAAGGCAGTTTAAATTTGTTAAGGACAAGTCTGAATATAGACATCAGGAGGGAGATGAAAGCAAATCACCGAACAGAACTGATGATTCTAGGAAGTTTAGAACTTTGACTGGACCTCTTCAACTTCTCCAGGTGATAACATTTTTATTTGAACATATTTACAGTTTTTCTACAACTGTTACATTTGTATTTACTTATTAGTGACTGTTTTTTGCAGCTATGGGCGTACACGAGAATGCAAATTGGACGTTGTCCACCACCAACGGATACATGGAAAAGTGATATTCAGTTCACATTGATGAAAACATGGGCAGTTAGGTTGAATTCATTCAAAGCTGTAACCACACTGATTAAGACTCGGGAAGAGTTGAACAAATTGCCACAGGACGGTGTAAGTTCAATATAATCGGATGGTATACAAATTGGGATTTGATGCTTTTATCATTACATTGAAACTAATCTTGTTTTATTTCTTTTTCTGTAGTTCAAATGGCAACCATATAGCAAGTTCGGAAAGACATTCCGTCATACTGTTTCTAAAGCCGACCGTGACCTATTTTCATCTTCAACGGTCTTGGCTTTTTATTGGGTAGTGGAGCGACATAATACGGGTCGCGTTATGAAACAGTTTGGATTTGTTCAGGAAGTTCCCCCACCGTTCAGCATGCCCTATCCAAGAGTGGAGCGAGTAGAAAAAATCGTGTATGACTACAGTGCACCTGGCAGGGGTACCTAATTATGTGTTATGGGACAGTAGATCCCGGTGCACTCTGAAGGGAAAAAAAAGCATCTCAAAGACACATAATGATGAGTATATGCATTGGTATCGGGCCAACACGATCATGTACATCGGTCGAGGGCAGGAGCATGAGGAGATTGATAAAAAAAAAAAAAAAACGTGATGAACATGAGGGTTGTTGTCAGCAGAAGCACGTAAGATACCGGTGGCTCTTTCTGTCGATATAATTTTTCATTTCCACATGCCTTATGGCTGATTTTCTTGTTATGTCCACAGGTTCATCAACTCTTGCTTCACATGGAAAGGTTAGTTGACCGTGCTGTTCGGAAGAAAACCTCAATTGAGCATTTCCGGGAATCATGGATCAGGAAGATACTCAGATTTAGATCTGGTTTGAATACCAAATTTGTCAAATTTAAGGATGACCACTTATACAGCTCAGCATCAGAAGATGTAAGCAAAAATTTCATCGATTTATTTTTACTGTTACCTCAGGGATGTCATTCTATGCAATGTGTGAACGATTTTATCCTCAAGTTGATGTATTTGAAATTAAACAATGACAGGATAAAAAGGCGTCCACCGACGGATTGAGGGTTAAAAAGCCTGCATCCAAAAGAAGCCCAGGGAAAAAGAATGGAAAGAAGCAGAAGAGCGTGAAGCACAATATTGATGTTCCAGGTTCACCTATGTCACACACCCCTACTGAACATGCCCCTGAAGTAGCCAAGGAGGATTGCAGTATGGATCCAGATTCAGTAGAAAGACAAACTTCTACACCTTCCACTTCCAATGAGCCACCAGTGGTTGATATCTTTTCCACTCCTCGGGGGGCATCAACCTCGCAAGCAATAATAGTTTCACCGATCAGGGCGTCCATTGATTCACTAGTTTGGAGGTTAAAACGATTGCCCCGAACGAGGAAGATTCCAGAAAAGTATGATGATTACTTACACTCAATGGGTGGATCGGAGTATTCACTCTCCAAAAGTGACAGGTTTCTACTGAATGGGTTCGAACGATATTTCAATGAGAGGTATAATGTAATTACATTACCATCGTAATGGTTTCATTCCATATATGGCCTTATGTGTATTGTATTTTGCAGTAAGAATGAGCTCGACATTGTATGCACATTGGTATCCAGTGAAGTCCTGAATTGTGCTCTAGAGGAGGGAATTTGGTTCGACACCAATATTCTGTATTATTGGTTCGATGTGTTGAGGGAGAAATGTCAAACGGCCTTTTTGGCAGACCCAAGCATTTCTGTAAGTATATAGATTCTGATTTGCAGTTATGACTTCGTCGCCATTTGGAGGTTAAAGACTCACTTTTAATTTTTTTGCAGAGCTGGTGGCAGTCTGGATTGCCAACCACTGAAGAAGCAGCCTTCGGTCCCGGAGGTTCTCGAGTGTGTGAGGCTAGAGAATGTAAAACATTGGTTTACGTTCTTCACTCTGTCAATCATTTCACATTACTTGTTGGGTATACGGACGAGAGGAAATGGGAATTCTACAATAGTTCAAGCAGTGATCGTCATGCTTTAACTACCTGTAAACGATTTGTAAGTATACCATAATGGAGCAAAAATTTAAAAGAGCTTCTTAAGGTGTTATCGTACAAGATTTAGTCAGATTTCTTTTACTGATCTTGCAGGTTGAGTGGCTGACGACGAAGTTCAGCCAATATGGGTGGGCAGACCCATACATATGGACAATCAACGTTAAAACGAACATCCCACTGCAGGAAAAACGGCTACGACTGCGGTGTCTTCGCCGCTGCGTTCGCTGAGCACTGTATATTTCGTCGTCCGATTAACTTCACGCAGGCTGACATGATGTATTACCGGCAACGAGTCATCATTGAGATCTTCAAGCGCAGCTGGGAGTTGAATGCATACCGATTGAATATTGATGAGATTCCACTTGACTCAATTGATCCTGAGAAATGATGAAAATTTGATCTTTTGTTGTGATCCATTGTTGTATGTAAATCTAACATGTAAAACATGTGTTTGGGTGCCATATAACTTTTTGTATGAAAAAAGTTGAAATGAATGTAAAGGGAAGTTTTGTTTGCTTCTGTATGATCAAAGATAGTTGTTTGGCTTTATTGAATGTTGCCCTCCTATGTATTTTTTAATGCAGCTTGTAATATGGACGTGAATGTAGTATGGTAGTTGTAGTGCATTCGCACATCCAACCATTACAGAAGTAACAGGTTTATTGTCATTGCTTAAAACTGACGACGTCGTCGCCTCACAGAACCTAGCGCAAACTATATGTTTGTTAATACTGACGACGTCGTTGCTTAACAGAAACTAGTCGAATAACTTCTAGTGTTAAAGTGACGACGTCGTCACTTCACAGAACCATTTATATAAAAACCCTGATGTAATAAATGACGACGTCGTCGCTTCACAGAACCTGGCCTAAAATAAATGGTTGCTGATACTGACGACGTCGTTGCTTAACAGAATCTATTGGAATCACTTCTAGTGTTAAACTGACGACGTCGTTGCTTCACAGAATCTACTGGAACATAGTTGTGTTTTAATAACTGACGACGTCGTCGCTTCACAGAATCGTTTCAAAAAAAAACTTATAATAACTGACGACGTCGTTGCTTCACAGAATCTAGTGGAACATAGTTGCGTGTTAATAACTGACGACGTCGTCGCTTCACAGAATCTAGTGGAACATAGTTGTGTGTTAATAACTGACGACGTCGTCGCTTCACAGAATCTAGTGGAACATAGTTGTGTGTTAATAACTGACGACGTCGTCGCTTCACAGAATCGTTTAAAAAAAAAAAGTTATAATAACTGACGACGTCGTTGCTTCACAAAATCTAATGTAACATATTTGTTTGTTAATACTGACGATGTCGTATTTTCACAGAGGGATATGGTGACAATAGTTGATAAAAGTTGATAACAAAAATGGTGACATAGTTGATAAAAGTTGATAACAAATTTGTTGAAACTGTTATATATAAAGTTGTATTACAAAAGTATGATCCACATCAAGGGATATGCACAAGATATGCTAGAAAGCTACCCCACAAAAGTATGATCCACAGCAGGGGCTATGTACAAGGTATGCTATCAAATCACCCCAACATAAAGTATTTCTACCCCACAAAAGTATGATCCACATCAATGGATATGTACAAGGTATGCTAGAAAGCCACCCACAAAAAGTATTTCTACCCCACAAAAGTATGATATTTACAAGATATGCTAGTTGGATCTATGCAACATGATCTGATGGTGGATTGCGACAACTCTTTCGGTTATGTCCCCTATGTTTGCAGTTAGAGCAAGTAACAACCCTGCGTTGTCGATTTCTGTCTTCAACACGAATCCGGGATTTCTTTGGACGCCCTGGTTGTTTGGTAGCACGTGGAGGCAAGACGATTTCATTTGATGTATGTTCCCATTGTCTGCTATCACGAGTGGCATGAATGACCTCACTATACGAAGCACGATAAGTAGTTGTTAGGTAACAATCCTCAACATAGTCATACGGATTCAGGTGCCTAACTTTCATCGCTGCTAGTGCATGACAGCATGGAATCCCCATTATTTCCCATCTACGACAGCTACACTTCTTCAGTTCAAGATCCACAATATCTATGAATTGTGCTGATTGAACCTGAAACTCAACGAGCCCGGCAACACGTACATGCACGCGGCGTGAGTTTTCAGCCTCTTGGCTCATTAGTTTCTCTGCATAGGGCGTTAATCGCGATGTAATATCCAGTGACTCGAGATGTCTTCTCTGGAAGAACTCCATCAACTTCGCACGGATTTCTTCGACTTGCTTTGTAATAGGAAGCACCCTAATGTCCTTTAAAAGCGCGTTCGTACATTCGGTAGCGTTGCTGGTTATCATGTCATAGCGCCGACCCTCAACAAACGCATTTGACCAACGTTGTTTTCCAATGGCATTGATATAATTATGCGCCCCTTGGTCTACAGACATGATGTCATTCATATAGGCCTCATACTCACATGGTCTAAAAGACTTGGCAGCCCGCCAGAATTTCAATACAATGGCACGATCACAGAAGGCTGTTTTAATGTTCTCTGCAATGTGATAACAACAGTAGCAGTGAATCGCGCTTGGAATGATGTTGGCCAATGCCGGGATAAGACCCTTTTGTCGATCAGACACAATAGTCAAATTTGTTGGACTTCCCAAAGCAAGAGATAGGTTGGCAAGAAACCACTCCCAACTGTCACGACGTTCGGCCTCGGCCAAAGCGAAAGCTATAGGAAATAGCTTATGATTACCATCATAGGTGACAGCCACTAGAAGCACACCCGGATACTTGCCCCGAAGATGTGACCCATCAACAGCGATCATCGGCCTCATCGACGAACAGAATGATCGGATGCAAGGACCGAAAGCCCAGAAGAATCTTCTAAACCTGTCTTCAACAGTCGTGTCGATATTAGTCACAGTACCTGGATTGGTCATGTGTAATTCTTTACAATATAGAGGTAAAATCTTAAAAGATTCTTCATATGATCCCCGAACTACACGCAAGGCCATCTCTTTTGCAATATGTGCTTTTCTATAAGTGATACGGGTGCCAAACTCCTTTTGGTATTCATTCATAATTTCTTTTGGCTTCAAGTGGTTATTGCATCGGACTCTGTCCTCAATGAACTCTTCAATAAGTTTCGAGGATGCTTGGGGATGTGTCATTCCCATCATTGGTTTTGAGCAACAATGTCTTGGGTTATAAGTCCGCACCTTAAATTCCGGGCCTGAATCAACGATGGAAGCATGTATACGCCAAGGACAACAATCATCTCTGCAACGTGCCGTGACTTTTTTCGTCTTGGTCGACACATGTCGTAGAGTAAAATTGTTATAAATTGCAAATTTCGCAAGAGATCTTCTGAAGCTTTCACGATCACGAAATTGACGCCCTACCCACATTTCTCGTGCTGAGTCCGTACCAGTATCGGCTATAACATCTTGAGGGGCCATTGTGTCTACAAAATTGATATCTCCCATAGCCACTGAATGAAGCACAGCCTGAATGGTTTCAGATCCTTGTTGATTACCAATATAATTGACATCTTCCATAGCAAGTGAATGATCCACAGCATGAATGGTTTCACCTCCTTGTTCATTACCCCCGGAATTGACATCTTCAATAGTAAATGAATGATTCATAGCATGAATGACTTCAGCTCCTTGTTCATTGCCAACAAAATTTACATCTTCCAAATCAAATGAATGATTCGCATCATGATTGGTTTCGGTGCCTTGTTTATTACCAGCCATCATCGAAGAGGGAGTTCCACGAACCATTGATATATCAAAAGTAGCACATACAACATCGTGTGCATCAACAGCCTCTCGATCTATACCATCCACATCAAAAACAGCTCTTGTAGAACGATTTGTTGCATGAGGATCCAATGAGGTAGAGAAATGCATATCAACGTTTTCATGGAGATCCACGGTGGGAAATACTAGGCCAGACGTGGGCATTTTTATCTCGCAAATCCCTTTGCACATTTTCTTCTTGGCACTTGGACAGCCAACCTTCACTCGTTCTCTGCAAGGCATGGACAAGAATTTAAGTTAGGCACGACAAGTGCAACTATATAAATATTAAAAAAATAGAACATAGATACGTACCTAGAGCCTTCGCGTTTCTTGTTATTAACGTGTAGTTTCCTGTTGACATACACATGTAGCCCATGTTGCTCACTTCCAGACGCCATCAACATTCCCAGCATATCATTTTCATCTTCCAAACTGATCAACGAAAAAACGAGTCCATTGTGATGAAGGTATTTCATGCTTACATCCTTGATATTTGCATCCCAATTAGACAATGCAATGGCTTCATTCATCAACATGTCATATGTTAGGGTCTTAGGTAGAGACCTCATCTTCTGTCTTCCACCATTGTAGACCGGGCGTATAATGTCAAAGACAAACTCTCCATCAAAGTGAAATATGATGGAAATCTCAGACTTGGTCATTCTGCCGACGCAAATAAAGCATATATTAATTTGGTGGTATTAGCAAATGTAGTCCAAGGGTCACCTTTCACATAATGCTAATAGAGAGATGATTGTATGGGTCAAACTGTCCATTTCTATTTCTATTTACAAGGAAAAAAATCACAAGAGAAGTTAACTCCCCTAACACTGTTTTTTCCTAGGGTTACTGACAGATGAGGAGTGAAAATGAAATCATTTATGGGTGTTTGCTCCCACTTTATACAAGACATATTCACCAAGATTTCTGCACGTATTTGAGTACCCATCTTCATATTACTTATAAGGGTTTAACCCTAACGTGCAAATACGTAGATTCACAATCTTCATATGCTCTCAACTAGGGGTTGTGACAATAAACAACCTTAGAACAGCCAGAGTTGTTACCTTTCTCAAAAGCCTTAATGTACTTTTCTCAAAAAAATGTATATCAAATGCCCTAATGAACTTTTCTGAAAAGGGTAAACATGAAACACAGAATCTTTGGTAGCTAATGCATGAAAGAACACATAAATAGCGATATACCTACCTCTTAATGGAGTTCAACAACCTCCATAAAGAAGCCCACCCGTTGGGGAAGACGCCTACATCGTCTCTATTCGTCGGCAGCTAAAAAGGATCCCACGAAAACGAAGCTGTGACGGGATATGTATATATATATAGAACATAAGCGACGACGTCGATACTAACCCACTATTATAAGTGACGACGTCGTCGCTTGTAGAAAATAAACAAAAAAAATATATTTTCTGGCGGGAAGACCCATTCCGTTACATATTATCTATGGGTACCTCTTCCGGTGAGTGACCAACTAGGGTCCTTTTTCAGGTAAAATTCTCTAATAATAACAATAAGGGATTTTTAGAAAAAAAAAGTGTTCTTATTATGCCCATTTTGGTGTTCGTACGTTGATTTTCGACACATTTACCCTTCCCTCTTCGAACGACATGTCATGCGCTTTGAAAATTTCCCACAAACGAAAACCCTTCTTGCTCAACCAACATCACTGTCTGCGATTCTTCTGCTCTCTCGATTCGACCGAGCGCGACGGAGGAGAAGGAGAAGAAGAATAGAAGAGGAGAGAGATGAAGGAGGAGGAGCAAGATCTATACATACATATCCTTGAGAAGATCTTCCAACAAGTAGAAGAAGAAGAAGAAGAAGAAGAAGAGGAAAGATGGGAGATTACAACGATGCGATGATGCGCAACAATGACGCGGCCGTACAAGCCCTCACCAAAGTGCAGAATCGAGTCAGCATCCTCCAATTGAAACTGGTATTGCTTTCATCTCCTCAATCTAAACAGATTGAATCCTATGTTCTATAGATCTGTATGCTTTGTTTTGTTTTCTTGATTCCCAAATCCTCTAAGACCTAGTTTCTTTGAGAAGAAAAAAGGGCCTGTACTTTGGAAATAGAATATTAGAACCCAAGACTTACAAAGCGTTGCCTGAACTTTAGGATGAGAACTTTAGAACCCAAGTCCCAGAAAGTTAGGATCTTTGAACATAGATCAAGGGACAATACATACAAGAAAAAACAAATCCAACCCAAATCACCAATAAGGTGCTTAATATCATGTTACAATTTTTTCTTCCATCTCCTCTCTCAATAAAAACTCCCATCCTAGAGAACTTAGCTGATGACAACAGTGAATGACTGACTGGCGGATTGGTGAATGAATGGCTGAGTGATTTTTTGGACAATAATATAACACATTACTAACCTCACCAAACTACAGGCCTTGTCGTTATTGAAAAACAAGAAAACCCCAAAAAGGAAACAGTAGGCGCAATTGTTTTTGAATGGCTTTCTTTTTTTTGTCAATTTTTTAAATCTCGTCTTTGGGGAAAAAAAATGAAGTCTATATTAGTACACTGTAATAGAGTCTACTCATCTGCCTTCTTTTTTCCCTTTACTCGGCCTTGCTTCTCTTTTTGCAGATGTATCGAACTGTCAAAACCACTAACAAACCTGCGGCTTCCTCAGGTAATTCTCATCGCTTTAGATAGCATTCACTTCTTTCAACAACTTTTAACCCCATTTTTTTCTGAATAGTCACTAATAACGCTGTGCATCAGGCACATATGTAAGCCCAAGCCCGGCCAAGTAAATCCTCAGGCCTCAAAATGTTGGTTTCAGATAATTTGTGGGTTTAAGGTGTCCAAATTGGTGGGTTTGTTCTGATTGATGGGTATTATTTAGGTCTTATTGAGTGTGTTGGGATGTTTTGAGTTTTTTGGATGAGTTTGTGAGAGGATCTATTTGGTGCTTTTGGGGGTTATATTGAATCGTTTCTTATTTTTAGATGTTTATGTGTTGTTCTATTTCAGTTGGGGGATGGATTTGATTTGCTTTTTGGGTTTAGATTTATTTCAGTTGTTTCTTTGTTAGCGTTAATAACTACTTGATTTATTAGATCTATTTCAGTTTTTCATGCTTGGACGTACCATGAATTTCATTCATTTTGAAAATTTCTACATGATCATCCATTCTCCTTTGGAATCTCCTTTGCTTTTGGGACATCATAGAAATCAAAATGTTAACAATAGGCTGATGCCTTCTTTTTACTTTCTGCCCAAATCACTACTGATGAAGTAATATCTCACCCAATCTGACTACCAATTTTCATGTTGGCCAATGCAAAGTGGAATAAGAAAGTTTAGAAGATGCAGATAGATTCAAATAGCTCATGATTTGGAATATATACATGTCAATCTAACCACCCATTTGGCCTTGCATTCTTCAGGATCTGGTTATAGGCCTTTCTGTTGTATCTCGAAAGTGCATTTTCACATGCAACTTCAATGTCCTCTCTCCAACCTGCACTCAACACCTGAAACGATTTCCTGAATTTTGTACATTGAACTATAGAAAGTTAAGACTTCTTATTTTAGACTTTTTTCTTTCTTCAGGTTGATCAACTAGTTTTTGAGGAGTTAGTGCGTGAAAAATCTCCAAAATTGGGTATGTATTTTCATCGTTATATAATTCTTTGTTATACTCTATCTAGCTATACTGTAATTTGATGAGTTTCTTATTTTATTTTTATTCTCTAAAGGTGTTGTTATACTCTATCTAGCTATACTTGTAAATGTTAGTACCATTAAAAATCCTGCTGAAGTATTTTGCATTTCAAAAGGGTATTTATTTTGGAACACCATGAGTATTTTGCTTGAAAAGGAGTTGAGAATTGTTGTATTGAATGGGCTATGCTTTCATGTATGTAGTTTACATCCATATAAATTATAACCGCATTACCATCTTGAGTTTCTTTCAAGATACTATAAACGATTGTAGCTGATTTTCTATTCATTTTCTGAAATGGGTCTTCTGTCTCTCTCACTCTCTCAAATGGGTTATGCATTTGTAGCTGTTTCTTTGCCTACTTCTTACTTTTTTATGAGATGGGTACTGTGGGTTTTGGCTTATTGTCATTGATTCTATGATGGGTCCTGCTTGTGAGCTTCATTCTTCTCTTTTAATTGCATAGATTTTCTCCTTTTGTATAGTTGGTCCCTTAAAACTTATTTTTTTAACCAATTCTTGTATTCTGAAATGGGTGATTTTTAAAGTTTTAGAAGCTCTGTTATCTTTGTCTCCTCTTCATTTCAGAAATGGTTCCCCTCTCTCATTACCCAAGGGGGTGATGCATATGAGAATTTTTTTAACTATTTTTATTTTGTTTGTGGGATGGTTAGTATGGGTTTTAGCTTATTATCATTGATTCTGTAATGGGTTTTGCTTTGTGAACGTTATTATTCGCTTTTCATTGCACAAATTTTCTTTTTTCAACTGATTCCTGTATTCTGAAATGGTTTTTTTTTTTTTTTTATTTTTTTTTTATTTTTTTTTATTTTTTTATTATTGCCCAACTTCCCCAAAGTCTTTTTATATTGCCAATGGTTGGGCAAAATGTTAGCAGGTTTCAAGAATAGCTGATTTACCATCAAATCTTTCTCCCCAAAGTGTTATCTCAAATTGTGATATTGTTGCATTCTCGAATCCCTGTCCATTCAGGTTGTCTCTCAGGTTTAGCCTCTGATGGCTGTAGTGGAAAAAAAGACTGATTGTCTTTAAATGCTCCATCTTTTGGTGGAGTTGCTTGTATGAGAGCTTTTTCCTCATTCTACTATGTTTATTTATTTACTGTACTTATGTCCATGTTTTGATGCTTCATTAAAATTAGCTTGTGTTCAGTGGCATATTTCACATGGAACCGGACATTATGGAAGTCCTCGGTACATTTTTCACCTTGTGCATCAAGAAAAATGACAGAGAAAATATATATTTTGGTCTTGTCTTCAAGCTGTCTGATATGCATTCGTGAAAAGTTTTTCTTTATCATTTGTTGGAACTGTCGACTCGGACTCAGCCATGGCTGAGTCGGGTCCCAGGGTCTGATTTTTTAAGCCTTGGTAATTAATTGGATCCTCTGGTGGACCCCATCACGTGACAACCCTTGATATAATCCACTGCCAGATGATCCTGGCTGTCCAATTGATGGCTTGCAAATGGACTGCATCTTGTGGTTCACTATCGGCAATGGAAATAGGATGGTTAGTAAATTAATATCAATTAATTATAATTCATAGGCCATGACATGCATATTTTGGGTCTCTGATGCGGTGGACCACTTGGAGTTTCATGGTTGTTAGTTTGTGTGCTTCATAGATTTTGTTACCCTTCAAGTTTTCCTATACCTTCAGATTAAAGGCTCCTGGACGACGATGAAACTCCAGGTACATGTTAGTACTATTGAAAATCCTACCGAGGCATCGTTGTTTGAATAATTTGAAGCAGCACACCCCTTGCATGGTTTGTCAAGCTCCATAGCAAAGGTATAAACCAACAATGACACCAGTGAAAATAAGTTTCTCTATATAGGTTGAGTTCAACTTATTCAAGGATTTGGTCCAAAATTAACTAGAAGTTGTGATATAGAATTCATGTAATCTAACCCCAAATATAATTGGAACAGGGCTTTGAAGACGATGTTGATATCAAGATAGATAAAACTTGTTTAAAGGTGGTCGATCCCTCAGGTATCTTACTACCTTTTCAAAGCGTTAGCAGTAGCAGGTAAATTGTCATTATCATTTCTAATGTTGTATCTGTTCGCAAACATCGGATGGATGATTAATATTTATGTTAAAATGATATATGTAGATATTCAAGCAACTAAGTAGTGAATAAATCAGTGGGTCTTCTCTTCTTTATTTCTTTCTTTTTTTCCTAGGAGTTGGGAATCAAACACATGATTCCATATTCAAATGCAATGTGCTAGCACACATTAATGAATTTCACATGAACAACTACAAGCATAAAGGTTTGAGACTAGTAGTAAATTGAGCAGGAAGATGTAATTACAGTGTGATTCTTCACTAAGTTATTGAAACACATTTCAAATGGGCATATGGACTGATGTTCCATGATCTGGACCATCCAATGGGTGGGTCCCATTCTGCTTGAATTGCTGGACAAAGATCATATAAGCTGTTGATCCAATGCATCAGATTTAATATCCCTTCTTCTTTAATCCCGTCATTTGTATACATTCTTTTATACTGTAATTTGTTGATCAGAGGTTGGGTTTTTCAGATTGTCCAAGCAGAGAGAGTTTTCTTCTTTGTAATGCACGGGATAAATTCATGAGAGAACCATGTTTCTGTTAGATTTCACTTAGTATGTGCCATTCATATATATATATATATATATATATATAGCATAACTCAAGATGATTGATGGAATCTGATACAAGCATTAATTACGTTGTGAACTGTTCATAATCTTAAGAAACATTTGCCACAGTGATTTACATTAGCCTAATACAGGGCATGCAGTATCCTGTATAAATTCATTAGTCCTCTTTCATAACTTTTCTTTTTCTTCTTTTTTACTCTTTGGGTTCTTTGGCTAACTCTTAGCCTTTATTATTATTATTATTTTTAGGGATTCCACACAAAATCAATGCCTTGCAGTTTCTTGAGGTAACCTTTGTTTTATTTGTGAATCATTACCTGACTAGAAAGTCATTGCAAACAAAATGCATTGAAAACTGAAGTACGAGCATAAAGGTGTTAAAATTGATCAATTATCTACTTCCAGTCTGATTTTATCATATTAGGGAAGCTATTCGTCTTCTTGTTTCCCTCTTAAGATATGAGAAAATCTATTGAACTTCTTTTATTCAAAAATTATACCTTTGATATCGATAAGTTTTAATTTGTTGTTAATGGATTCTGTATTAATGGTCAATCCAAAATGGTCCTAACAGTGGTTTTCATATTTACCTTCCATGTGACAATTTATTTGTTTTTCATTTTAGAAGTGGCATTTATTTTCCAATTTAAATAAGTTTCTGTGAATTTCTTTCTAGTGGATTTGCAGGTACAGAACCATATGAATTGTCACACACTATACCCCCAAATGCAACTGAATATTTCTTCCAGGCTCTTCGACCGAGGTTATTCCATGTTCTCAAACCTTTTGAAATTTAAGTTTCTATATATGTCATCAAACATTGTTCATTTTCCTATTATTGTGCAACTCATGTAGTTTGTTTTTATTAAGCAAAACATTTACTATGCTTGGGTTGTTGTTATACGCTTTTGATTGTTACGCTAATCAACAAAAATCATGTGACATTGCCTGCATTTTGAGAACTGATGATGAATGTGAAGTTTACTGATGTGTTTGGTTTAGTAACAAGTTTGAGATATGAAATTCGTATGTGACCAGAGAAATGATATGAGAACCAAGTCATAATAGAGGATATTGAAAGACAACTTGTTGGGTGATTTTGTACAGATGATGGTTGGTCTTGTTGTAGATTAAGCATAATGTCATGCAAGCGCTCGTTTCTGCTTTTCTTCAACAATTTTTTTGCCATATTGATCTAGTGATCAACATCCTTCCCCTTGGTGATCATGGAAACAACCATTGCTTAATAGTCTTGAGGATGAAGAATACCCTTGCTTAAATCTCATTTGGATAGTATAGGTATTGTAGGTGCTTCCACCAAAGCCCAATCCAAAATCCTACTTCGAATTTCCCCCCACAGGTATCTTGACTCATCATTAGGGTTAGAAGCATTTAAACTTAAGAAATGATTATGGGTCAATAATCATGCAAAAGGGTTAAGTAGTCTTTACGATGCCATTCTTACTCAGTCCCCACTTCTTACAAGTCAAACTTGATTAAATTGAGTGCATGCCATGCCATGTAAATGAGTAATATGCTTGCTGGAGTGTCAAGGTAAGGAATTTAGGTGATCAAGAATCTAAAACATGTAAGATTAAGCATTAATGATGTAAAGAAAGTAGGGAGATTCTACCAAAACAAGCCCAGGCCCAGTAGATTAATTTTTATCTAGGAAACTTTAAAAACCTAATCAACTAAAATAGCTAGTTGTTAATCAAATGGGTACATATAATTATGATCAAGTGAGCTTTTAATGTCCTCTTAGTTGCTGTCCTCTCAGTTGAATGAGAACACAGCAATGTCCAGAGCACATGGCATTACAGATAGCTATATATATTATGTTTGAAAACATTCTACAGGGTTATCATCTCATAATGTCTCCATGATTAGATTGTTTTGGTTGCATCAACAACATCAAAGGACGGGCCAGGGTTTACTCACTAGCCCTGAATCTCAATCATGGAGCCCAAAACTCCAGCAAATTTCAGATCTCAAGGCCATTATCAAATCTCAACTTGACATGTGCAATCAGAACAATATATATGAGGTTTGGCTCATTCAACAAGTACTTAAGCAACAAAATCTTTGAACTTCTACCACAACAAAATCTTTGTAATACCTCTGCTCTCTCACGGGGATTGGCGAGCTTTGGAATGTATTTGAGTGCCTCCGCTTTCTCATCGGCATCAATGCAAGCCTCTACAAAGGGCTTATAACCTGTTTAAATTAAAAATACTACGGTTATAATTATGAAACCATCTGTTGTACATGATGACAACAAAAATCTAAACAAAATGACATGCAAACTTCTCATAAAATATTATATGGGAAACCTGTCGCCAAAAAAGTAAAAAGAGGAAAAAGTTTTTTATTTTAATCTTTTGAATGGCTAGTTTTATTTAAAAGAAAAGCGAGCATTAATATTTGATAACCTTGAAATCATTTTTCACTTTTAATGCAGCGAATTCATATGCAAGAACACCCCTTTTGTAAATGGTACATAGAGCAAGCAATCCCAATGGTTAATATATGGTATGGATTAGGTTGGTGTGTTAGTCCTAATGGTCAGAATTTAGAAAAGATCATTGATCTTAAGGAAAGCACTCATACACGCATGCACAAGCACACTCATGCACAACACTCATAGAGGCACTTAAAACTCACGCACACTAGAAAGACCAAGGACAACCATTGATCTTAAGAGGAGGGAGGGGGAACACCAAGGAGTGTGCTTTAAAAAACCTAATTGAAGCTGGCCAATTGACAGAAAGAAGTCCTTCAGGAATTCATGCTTATAACACCTGCAAGCAGATCAAAATAATAAATAAAATATAACTGAAAAAAAAATCCTTGAATACTTGATTTCACAGATGGGTTTTAAAAAGTAGAAAAAGTTAGAAACAAATCAATCTTAAATGTGATTCAAAGTATGCAGTAGAGAATATAATAACGTGCAAATGTTATGAATAAGTCGCGGGCAGAGGCCTTGCCTGTATCATTCCAAAGAACTCCAAAGGAGGCTTCTGCAAGTGAAAACCACCCAACAAATAGACACTGATGTATAAAATTTGAAACATGTAACATTCATTTATGCAGCATTCTAATTCACAGAGACATGGGGCAAATTTTGATTCACTATGTAGTAACAAGGCACTATAAATGTGACAAGATAAATAAATGCAGCATCAAATTTTGTTGAAAGCAATACCTTCTGCCAGATATGAAAGAGTACAAGATAAACAAGGTCAGTATCACCACTTTTAGTTTGGGGCATTTGGGCGGAGGTCCCTCAACTGTGATTTTTATTGCAAACGGTCCAAAACATTTTATCGTACTGACGGCAGTCCTTTTGTAAAATAACTCATTGAAAAAGACAAAAACACCCTTATACACGTCAGCAAAAGCAGAATCAGACAATTTATCTGAGTTTTGGCAAAGCTCAGCAATAATTCAAATGAACTTCTCTCATTCCATTGAGGTTTGGATGGCGTTAGAGTTTCAGAACGACAAAGTGGTCTTCATGAAGTTTTTAGAGGACGTCTTAAGCTTTTCAGAAAGGTCTGGTTCGCAAAAATTCAAGTTCGTTTGGGCCTCCAAGCGTTGCTTCAAAATAAGGCCGGAAAAACCGATCCAAAATTCCTGTTTTTACCAGTAAACTTCAATGAGCCATAACTTAAGTTTCCGAAGTCCAAATCGGGTGATTCAAAATCCTAGAATCATCTACACATCTAGGGCTACAACTTTCATGAAGAGACCAAGTCAAAATTCCACCGTTATATCATAGAAAAATACCTCACAAGTTGGACACAAACTCAGATAAATTTGTCTGAGTTTTATCAGAAATTCAGATAAATTTGTCAAATGAACTTCTCTCATTCCATTGAGGTTTGGATGGCGTTAGAGTTTCAGAACGACAAAGTGGTCTTCATGAAGTTTTTAGATGACGTCTTAAGCTTTTCAGAAAGGTCTGGTTCGCAAAAATTCAAGTTCGTTTGGGCCTCCAAGCGTTGCTTCAAAATAAGGCCGGAAAAACCGATCCAAAATTCCTGTTTTTACCAGTAAACTTCAATGAGCCATAACTTGAGTTTCCGAAGTCCAAATTGGGTGATTCAAAATCCTAGAATCATCTACACATCTAGGGCTACAACTTTCATGAAGAGACCAAGTCAAGATTCCACCGTTATATCATAGAAAAATACCTCACAAGTTGGACACAAACTCAGATAAATTTGTCTGAATTTTATCAGAAATTCAGATAAATTTGTCAAATGAACTTCTCTCATTCCATTGAGGTTTGGATGGCGTTAGAGTTTCAGAACGACAAAGTGGTCTTCATGAAGTTTTTAGAGGACGTCTTAAGCTTTTCAGAAAGGTCTGGTTCGCAAAAATTCAAGTTCGTTTGGGCCTCCAAGCGTTGCTTCAAAATAAGGCCGGAAAAACCGATCCAAAATTCCTGTTTTTACCAGTAAACTTCAATGAGCCATAACTTGAGTTTCCGAAGTCCAAATCGGGTGATTCAAAATCCTAGAATCATCTACACATCTAGGGCTACAACTTTCATGAAGAGACCAAGTCAAGATTCCACCGTTATATCATAGAAAAATACCTCACAAATTGGACACAAACTCAGATAAATTTGTCTGAGTTTTATCAGAAATTCAGATAAATTTGTCTGAGTTTTGCCAGAAACTCAGATAAATTTGCCAAAACTCAGATAATTTATCTGAGTTTTGCAAATTTATCTTTATCAGAGTTTTGTAAATTTATCTTTGTTCGGGCCATGTGATGGATCGATGGCAACAGGAAGGTCATGGTTGAAATGGAGAGATTATTTTGATTCAAGACAGTCAAGTGAATGATCCAAAATTGATAGTGTAACAAATGAATGGAAGTGTTGCTACTATAAAACAAGAATTTTCACTCTTGCTTTCAACTGTTGCAGTTGATGATGAATACATCATCATTGGGTCAGCAAACATCAATCAAAGGTCAATGGACGGTGCGAGGGACTCAGAGATAGCCATGGGAGGATACCAACCACATCACCTAGCAACTAGGCAGACAGGTCCATGGTTTCCGGATGGCATTGTGGTATGGGCACCTTGGCATGCTTGATGACTCCTTCATCCAGCCAAAGAGCATCGAGTGTAGCCAGAAGTTGAACAAGATAGCTGACAAATACTGGGACCTTTACGTGAGTGAGACCCTTGATCGCGACTTGCCTGGCCACCTGCTCAGTTACCCAGTTAGAGTCACTAGTGATGGAGATGTCACAGAGCTTCCAGGCACAGAGTTCTTCCCAGACACACAGGCTTACATTCAAAAAAGTTGTTCAAAACTCAGATAAATTTGTCTGAGTTTTGCCAGAAACTCAAATAAATTTGTTAAAACTCAGAGAAATTTATTAGAGTTTTGGCAAATTTGTCTGAGTTTTTGTCCAGTTTATCAGAATTTCTGGAAAATTTATCTGAGCTCGGCGACACCGAAAATCAGAATACGAAAAATCAGATTCTAATAAAAATTGAAATCCAAAACAAAAACACTTGATGACTATGATCCAATCGAGAAAAGAGAAAAGGAAAACAAGCAAAAAAGCAAACTACTATCTTTTAAATCAGTTGTACAGAGAGAGATTTGGATAGAGAGAGATTTCAAAACCGATTCCATCTTTGAAGAAATGAAATAGACAGAATCGGAAGTCATAGCATGGTGGCGACGAAAAGTGCTCTGCAACGATACTCCAAACCATGGAAAGGAATGAAAAAGGAAAATGAGAGAGAAGAAGAAGGCAGGAGTTCGAATGAGGGTTGAAAGGGGCAAATTAGTCATGAAAATATATGACGTGGCATATTAGGGACCTTTCACCAAAGTATCTCCAGCTGTCTGGACTAGAGACATTAGAGAAAAAGTTGTTGTCCTTGATGCCTTAGAAGACCGTGCGCAGGGACTTTTGGCTAATTTACCCTTTTAGTTTCCTTCACCAATGCCGTGTCTTCCTCTCCTATGCTTAGTAAGAGGGGAACCTAAGTTCAAAAGACAAAACTTAACTACTTTTTGGCAATACTTCTTTCAACAACATTAATAATCATCTAGTAGGCAATGCCTTGATAACAATTAGTTAGTCAAGACAATGACAAGTATGGATGTCAAATGACATTCTACAAATATGACAATTGACAACCTATATGGAAGGATCCAAAGGTCCCCAACTATAGCCCAGCTGGTTAGGGACGTGGGTGTGAGTATGTGAGCTCAAGGTCTTCATGAGGCCACCAAAAAAGAAAGGGGGAAAAAGGATTAAAAAAACTTGTTTTGATGAATGTGGTTCATAGTCAACAAGCATTGCAGCTAACTTCCGCCGGCCAATGCTAACTACATGAGCAGCAACTGCTGCATATGATATACATTAGCATAATTTCAGCTGAAACTCAGAAACAGCTATTTCAAGAAATTATCAAAACTATGAAGTTATCAACCTAAATAAAGAAACAGCAACAAAGCTTCTGGGTAACTTGAAATTCATGCGATCAAACACTCACCTTATCAAGTAAGATTTCCAAAAGACTGCCGTCATTAATAGCTAACAAGGCTGTTATCTTAGTACATGCCCAGTGCATTATCACCACCTCCTATACAAAACAAACAATCGGCAAACCTGAATCGATGCGGAGAGATCTCTATGTTTTTTTATGCTATCCAATGAAGTGAAAAAAAAATCCTTTTTCACATATGTTTTTGTTTTTCCTTCCAAAATCACTAGATAGAAGTGAATCCCACATGAAATCAAGATTCTTCACTAAAATCAATATAAGGCACAAAACCAATTGAAAAAAAAAAGATCTTTAATAGAATTATAGAATTTCTTCCTATAGATCTCTACAAAGAAGCAAAAACTAGATCGAATCATGCAGAGAAGTGTGCACCCATGAACGGAAATCAAGAAAAGATATGATTCGCAATATGGGTTTTGGTCAAAACAATTGAAACAATCTAAGAGAGGAGATTGGGTGATGGAAGAAATGAAGAAAATGAGGGAAAGAAAGGTCCAACCCAACCTTGCGATTAAAGAAGGTGAACTGAGAAGAACAGCCCTGACAATGAGATGTGTCCTCCACCCAATTGACTCCTCGCATTGACGGCTTTGCAGGAAGTCCAATCTTCTCCAACATCTTGCCTCTCCTCTCTCTCTAGTTTCTAGTTTCTGCACACCATAGCAATCAAAGATCTCTTAACGCCTCTTCTTCGGTGACCTCTAGTGAACGACGATGGCCCCACCTGAGATCCAAATCAGAACTTCATCCTGTGAGACACGGATGAGAAGGGAAAGAGAGAGAAAAGGGGGGATTTCTGTTCTCCTCTGCAATCGATCTCCATGGGACACTTTTGTTGAGTGATTTATGAGAAAGAGAGAGGAAATCTAAGAGAAAATTTTCGGGGAAGCAAGGAGAGCGAAAGGTAAAAGGGTATGAGATTGAAAACGATGTCGTTCGAAACAGGGAGGGTAAAAGAGTAAAATTTTAATGTACGAACACCAAAATGAACATTTTCGTGTATTTATGATTAAATCCGCCGTATATGAGTTTAGGGACACTTTTTTGGTAAAAATCCCATAATTTTAATGTCACCTAATCAGCAGTAAAACCAAATAAATAAATAAAATGAGACACTTAAGAAACATTTACCCCTCTCATAAGAAGACAGTTTCTGACCATGAAATGCATGTCGACCTCTTGTATCTCTCCCAGGGGAATACCTATGTTGAGGAGAATGCATTCTATTTATTTGGAATTCCGATCTCCGTGGTACTAGGCTTTGTGTTTCATATTGCAGGAAAGGGACTTTGGATTGGAATAGTGTGTGGATCTACCATATAAGTTACGTTTCTCACCATCATGACAGTCGTAAAAAATTGGGAGCAACAGGTTTGTTTTTTGCTCTTTACATCCAACCAAAATCAATTAAGTTTCTATAAATGCAAATGATCCGTGCAAAGCCCCCGAAACATGTATATATAATCAAATCAATTGAAAATTAAATGCACATACCTTGACTGGCCAATATTGCTTGACTGTTGTGAGCCCAAAATCTGACTTCTCTTTCCCTGTTACTTGCTTGGTCTGTCTGGTTGAGGAATTAGTGGTAATTGAATGGAACAAAATCATTCTACTGATGAGATTTTGAGAACAAGAAAAAGATGAAAAAGAAAAGAAGAAGAAAGAAATATGAGAATAAGATTCTGTTCAGGACATGGAATTGCGAAACAGTGTTGGTCGCATCAGTAGACCTATCACTATCTAGGACTATTTTAATTCTAAAGATTAGTATAAATCCTCAACCAAATGGATCCAAATACACCAGAGTGATGATCCTTTGGGTGTCAACTAGAGTGTAGAGAGAGGGGGCTAAGAGGTGTTCCATGCCAGCACTGTATGACATATGCAGCAGGAATATTTTTTTACCTTCATAGGCTTAATAAGAAAATAGGATTCATGAACAAGGCCAATAGATATGACTTTAACTACTTCAAAAGCCTATAAAACCCTTCAATTGCTTCAACATTATAACCTCAGAGTAATTTGATTCATTGAATGAACAATAACATGCATTCATTCTACAGTGTATAACTTCCAATTCATCTAAACAAATAAAAAAATCATCTTTTTAATGTGTTCTTGCTTATGCTGTGTTTGGACTTTGACCCGATCATCATTTCTCAACTCAGTAGTCAATGGTGCAACCAATTACACCAGTCAATGAAAGAGAATTTTTGAGGGTAGAAATAATCATCGTTATTCTCCAAAGTATCTAAAACATTTCACAATTAAAGGTGCATTTAAATGTATACACAATTGCAATTACTCTAACTAGCATTGCAGGATGGATGCTATCAGTAATTCTACTGTGAGATTAAAGCATCATGGAACCACAAAATCACATGATTGGACATTATACTGTGACTTTTACACCCCAAATCAATATCAGTGATTGGTGCACTGATGCTGGTAATGGTTCGAGGTCAGAGGGAGAAAAGAGTGTCGCTCCCGTACTCTCCAGATCCCGTGGCTCCTCAAATACATGATTTTAGTTTAGTGTCATTTTGGTCATTTAAACATAACAGTACAGTTCCATGTCCCCCATGCCATTGACATTAACAAACACCCAGGAGATAATCTCTGCAAATCTTTTGCAGAACAAGGGAGCCTTTACAGTGAAGGTCTGTTCAAGAGAAGCCAAGTGGTGGATGCATGACATGTCAATGCACATACACTTGTGTGCAAAAAGGCAAGTATATGTTAATGATTCACTACATATGTCTGTAAATAGAAACAAAGAGCAAAATAATAGTTATTCCATAAAAGGATTTCAAATGTAATCCTAAATGCTAGTGAATGATACTAACCAACAAGCCTTCTTGGAGTGCCACTTGTTTTGCAGTCTCAATAGCTTCATCACTTGATATCTGGATATACAACGAGAAAAGTGAAACTTTGTGCAAACATCACCATGCATGAAATTAGCTACAAGCCTGAGCAGAAGGTATACAAAGGCGAGAAGATGGCAAGTAAAGGGGGAAAAAAACTAATGAACTTCGAACGATGTGGCCAAGAAAAAAACTGCCATTTTGTGGCCTACTCAGAAAACCAAGTTCTTGACCATAATGAGAAGATGGCAAGTAAAGGGGAAAGAAAAAAAAAAGAAAAAGAAAAAAAGAATCTAAGCACTTTGAACGATGCGGCCATAAAAGAAACTGTCATTTTATGGCCAAACCAGTTACTTGGAAAACCAAGTTCTCGACCATTATGAGAAAATGAAGATGCATAAGCACACAAAATGCATTACTATCCTTTGAAAATAGTGACATACTAGAAAACCCAAAATGGCATGTGGCAAAACAATTAATGATCACTTAAAGTTAGTGACATATAGTTGCATCAGTAATATATTAATTTTCAATATAAATGCCACCAACTTTGACTATATAAAGGATCTTTCTAGAAAATAGAGAAAATTGTGTTTGGTTGGTTCTTTCCAATTTGGATGCTAACTCAATGAACTTGCTCCACAAACAAGGATTAGCCCAAGGGCCCATCTCAAGATTATCTTTTTATTTCCCTGCTCTTTTCTCCTTCTCTGCTTCTCTCTCTCTTCTTATTTTTCTGATTTTTTTTTCTGCTTGGGATGGGGATGTTAGCAGTGGTGAAGTCTGGGCGGGGGCAGAATTGAACATGAGGTAGAACTCAAGCCAAGGCTTGTGGATGATATGGATTCAACACCCAAAAATCGAGCAAAATTGCTTGCACGATCTATATAGGAAGAAAATTATGAATTGTATTATGTGATTGAAGGAATGTTGGGAAAAAAAAATAAAAATAACATGTATTATAGACTTAACTTTGGATGTGCACAAGTTGCAATCCAACTCTTTGACTAAATTCATTCCTAAGCGACCACCTCATCACAGAAAAGGTCATACTTATCTGAATTATGCCAAAATACACAAGCTTGGGCTATACAGATGCTAGTTGAAAAAACCATCTAATGCTCCTAATTTTATGTAAATCAAAGTTCGCATCTCGTACAGATTGTGTCCGTCTATCCGGGAAAAAAATGATCGTACTCCAACTTTCTATTTCGTAGCCAATTACAACCGAGAGTCCAGTTAACTGCATTACTTGGACCCTTGACAAGTCTAAATCATTGGTGCCTCATAATAATTAATAGACCTGAAGAAGGTAGCAGCATCATTAACTTGGAAAGCTAAGGGTATAGACCTACATGCAGTTTCTTTTGGGAGTGGCATACCAAGAACAATAAAATTATTGTAATAAAACCGACTCACTCTTACTGTATTATCCATGGAGCAGGAAAAAAGGCTCTGAGCTCCAACAACCATTAATACAACAGCACGATGATGACCAGCAAGAGAAGCAGCAGGCTCAAAACAGTTTCCTGCTATGTTGAATCTCCATGCCAATATGCTGCCACCCTGCAACAACAACAACAACAACAACAAGAAAACAAAAAAAAAATTAAACATATGACTTTTACATGAATCTTACATCAGAAGATCATATGAAACTAATACATAGATATTCATGGAGCAAAAGAAAAGTGAATTGTAAAAAGGAAAAAGCCAAGAGAAAATAGAATGTAAAAAAGCAGAATAAAAAGAAAATGCATTCTAGATGTCATGCAAATGGGTGCCTGAGTTCCAGCAAAAAACATATCATTAATGGCAACCACAGCATATAGACTTGCCCAACAGGCCCACTGAGGCTTAAATCAGTATTAATTTGTATATTCCATGCCTGCGTGATTACCATAATAGGCAAATTTAAACAAGAGAACGTAAAGTAACACAAAAGATGTCAGGCATTCACATCATCAACTAATTCTCAGTCTATGCTGAGTTGAATCTTTAAACAAAAAATCAACAAAAAATACTAAAATCACTGTCACACCCCGAAACCGGGCCCTGCAGTGATCCGACCTCGGGATGCGAAACTTTGGGATAAATTTGAAACTTTTATTATGTTTCCCAAGATCCGCGTGAATGAGGATAATCAAATTTCATTACTATCAGAATATATTTTCGCAGAAGCTAACCATGGTGTTACGACCCGGAATCCGTGGCCATCGGGTTCCGTGTCGCACGCAACCAATATCATAAAGCCATCACATAAGCAGACTGGCACAAATCATAATCCAAAGAACACTGAGCTGGTAGTAACAAGACTATTTATTTTCCACATATTCAAATTACAATTAACAAGTGTCTTAATTACAAACCCAATGAAAAAGGCTAACAAAGCCATACAAAAATATCCAACTAGACAGAATACTACCCTAAGTGATATTACGAGCTCCGGTGCCAAACTTGACATCTAGATGATATCAATGGGCAGCCTCTCACGTCAGACCGGCGGTCCCACCGCCTCCTCCGATCAAACACCTAAAAACAGAAAGAGAGGAAACTGGCACCAAACAAACAGGGTCAGACACGACGGTCTGGCAAGCAAATAAACAAGTAATATGTAACATGGGCGTTTATAAAACCTTATGGAATCATTGTAAAACCATTTAAAGAGTCGAACAATAATAGCATTAAATCATGATAAAATGATAAAAAGACCGAGCATAAATATCAAGGTAAATAAACGAACAGTCTCTGGAGCATGAGTATCTTGAAAAGATAACAGCCTACATAAAACATTTAGTAATTGGAAATACATTTAGAATCCTGAATAATAGAGGCAATACGATAAAAGATCGATTTCATAACATTAACAAACTCAAAGATTATAATGAGTATAACAAACAAGAATCATAAAACAAAATAATAAGTAGATAAAACATTGGCAACCACACATAGCTATATTCTCCTATTACCGAAGTAAAAGGAGCAGACAGAACCGTAGCCACTACACGTGGGACCAGAAATAGAATCAGAACCGTAGCCATACAAATGGGACCGGCAGATTAAAATCAGGACCGTTGCCACTACACGTGGGACCGGCAGATAAAAACCGTTGCCATGGTCGGTACAGACAGAATCCAAGCTGCAGCTGGCGGACAAAATAAAGATCCCAAGCCGGGTGATCAGCCCGACAAGGTGACCTAAGCCTAGTGGTGCCTTTAGTTTTTCGAAACTCGAGCCGATATAAATCAAACCATAATAATAATCCCTTTGGCTCATGGGCTCACGCTACAAAGCTCTGGCCCCATCTTGCCTCGAGGTTTTATTTTTGAAATAACAGTCTCTTTGGCTCAAAACGCTCTAAGATGGTCCTCTTATTAGCCCAAGCTCCAAAATCACAAAACCCCCAAAATAGCTCAAGAAGAAGCCCTATGAAACAAATCCATTGCAAAACTCAAGGAAAACCCTTGCATGCATGACAAACACATTCTAAATGGTTTGGAAAACCAAGATTACAAGAAAGGAATCCATTGCTAACCTTTTTGGAAGCTCAAACAAAGAAGAAAAGCTTGGATGAGAGCCTTGTCCTAGCTTAAAATCCTTGAAAAAGGCATCTTTGGAAAGCCAAGAGAGAGGAGAAGGAGATGGGAAGATCAAATCTCCATTTAGCATCCAAGAAGAAGAGATACATGAGGAGAGAGAAAGGGGCTGGGAGAAAACCCTATCTCCTCGTTGCAGGAAAAAAGGAAAAATGGGGAAGGAGAAGAGCCCCATTGGCTTTATAAAGGATAAATGGGCTGGGCCCCATGGGCCCCAAACTTACAAAGGTCAAAACTAGCATTTGCGGGTCCCGAATGAAAACGACGAAGAAGACAAAAATGATCAGCGAAATTTCTACTTTCCAAAAAGTATATTTTCTCCAATTTCTGAAATTTTCGAAATTCATGGACAGATTTAGTGTAAAAAGTCAGTTTTGCCCTTTTTCTCGAAAAACGCATTTTCTGATCATCAAATCATAATGGTCAAAACATGAAAGTTGTTAAACCTCATAAAATGAGTCAAAATACACCAAATTCAGAATTTTTAGAAATCAGAAGTAATTTCTCATAAAAATTACATATCATATGGACCGGGTCAAACTAAGGTCAACGGTCCTCAAATCTCCAAGGCTATGGAAAAATCTAGTCAAACTCAAAAACAAAGTCAAACCAACTCAAATATTGCTTAAAAAGCTAAACCATAATTAACACAATACTAAACAGAGAAATTGGGGGTCGGGGTCTTACATCCTCCCCCCCTTAGAACCCATTTGGTCCTCCAAATGGTCTAAACCAAATCAAAATAAAAAAAAAAAAACCCAAAAGGCAAAAGAAAACACTGACACCCTACGCTAAACCTCGGCAACTGAGATACCCTCTGATCAAACCTGACGGTGAGATGCACGGTCAACAACATTCTGATTCGGTTGAAGGCTTCACACTGTTCCACATATCTGTTCAAGACATACTCCTCTGACCAAACTAGAGTTCAATAATCCTTCTAATCATCCTTGGTGTCATCTGTCATTCCTGTACTGGGTAATTTCCTTTTACTTACCTCATCAGTCACTGTCGGTTCAAGAAACTGCAAGTTCTGTCTCTTTCTATCACTTTGGAATTTTGTGCCTTAAATCCTTCAAAGCTGTACACGGTGCTCCCAATGCTTGCATGAAGGTGTGATCGTAGACATGTTTTCACTGAAAAATTGTCGTCCCAAAAATTCTGAAATTCCATATGTTTGCTCTAACTATGTTTCTCGAATGCATCATTAGCTTCTGGCCTCCAAGTATATTGTCAATCCTTATTCGTTCTGAAATCACAAACTCCAAATTCTATAGGTCTCCTGTCACTGACTTGGTCTGCTACAACCCAGATGTCACACTACCATAAACCAGATGTCAAACTACCATAACCTGTTGAGCTGTTCTGCGTCAAAACTTCGCATGGCTTGCCTCTCCAGATTTCACTCTTCAAGTCTTCTACTTCGGACAAGCATAACCGATCTTAGAAATCCAATTTGTATTCACAACTCTATATTTCAATCTTTCTGTGCTGTACTCAGAATTCCTGTCCACATCTGATTCTATCTACTTGCTGCTCTTGATCTCTCACCTTGTACTGTGTTATCAACAAAATAAACCTGCCAAGCTGGTATCATTCCCTGATAAGTTGAAACTTTCAATCCAAGTCTTGAATGATGTTTACTCTCTCATAGGTCCAACTTTGTTTCCAACTGAACCAATACACCCCCTGACATCCATCAACCCTTCAATTCATATACCTCCAAACTCCAACCATAAGCTATTACCACTCATTCCATTCGATGCAAAACAAATCTTAAAATCTTAAACATAAGGACTAAAATAATTACTTAGCTAAATTTCATCATTTTAAAACATAATAGAAATTGAACTTCCAAATCATCAAATAAGGCTTAATAAATAAAGTTTTATCAAAGCCTGAGTATGAAATAACTTTATTCATTTTGAAATTCATATTTTCACAACTCTACAAATCATTGAAATACTCAACAATTTTAAATCAGGATTTCAAAAATAAATCAGGTTCATATAATATGACTATACATCAAATTTTGTTGAAATCTGAGTGTTTAATTAAACACTAAACCTTGTTGAAATCTGAACTCATTTGTTCATAAAAATCTTGCGGAAATCTAAACAAAATTGAGCGTTAAAACAAATGTAGGAAATCTGCATATAATCTAAACACAAAAACCCTTAAGAATCTCATCTGGGGTTGCCAAAGGAAATGAATCAGCGAAATAGAAATTTCACATCATACTTTGAAAAAGAACACAATTTTAGTTACATGCTTTTAAAGGTCAGTTTATTCACTATCCTCTACTATCCATCATTAAAAACATCCATCCATTTCCAACCAAACATATACAAAACTTTGAAATTACTAAGGTTTCGAAATGTAGATGTCAACATTTAAGAAAATTAAAACAATAGCAAAATTTCAAGATCATTGTAAAATAATATCTTAAGAAGATTAAACATAATTCATTGTTTAAACACTGCAAGAATAAGTCATAGGCATTAATGAAAAACATAACAAGAGATGAAAACATCACGAAAATCATTCTAAATATGAGATGGACATCGTACTAACTGAGGTATTCACTTGCATTTGCATGTTGTCTAATCCAATATCCTGTAAGTTGGTAAAACTCACAACGTTTCCACTGCTGCCGAAAATTATCTCGACTACAACTAACCATCCACTTGGTATTACCACTGAATCAACTACACTGGCTAAGCTGCAAGTTACAGAAATTCTCAACCAAAACCGTGACAAGGCTCATCGAATCCGGGAAATCCCTGAGTTTCTGGCACTAGCTTCTAACCTTACTAACTAAGGATCACTTCTCCCTTCATAGAATCACTAGCTAATACGCCTCTTGCAGTCCTTCATCATGGAAAGTTGGCTTGAGTTCACCCAAAAATCCACATTTACTTACCTTGGTACGCTGCATGATGATCTTCAATTAGCTGAGAGGGGATCTTCGAATATCGCTCAAGTCCTACTTTGGCGGGCAAATGCACATGTCTTCTCTCATTAACCACAATGAAGATGCTGAAGGCTGAAAGTCTGCCGATGTTCTCCGAAAACAACATACTAAGTCCACAGGGTTCTCAGTCTCCGACACAAGCATAGACAAAAGACACTAAACAAGAGTATGGAGACTTTAAATTCTCCACCACTAAAGAGGAAATTTGGTCATCCAAATCTCCTAACAACAAGAACTAAAAGAACAGACAAGCAAAGTCTCCCGAACTGGAAGAAAAGCAGACTCAAGTCCAAAGAAATAAAGACAACAGAAAACAAATCGACACAATCTAACGAATCCTCACCACACGTCTTAATGTCTCTAGAGTATTTTATTTCCTAGAAACTAACCAGCTCTGATACCAAACCTGTCACACCCCGAAATCGGGCCCTGCAGTGATCCGACCTCGGGATGCGAAATTTTGGGATAAATTTGAAACTTTTGTTATGTTTCCCAAGATCCGCGTGAATGAGGATAATCAAATTCCATCACTATCAGAATATATTTTCACAGAAGCTAATCATGGTGTTACGACTCGGAATCCGTGGCCATCGGGTTCCATGTCGCACGCAACCAATATTATAAAGCCATCACATAAGCAGACTGACACAAATCATAATCCAAAGAACACTGAGCTGGTAGTAACAAGACTATTTATTTTCCACATATTCAAATTACAATTAACAAGTGTCTTAATTACAAACCCAATGAAAAAGGCTAACAAAGCCATACAAAAATATCCAACTAGACAGAATACTACCCTAAGTGATATTACGAGCTCCGGTGGCAAACTTGACATCTAGATGATATCAATGGGCAGCCTCTCACGTCAGACCGGCGGTCCCACCGCCTCCTCCGATCAAACACCTAAAAACAGAAAGAGAGGAAACTAGCACCAAACAAACAGGGTCAGACACGACGGTCTGGCAAGCAAATAAACAAGTAATATGTAACATGGGCGTATATAAAACCTTATGGAATCATTGTAAAACCATTTAAAGAGTCGAACAATAATAGCATTAAATCATGATAAAATGATAGAAAGACCGAACATAAATATCAAGGTAAATAAACGAACAGTCTCTGGAGCATGAGTATCTTGAAAAGATAACAGCCTACATAAAACATTTAGTAATTGGAAATACATTTAAAATCCTGAATAATAGAGGCAATACGATAAAAGATCGATTTCATAACATTAACAAACTCAAAGATTATAATGAGTATAACAAACAAGAATCATAAAACAAAATAATAAGTAGATAAAACATTGGCAACCACACATAGCTATATTCTCCTATTACCGAAGTAAAAGGAGCAGACAGAACCGTAGCCACTACACGTGGGACCGGAAATAGAATCAGAACCGTAGCCATACAAATGGGACCGGCAGATTAAAATCAGGACTGTTGCCACTACACGTGGGACCGGCAGATAAAAACCGTTGCCATGGTCGGTACAGACAGAATCCAAGCTGCAGCTGGCGGAAAAAATAAAGATCCCAAGCCGGGTGATCAGCCCGACAAGGTGACCTAAGCCTAGTGGTGCCTTTAGTTTTTCGAAACTCGAGCCGATACAAATCAAACCATAATAATAATCCCTTTGGCTCATGGGCTCACGCTACAAAGCTCTGGCCCCATCTTGCCTCGAGGTTTTATTTTTGAAATAATAGTCTCTTTGGCTCATGGGCTCGCACTACAAAGCTCTGGCCTCATCTTGCCTCGAGGTTTTACTTTCAAAATAACAGTCTTATCAAAATAATAGTCTCATCAAAGAAATCCCGAATGTGGCGAACCACTCCAATCTCCTTCCAAATCGATTCGGAGAAAACATACGAATTCCATGGTAAACCGCTCAAATACACATCAAAGTGATTTGTATAAAATCTTACGATCAATCCTTTCGAACATGGAAAAACCACATGATTTTATAACAAATCACCGATGCTATTTAAATTAGTTCACCGAAGAATACAAATACATATACTTTCTCTGACTTGAAATGGAATGGATAGTGGAGAATGACTTAATGACTTACCAAGGAACCATCTCAATACACATTTAACCTTTAAACATTGATTAATAAAGAGTATGTTTGATGCCAATGAAAATCCACAACATTTAAATGATAAAGTGCGTATTGAGACTCGAAAGGTTCCCGGGTAACTTCACACACGACCATTCTCTCATTGATCCCATTCCCATTTCACAAATTCCAAGTATCACAATTAACCTCCAACTTTCATGGGCTTTAAGGCCAAAAGGAGAGATTAATGGGCCTCAAAACGAATAGAAAAATGGGGCGAAATGGGCCTAAGACAGGTTCATAAATGACTCACAAACCATCCCAAACAGGCCCCTAAAAACAGTCCACAAAGGCAGCACCAATAGTCACAGAACAGGCCCTGGACAGGTCTGGGCTTCGCTCGGCTTCGCTCGAGCGACCCAGGGCCCGCTCGAGCGAAGCCCAGACAGAACCTGGTCCGCTCGAGCGGCCCACTGGGTCGCTCGAGCGGACTGGGCCCTGTCCAGTCCGCTGGAAGTGCAGATTTTGCACTTCCTCCTTCCTTTCTGATTTTTTTCTTTCTTCAACCTTTCTCACAAGTTTCCATACTTCCTTGAGCTTCTCATACTAATTTAAATCCATCAAACATATCCACACACCAATTTATATGCCATTCCATCAAACAAAATTAAGTGCAAACATAATCTTCTTCATTCATTAAGAAACCAAAGTTCTTGGAACAAAAGGAGTGGATCTATGGAAGATGAATTCCAAGAACATAAAACATTCCAAGATATAAATTTCAAAGAAAATACATATAAAGCATTGCCTAACATATAAATGTAAAACCATGGTATGAAAAAGAGAGAGATATATAAAGAGGAAATTCACAAAACCATGTATATTAAACAAATCACCATTATTAGCTGAATATTCACTTGCCTTGGGTCAAGAGGAGATGCAAAACGCTCTAAGATGGTCCTCTTATAGCCCCAAGCTCCAAAATCACAAAACCCCCAAAATAGCTCAAGAAGAAGCCCTAGGAAACAAATCCATTGCAAAACTCAAGGAAAACCCTTGCATGCATGACAAACACATTCTAAATGGTTTGGAAAACCAAGATTAGAAGAAAGGAATCCATTGCTAACCTTTTGGAAGCTCAAACAAAGAAGAAAAGCTTGGATGAGAGCCTTGCCCTAGCTCAAAATCCTTGAAAAAGGCATCTTTGGAAAGCCAAGAGAGAGGAGAAGGAGATGGGAAGATCAAATCTCCATTTAGCATCCAAGAAGAAGAGATACATGAGGAGAGAGAAAGGGGCTGGGAGAAAACCCTATCTCCTCGTTGCAGGAAAAAGGAAAAATGGGGAAGGAGAAGAGCCCCATTGGCTTTATAAAGGATAAATGGGCTGGGCCCCATGGGCCCCAAACTTACAAAGGTCAAAACTAGCATTTGCGGGTCCCGAATGAAAACGACGAAGAAGACAAAAATGATCAGCGAAATTTCTACTTTCCAAAAAGTATATTTTCCCTAATTTCTGAAATTTTCGAAATTCATGGACAGATTTAGTGTAAAAAGTCAGTTTTGCCCTTTTTTCTCGAAAAACGCATTTTCTGATCATCAAATCATAATGGTCAAAACATGAAAGTTGTTAAACCTCATAAAATGAGTCAAAATACACCAAATTCAGAATTTTTAGAAATCAGAAGTAATTTCTCATAAAAATTACATATCATATGGACCGGGTCAAACTAAGGTCAACGGTCCTCAAATCTCCAAGGCTATGGAAAAATCTAGTCAAACTCAAAAACAAAGTCAAACCAATTCAAATATTGCTTAAAAAGCTAAACCATAATTAACACAATACTAAACAGAGAAATTGGGGGTCGGGGTCTTACAATCACCACCTACAACCAATCATGTACAATTATATAAATGCTGGCATCTATTCAAGGGCTAGCCCAAATGCCCAATGTATGTCACCTTCCACTTCTATATTAAAAATTTGGAACAGAATCATCCATACTATCCATGTGTCTATGTTGTTGTTGCTAGTAGGCAGTTTGGTGGGATGCAGATTATGTGTTGTTCAAGTGAGTGAGAAAAACCACAAAAAAAATCCCTTCTCAATCATATGAATAAATTCCTACTATCCATAAAGTCTAAACCAAAAAAGGCATAAAAAGCAGCCAAATTCAATAAATAAACTATTTTGCGAGGCACCGATGAGAAAATCCTCGAAACTCCTCTGTCTCATTCCAACTAGCCACTAGCAAAAACAAGAGATACCTAAAACCCAACTCATTCATCTAAAAATAGAAATCAACATAAGAACAAGAAACACATTATAAAACAAATGCATGATACCAACAACATAACTAAAAACAGAAAAATAGTAGATAAACCATTTCCATAGAGGGAACAAATAGCCCATTTCATTCCAATCGTTCCTCTGTGTTAAAAAAACCAACCACCACACACATCACAACATCATGAGCAAACACCAACTCAGACTGAAAAAGAGGAACAAAAAACTTCCGTTCATCAATCCAATATACAAAAAAATAAAAATAAAAAATGAAACATGTAAACTAACTTTTTTTATTTTACCTTCTGTTCTGGAACCAGACTTTTATCATGAGCAAACACAAACTCAGACCGAAAAAATCAGACCCTTGGGTTTTCAAGCGTACCCTGAGACAGCAATCTGGAGCTCCTTGAATCCACGCCCAAACACGACGTCAATCGAGCTGATGATACAACATTGTACAAGGGTAGAAGCATTTGGAGACTACCCATTTCAGATCTCAACCTGCAACCCTCAAAAACAAAGAAATAAGGAAACATCATCAAGGTTAGGGAATTGGGGTAATTGAGAGAGATGCCATGAAAAGGAGTGAGATGGTCGTGGAAGGAGAGTGGTTGGAGAGATGGGGTTGCTTGACCTTCTCATTCCCTTGACCAAGGAGGATCTCATGAGGGACAATGGAGGTGGGCGATGGAGATGTTTGATGCGCAGGGGAGGCTGTGAGAAGGGTCGGTAATGGAGAGACAGGCGTGGAGAGGAGGAGAGAAAATGGCGTTCGATGGAAATAGGGTTTGATATAAAAGACGATATCGTTCGATAAGGGAGGGGTAAAACCATCTAAAATCAACGTACGAACACTCAAATCGACATTTGAATGTATTTATAGTTAAATTCGTATAATACGAATATACGGACACTTTTTTGGTAAAATCCCAAAAAAGGGATTTATGCCATTTTGACGGTACCAAATATAAAAATATATCGTCCATTCATCAACTATCAATTAGGTGGCTAACATTGCCTAATCAAAGCCAATGTCCCCCAAAATGCCCTATCATAGTGGGGCACACGAGATGAATGACTTTGATTGGAAGCATCCGTGCCTTGTATCCAATTATATTATTTTAGAACCCAGATAAATTTATTCCAGAACTCAGATAAATTTGTTCCAAACTCAGATAAATTTGTGCAAAACTTAGATAAATTTATACCAAACTCAGATAGATTCATATCAAACTCAAATAAATTCACTCGAAACTCAGATAAATTTAGAAAATGATAGATCAAATCCAGAGTCTCATAAAGAAAAACCACACTCTCCACCATTCCTTCAAAAAAAAAAAAAAAAAAAAAAACTCAAGACCCCAACTAAAATTTCACAAGAATAAATTTCCTCCCAGTTTTAATACGATTGAGTTCCCCTCATGAGAACTTCTCATCTTGGGAACATTTCATAATATACATGTAATCAGCTGGTATAAGACCAAATCCAAGCTCATCCCAATTAACATTTGCATAGTCAGCATACCCCCTTATACATTTCCACTAAATGCTGTTAGTTTTCTTATTATATTTGTCATTATTAAACCATGAATCAATGAAATCAAGGGAAACAAATGATGAGAAAAAAAAATAAAGGAAAGATAGCATTGTCATTTGAGTGGGTCAAACCACATCAAATGCAGTTTCTCCCCCTCTTTTGGAGAATTACCTGAATAATTGTAATATGCATGTGGCTCGATCGTTTTAGTAAAAAACTTTAGATAAAAATCATTTACAAGACATTCATCATATCCATGGCAAATCGACATGAGTGTGTAGCAAAAGACATAGCAACATCATTCCCTCCCATTTGAGTTTCAAAACTTGATCTATTCCCTCTCATTTGAATTTTGAAACTTCATCTAAAACTAGGAAAAAAATCTGTTAGAGGTGCAAATCAGCTATGAAATATCATGTTAAGGCTCTTAAATTAAGTGCTTAATTTGCGTGACATGTTAAGCCACTTATGCGTGACGTATTACGGCAGTTACAGGGACAAATCAACCACGAAATATGTGATGTGGCGTATATATGGACCTCTGGCTGAAATATGTCTAGTTGCGTGGACTACAACCCTTAAACAAAATTTGTGTAGACCGGAGCCTTTAAACGTTCCATTTCAGTGACCTTTCACTAATTTACTCAAAAAAATATAGGGCTTTCATAATTTTGAATCCCCTAAAATTTCTCCCTCAAACCTATAATATATCTCTCAACAAAATTCAATTCTTTAAATTATCTCTTTATCTCTTTGAATTCAAACTTTAATTCCTAAAATATCTCTTTAATAACAAGAAACATTATCCTCAGCGAAGTTATTCCTATTCTCATCCCAACGGTCTCTCCCTAGTACATTCAAGTACTTGTACAAGTTTGCCTTGTAATCTGATTTTTTATGAAGATTTTTTTGTCAATTGTTTGGTTGGGGAGCAAATTGCCATTGTCGTGTATTGACATGATGGTACTGGTGGGGATGGCATTGGAGCTAATAAAAACCCCTCTCCATATCATGAGGTGGTTTGCCTCTCAGATTCCATGCTGATAGTTATATAACTAGCAAAACCCCGTGCTATGCACGGACCACGGAACCACCAAATACATATACTAATACGAATTATTTTTAATAAATTTATTAATTAGCAAACTTGTGAGTCCTTCTTTTTATTGTTAATTTGATATTTATGTTTTTTTTCCAGATGTTTTATTCTTTAGGTGGGGCAGAATTGATTAAAAAAGAACAAACGATCATATACCTAACAAATTGACCAAATATATTTAAGTGGGACCCAGATGAATGACGTCCACCATCTCTATTCTAGCAGTCCATAAAACCATATGATGCGGGCTGGGACCCGTTAATTGATTGATAAAGATCAAATGATCAAATGATCATAGACCTCACAAATTGACTAAACCTAACCTATTTAAGTGGGACCATGATGGATGGGGTCCACCATATCTATTCTAACCGTCAATAAACCATATGATGCGGGATGAAACTCATGTGCTGCTTGATAAAGAAGGATTAAATGAGCATAGACCTCACAAATTGACCAAACCTATTTAAGTGGGACCCAGCTGAATGAGCTCCACCATCTATATTCTAACTGTCCATAAAACTATATGATGCTAGCTGGGACCCATGAATTGATTGATAAAGATCAAATGATCATAGACCTCACAAATTGACCAAACCTAACCTATTTAAGTGGAACCCCAGATGAATGGGGTCCACCATCTCTATTCTAACCGTTCATAAAACCATATTATGTGGGATGAGACCCATATATTGATTAAGAAAGATCAAATGATCATATACCTAACAAATTGACCAAATATATTTAAGTGGGACTCAGATGAATGGGGTCCACCATCTATATTCTAGCAGTCCATAAAACCATATGATGCGGGCTGGGACCCATTAATTGATTGATAAAGTTCAAATGATCAAATGATCATAGACCTCACAAATTGACTAAACCTAACCTATTTAAGTGGGACCATGATGGATGGGGTCCACCATATCTATTCTAACCGTCAATAAACCATATGATGTGGGATGAAACTCATGAGCTGCTTGATAAAGTTCAAAGGATTAAATGAGCATAGACCTCACAAATTGACCAAACCTATTTAAGTGGGACCCAGCTGAAAGAGCTCCACCATCTATATTCTAACTGTCCATAAAACCATATGATGCTGGCTGGGACCCATGAATTGATTGATAAAGATCAAATGATCATAGACCTCACAAATTGACCAAACCTAACCTATTTAAGTGGAACCCCAGATAAATGGGGTCCACCATCTCTATTCTAACCGTCCATAAAACCATATTATGCGGGATGGGACCCATATATTGATTAATAAAGATCAAATGATCATATACCTAACAAATTGACCAAATATATTTAAGTGGGACCCAGATGAATGGGGTCCACCATCTATATTCTAGCAGTCCATAAAACCATATGATGCGGGCTAGGACCCATTAATTGATTAATAAAGATCAAATGATCATAGACCTCACAAATTGACCAAACCTAACCTATTTAAGTGGGACCATGATGAATGGGGCCCACCGTATCTATTCTAACCGTCCATAAAACCATATGATGCGGGATGGAACCCTTGAATTACTTGATAAAGATCAAATGATCATAAACCTCACAAATTGACCGAACCTATTAAAGTGGGACCCAGACGAATGCGCTCCACCATCTATATTCTATCCGTCCATAAAACCATATGATGCAGGCTGCGACCCATGAATTGATTGATAAAGATCAAATGATCAAATGATCATAGACCTCACAAATTGACCAAACCTAACCTATTTAAGTGGAACCGCCCCCACCCATATGAATGGGGTCCACCATCTCTATTCTAACCGTCCATAAAATCATATTATGCGGGATGGGACCCATATATTGATTAAGAAATATGAAATGATCAAATGATCATAGACCTAACAAACTGACCAAAAATATTTAAGTGCGACCCAGATGAATGGGGTCCATCATTTATATTTTAATCGTCCATAAAACCATATGATGTGGGATGGGACCCATGAATTGATTGATAAAGATCAAAGGATCAAACGATCACAGGCCTCACAAATTGACTAAACATAACCTATTTAAGTGGGACCGTGATGACTGGGGTCCACCATCTCTATTCTAACCGTCCATAAAACCATATGATGCAGGATGAGACCCATGAATTGCTTGATAAAGATTAAAGGATCAAATGATCATAGACCTCACAAATTGACCAAACCTATTTAAGTGGGACCCAGATGAATGGGCTCCACTATTTATATTCTAACCATCCATAAAACCATATGATGCGGGATGGGACCCATGAATTGATTGATAAAGATCAAATGATCATAGTCGACCTCACAAATTGTCCAAACCTAACCTATTTAAGTGGAACCCGCCCAAATGAATGGGGTCCACCATCTCTATTCTAACCATCCAAAAACCATATTATGCGGGATGGGACCCATATATTGATTAAGAAAGATCAAATGATCATAGACCTAAACAAATAGACCAAAATTATTAAGTGGCCCGATGAATGGGGCCACCATCTCTATTTAATTGTTCATAAATCATTAAGTGGCCAGGAATGGGTCACCATCTCTCACCATATGATGCGTCTGGTACCATGAATGATTGATTCAAGATCAAATTATTAGATTACTTAATAAATGGGCCCATAGACGTTGTGATAAGTGTGTGAGAAGGACCCAGAATAGCACATGGCTTATTAGGACTCATGCGAGCTTTTAGGCTTGAGGGCAGAGATCTCATGGGAGATTTTAGTCTTGAGTGTGTCATATAAGAACTTTAGGGATAGGGCAATGAAATGGCGTAAAAAATTGAGTGTGTACAAGGTCTTTACGTGAGGAAGAGTACATCCCTTTAGTAATATAGATAGACTAGCAAAACCCCGTGGATAACCACGAAACCACCAAATGCACAGACTGATATGAATTATTTTTAATAAATTTATTAATTAGTAAACTTATGAGTCCTTTTTTTTTGTTGCTAATTTGATCTTTATATTTTTTTTCCAAATGTTTTATTCTTCAGGTGAGACATTAATTGATTAAGAAAGATCAAATGATCATAGACCTAACAAATTGACCTAATATATTTAAGTGGGACCAAGATGAATGGGGTCCATCATCTCTATTCTAACCGTTCATAAAATCATATGATGCTGGCTGGGACCCATTAATTGATTGATAAAGATCAAATGATCAAATGATCATAGACCTCTCAAATTGACCAAACCTAACCTATTTAAGTGGGACCCCCAAGATGAATGGGGTCCACCATCTATATTCTAACCCTCCATAAAACCATATTATGCGGGATGGGACCCATGAATTGATTAAGAATGATCAAATGATCAAATGATCGTAGACCTAACAAATTGACTTGATGTATTTAAGTGGGACCTAGATGAATGGGGTCCACCATCTTTATTCTAACCGTCCATAAAATCAAATGATGCAAGCCGGGACCCATTAATTGATTGATAAAGATCAAATGATCAAATGATTATAGACCTCTCAAATTGACTAAACCTAGCCTATTTAAGTGGGACCCCTAAGATGAATGGGGTCCACCATCTATATTCTAACCGTCCATAAAACCATATGATGCAGGCTGGGACCCATGAATTGCTTGATAAAGATAAAAGGATCAAATGATCATAGACCTCACAAATTGACCAAACCTAACCTATTTAAGTGGAACCCCTCAGATGTATAGGGTCCACCATCTCTATTCTAACCGTCCATAAAACCATATTATGCAGGATGGGACCCATGAATTGATTAAGAAAGATCAAATGATCGTAGACCTAACAAATTGACCAAATATTTTTAAGTGGGACCCAGATGAATGGGGTTCACCATCTTTATTCTAACAGTCCATAAAATTAAATGATGCGGGCCGGGACCCATGAATTGATTGATAAAGATCAAATGACCAAATGATCATAGACCTCTCAAATTGACCAAACCTAACCTATTTAAGCGGGACCCCCAAGATGAATGGGTCCACCATCTATATTCTAACCATCCATGAAAGAATATGATGCGGAATGGACCCATGAATTGCTTGATAAAGATCAAAGGATCAAATAATCACAGACCTCACAAATTGACCAAACATAACCTATTTAAGTGGAACCCCCCAGATGAATGGGGTCCACCATCTCTATTCTAACCGTCCAAAAAACCATATTATGCGGGATGAAACCCATGAATTGATTTAAAAAGATCAAAGGATCAAATGATCGTAGACCTAACAAATTGACCAAATATTTTTAAGTGGGACCCAGATGAATGGGGTCCACCATCTTTATTCTAACCGTCCATAAAATCAAATGATGCGGGCCGGGACCCATGAGTTAATTGATAAAGATCAAATGATCATAGACGTTTCAAATTGACCAAACCTAACCTATTTAAGTGGGACCCCCAAGATGAATGGGGTCCACCATCTATATTCTAACAATCCATGAAACAATATGATGCGGGATGGACCCATGAATTGCTTGATAAAGATCAAAGGATCAAATGATCATAGACCTCATAAATTGACCAAACATAACCTATTTAAGTGGAACCCCCAGATGAATGGGGTCCGCCATCTCTATTCTAACCATCCATAAAACCATATTATGCGGGATGTGACCCATGAATTGATTTAAAAAGATCAAAAGATCAAATGATCGTAGACCTAAAAAATTGACCAAATATTTTTAAGTGGGACCCAGATGAATGGGGTCCACCATCTTTATTCTAACCGTCCATAAAATCAAATGATGCGGGCCGGGACCCATGAATTGATTGATAAAGATCAAATGATCATAGACCTCTCAAATTGACCAAACCTAACCTATTTAAGTGGGACCCCCAATATGAATGGGGTCCACCATATATATTCTAACCGTCCATGAAATAATCTGATGCGAGCTGAGACCCATAAATTGCTTGATAATGATCAAAGTATTAAATGATCATAGACCTTACAAATTGACCAAACATAACCTATTTAAGTGGAACCCCCCAGATGAATGGTGTCCACCATCTTTATTTTAACCGTCCATAAAACCATATTATACGGGATGGGACCCATGAATTGATTTAAAAAGATCAAAGGATCAAATGATCGTAGACCTAACAAATTGATCAAATATGTTTAAGTGAGACCCAGATGAATGGGGTCCACCATCTCTATTCTAACCGTCCATAAAATCATATGATGCGGGCCGGGACCCATGAATTGATTGATAAAGTTCAAATGATCATAGACCTCATAAAATGAACAAACTTAATTTATTTAAGTGGGACCCCAAAGATGAATGGAGTCCACCATCTATATTCTAACCGTTCATAAAACCATATGATGCGGGCTAGGACCCATGAATTGATTGATAAAGGTCAAAGGATCAAATGATCATAGACCTCACAAATTGACCAAACCTAACCTATTTAAGTGGAACCCCCCAAATGAATGGGGTCCACCATCTCTATTCTAACCATCCATAAAATCATTTATGCGGGTGGGCCCATGAATTGATTAGGATCAATGATCTAACCCATGACAAATTTTTAGTGAGACTAGATGATGGGTCCACCAATGCTAACGTCTAAAATCAAATGACGGGCGGGACCCATGAATGATTGATAAATTCGCAAATTGTTGTTTATTAGGATCATCTCCAGAGATTTCCTTTGAGTGTATAGATATAGAGAAGGATAAGGGTCCTCGGCATGCATACAAAAGCTTTATGTGAGCTACACCGTTGCAGTATACAGAATAAATATTACAGCAAATAGGATGACTAATGTAATTTTAATTTACAATATTTGGTTGCGATTTTGGACTACAGATTTAAATTGCGTGTTAGATGGAATTGATTGATATTTAAATGTAATTACCACATCTGAAAAAAAGTGTGTTGGTTCTGTTTTCCTAGTTCTTTTTTAAAACCTGGGGAATCAGTCTCTTTACACTCTGCGCCCAGAGCATTCACCTTAGGTACCTCACCTTTACTTGTATGTGTTTACTTTACCACAATAAACAAGTCACTTTTACTACATATAGGATAAAATGTTAAGTAAAGGATAAAGACTACTTACCATTCTTCCACTTACTTACCAAAATTTCATCCACTTCTGGCTGTGACATTTATGCTTACTTACCAATAGACATCAGAGGATTGTCTTTACTTTATCTACACTTGAATCGTCATTTTGAAAAGTCTTGAGAAAGTTCTTGGGAACGAACAATGGTTTTTAAAAGAAAGAATATCTCTTCAGTTTTTCTGGGTTACCACGCACAGTTTTCTTTAGAAGAAAGTAAAGCTTATTTTTTGTGTTTTTTGGCATCCAAACAGGCCCTTAGTAATATAGATAGATAAGAAAGTTGTAGGAGCATTGATGAAATTCAAGGGCTGTGATGGTGGTGTTTGTAATTTTTTCCTTTTTTGTGTATGCTTTTATTTCCGTTTTCAATTTATTTTTAGAAGAAAACTAATTTGTTAGGAATCTTGGTACAATGATCTGGTTGTCCGTAAAATCCATTTCTGCGGGTGGGGTGCATGTGATACATGTTTTCCTTTTTCCATTAAACTCTTGATTTTCTTGATCTAATGAAAAATAATGAGATGTGTCTCCTTTTACTGATTCTTCTTTCTGCTGAGTGGCGTCTGGGCAATTGGCGAAGTTCCATGCCTTTGTGGGTCTTGTAGCCAAGATTGCAATTTGATTTGATTTGGATTCTCTTCATATTTTTATTTGTTTAATTTTATAACCTTTTTTTTTCTTTTTGTTGTTGTTTCTGCTGTTGTGGTGAGGTGTGAGATGAGGGACACCGTAATACACATGAGCATGATATTGATATCATATGATATGATTGTAATTTGATTTAGTTTGGATTCTCTTTGGTAAGGTGCCCACTGAATGATTCTCATGATTTAAAAGATTTTTTTTAAGTCTATTTAATTTCATAAGTATCTGATTTTTTTTTAATTTTGTAATAAACTACTTAATTTTTTTATCGAGGCCCAATCTAAGCATCGGCCCAGGCTAAGAATGGGCCTGTGTTGCTAGCTAGTACTATGTTATTGCATTAAAAAAGAATATCTAAATTAAATTAAGCCAATTCAAACGAACTCCTATTGAATTTTGTCTCAATTTAAAAGTAAAATAAGAAATAAGATAAATAAAAACTACTTGTTGCAAGTGTTATAGGAAGATATTGATTTTGTAGCGGCATCACATATCAAATTGAAGACTACATAGATCAAGAAGTAGGCTATGATCCATTAGTGGACCTTAGATTTTAGCAACTTGGATCTAACGTGACTAACCATTTTCCTCTCCTGTCATCACCTATTATGGACCCATCTGTCATGAAAATCAAGGTTGGGCTCCACTAATGGGTAAAGAAAAAATAAAAGGGTAGGAAGAGATCATGGAAAAACATGAAGTGGCATTTTTTTTTATCATTTTTAAAATTCTATTATCAATCTAACCACGTCACACAATAATATGAAAATTATTAATATAAAAAAATTAAATTTGAAAAAAAAAGAAAAAAAAAGGTAACAAAAAATCAATTTTCAGTGGGCCCAACATATTGAAAGGAAAGCCATGGAGATTAAGTACGCATATAATCCATCAGTCGACCTTCCCTATTGCTTTAATATATAAATTACATGAAAGAGAAAGAAAAAGCTCTTTTTACTTCTAAGGGACCTATCTTTTCTTTGCCTAGCAATGCTACCCAACAAAATTAATTTTGCCATCAAGTTCCTGAATTTCAAATTTGATACCTACTGTAACTGCGGTTACCTTGTTTTCCATTGTGTTTGGAATTAGCCCCCTTTTTAGCTCGTCAAACCATATACCATGCAATAAACCATACTTCCGATCAAAATTACAACTCACAATCAAAATCTAAGCCACAACCCTCCGCTTTAATATAGTATAACTAGCACAATAACCCGTGCTAAGCACGGGCATGGCCCATGTGTCTAGTGTCAAACTTATGTTTACAACCTACCCTAACATGTGCATGAGATTGGATAGGTATTATAGTCTAAAATACCCTAATGCAAACTATTTACTAACCAGAATAACCTTTTATAGTGGCAGTGCCACTGTTGCACTGAATAACTATCATTGGCATTGTATTTTTTTTCACTTTCGTCGGTATAATTCATAGAAAATAAGGGGACTAAGGAACCCTAAAACACAAAAAGAACACTATTTCCTTAGGGTTTAGGGCTTTAGGGATTAGGGTTCAGGGGTTAGGACTTAGGGTTCAGGGTTCAGGGCTCACGGTTCAGGTTTCAGGGTATTTTAACCCGACACGACCCATGGCATGACTTATGTTGTGTTATTCTGGGTAGTGCCCAAGACGGGTTGAGCTGTGCCACCTATGGGTCGGCCCATGCCCCTCCTATTTTTATATAATTTGAAAGGGACTTTATGGACTTTTAGGATTTTCAACTTAAAATAAAATTGAAATTACTAAATTAAATACATAAACATTAATGCTAATTTTCGGATGTGAAATTTGATCCCACCAGGGGAGAGGGATCGCCGTTCATTTATGTATGATATTTAATATTTGTACGACGAAAATAAGGATTCCGAATACCCTCAAAATCAACGAATCACGATCGCCGGACCATGACTCGATTCTTCGATGAAAGTCGAAGAAAGAAAGGGAGAAAATGGGGTGGGTTCCCTCTCGTCTAATGCACTGCCGGCAACACATGACGGTTGTTGTGTCACTTAATTTGGATCTTAAAAAAATGGTTCATAATATGGGATCATTATAATGTCCAGATAGAAGAAAAACCATATTTATATATATGAGGAATTAAAAGAAATTCAAGTAGATTAAAGTAGATAAATAAAGTAAAAATAAGAAAAAAGGGGAGTGCCAAATATTTAAGAGGAGGATTGGCTCCGTTCCCGGGTACCCCCTTCAATTCCCTTGGTAAAAAAGAAAAAAAAGGTTTAAAGGCTAATTTTCAAATCAAATTGATGATGCAAATAAGGTATATATGGTGTGTGATTTCGGTCCAAAAAAGAAAAAAAGAAATTGTGGTCGATGGGCCAATTTAATTGGGGTGACCGCATTCGGGTTGGTTTGTTTGATTAATTGAGAGGGGTTTCTGAAATCACACATTAGTCTTATCATTATCATTAATTTAATTTTTAAATCGGTCTTTTACTCCAATTTTTCTATCACTATAAGCTTAATTAAAATTTTGGCACTAGAGGTGTAGGAAAAGAGAAGAAAATATTTTTGGGGTTGATTTTGTTGGTTTTATAGTTTTTTAGATTTTTGATAAATGGGGCTAGAAGGGGATAACTAGGGATTTCATACTTAAATAAAACCTAATTAATTCATTGCTATTATGATTATAGGATTAACCCTATCAGAGGTCCTAAACTGCTTACATTCGTTTTTCCAATCCATAAAGAAGCTAGCTTAAAGGAGAGGAAAGACAGATCTAAATGATGCAAATGAGATGAGATGTTAAATGTGATTTATTCAGGAATTTAAAGAAATCTTAAAAATTAATAAATCTGGATATGTACCCCAAAGCTATAAAGTAAACCGACAATGCAAGAAAATATAATCAATAAATTCTCCATCCTCATTGCAAAGGAGGCAACAATGGGAAGATAAACACATAAAAGGTCGTCGCCTCTGAAGCATAGCACAAGTATTAACCCTCCCGTTAGACACCAACCAACCAAACATCTAAACTTTAGTTGGCACCTTGGCTTTCCATATCATCCTAAGTGGTTTAAACAATGGAAAAGAAGGATCCTTAACCAAAGAACCACAAAAAGAATTACAAGTAAACATACCGAAGGACCAATAACCCAACTACGTTTATCAACAGACAAGGGATCAAAGAAGGAATTCTCAAGCATAAGTAAGAGACAAGAAAACTCTAAAAACTCTATACCATTAAGATGTCGATAAAAATTCAAGTTCCAAGAAATGGACTAGAAACGGAAGAGGAAACAAAATAAATAATAGGAGCATTATGACTCAATGAAAGACGATAAAGATGTAGAAACATATACATAAAAGAAATATCACCCTTCCATATGTCCTCCCAAAATTTTACTTTAGAACCATCACCCACAATGAATTTAACATGATGAGTGAACAAAGGAAGACCCCATGAAATAAACTTCCAAGGACAACAATAAGAACCATGCTCTACCACATTCACATCCCAACCATTGGAATGCAGCTCATACTTGTTCTTAATGATCTCACACCAAAGAGAATTCTGCTCAAGGGGAAACCTCCATAACCACTTGCCAACCAAAGCTTTATTCCTCACCATCAAATTACCAATAGCTAACCCACCTCTATCCTTAGGTCTTATTACTAAATCTCATTTAACTAAATGATTCCTCATACCCACATCACAATCCTCCCACAAAAACCTCATTAGATTCTCTAAGATCTTAGCTACTCTTCAAGGTAACCTAAAAATAGACAAAAAAAAAAGGGAATACTACCCAAAAATAGGGGCGGACCCAGAATTCTTTCTTTGGGGTCCACATATGAAAAACTTATGTAGTTTTCAAAATATTTAATAGCTTTTTTGAAAATTTCGGGGGTCCATGTAAAAAATTATAAAATCTGCTAAAGAAAAAACTGGGTTTTTAGAAATTGTGGAGGGGCCATATGTAAAAATCCATAAAACTTTGTAAAGATTAAAGGGGTTCTCAGAAATCTTGGAGGGGCCATAGGTAAAAATTCCATTAAATTCACTTAAGAAAGGAGGGGGTTTTAAAAATTATGGGGAGGCCATGGCCCCTGTAGCCCCCCCCAGCCCCCCCCCCCTGTAGGTTCATTCCTACGCAAAACCGATAGTACCAAAATAAGCTCCCTCCCCTAAAAAGAAAAGGTCTTTTCCAACCATCAGGTGTCTTCCTAACTCTCTCCACTACCGGCTCCCAAAATTCTAAAGACACCGGATTACTCCCCAAAGGTATCCCAAGATATCTAAGCAACCAAACCCCAATCTCACAACCCAACAGTCTAGCAAAGTAGTTCAACTTATGCTCCTCCGAATTAGTACCCACAATCAACTCTTTGACATATTGACTCTAAGTCCCGACATCACCCCAAAAATCTCAACAATGTAAATTAATTTATTAAAATTGTCCACGTCAGCCGAAACCAAAAAAAAAAAAAAATAGTATCTTCAGCAAATTGAAGATGAAAAGCACATATCTCATCCCTACCAATAGAAAAATCTTCCACTAAATTACCAAGAACCGTCCTATCCATCAACCTACTTAAGACGTCCACCACAAGGGTGAAAAGAAAAGGATAAAATGTTAGTTTACATTTTAGACAAAAGCTACTTTTCGGGCTCTTTTTCAAAATTTATGGATTTTTAAATTTAAGGCATTTGCTAGTTCTTTTCATTTCGTGCCTCTAGTCTACTCCCTATATACTAGTGTTCACCATTTAAACAATTTTTGAAATGTTCTCAATTATTAAAATATTATAGGGATAAACCAATCGCAAAACTCTAAGACCTTTTAGCATTGCCACTAAATCCTATGTGGCTCCACCCCTAACAAGGACCAACAATCCGGGACCAAAATGGTATCATGGCCTCTGCACATAATAAGATAAACACCATAAAGCAAAACTCTTCATATGGCGTACGCGGAATCCTCTGTGTTTTTTTCTTTTGGCCATAAACATTTAAACACCATCTCTACGTGGAATCCCCTACTAACATGTGAACCAGTCCCTATGCATCATAGCTTTTATTACAGTATTATTGTAAAATAGAAAATGAGAAAACTTTTTATCACTTAATTTAGCATTCTAGAACAGTACACCGAGTGCTGAAACAATAAATCTAAATTACATATGGCCTACACAATAGATTTTAACTTTTTCTATCACTGGTTCCAAAATGCGAAAGAAAAAGGATTGCCTCCTGAATGTAACCCAAGATACTTCATTGGCCACTTACCAACTTCACAAATCAACCTACCCACAAACGAGCCCAACTTTTGCTCATCCAGATTAATGCCATTAATACACTTCGACATATTAACCTTAAGACCTGAAACCAAACTATTAGCCAAATTATAAAATTTCACTTCATCCCTCGAAACAAAAAACATGGCATCATCAACAAATTGTGAATGGGACACTATCGTATCCTCCCTACCTATAGTAAAACCCTCCACCGATCCTAGATCAATGGCCCTCGTCACCTTCTTTCTCAATACATCCACTACAAGAATAAAAAGAAAAGGTGATAAAGGTCACCTTGATCACCTTGCCTCAGCCCCCGAGAAGCTTTAAACCTCCCCAAGGTCTCCCATTGATAATTATAGGAAAATTTATAGAACTCAAACACTCACTTATCCACTTCCTCCACCTAGAACCAAACCCTTCCTTTCCAACACTTGATCTAAGAACCCCTAATCCATAAGATCATAAGCCTTTTCAAAGTCAATCTTAATCACAGCACCTTCCTTATTCCAAATGTGATAATCCTCTACCACCTCATTAGTCACTAAAACAAGATCCAAAATTTGTCGACCTTTAACAAATGCTCCTTAAAAGGAAGAAATGGTTTCATTCAATATTTCCTTCAGTCTTAGAGACTAAGACATTTGCTAAAATCTTATAAAGACTTGACATCAAACTAATCGGATGAAAATCACTAATCCTCAAAGACTTAATCTTCTTAGGTATTAAGCAAATAAATGTCGCATTAGTACAAGCATTGACCACCCCATCAATATAAAACTCCTTAAAAACCTTCAACAAATCATCCTTAATCACTTCCCAATTGCTAGAAAAACCATCAGGACCAGGGGATTTATTCCTGCCACAATAAAAAACCGCCATTTTAATCTCATCCTCTTCACGGGACCTCTCTAACCAACAAGCTTTTACACTCCTTATAAGACTCCAATCTAAACTCATTAATACATTTTTATCTTCTACTTCCTTTGTATAAAGCTTCTCAAAAAAACTTGTCTAGCAGGCCTGCCTTGGTCCCCAAACATCTCCTTTAAGTTTAAGATAATCTCAACTGCAGTCTTAAAGGACTCAAGTTGGTATTGTAAAATACTTGACATAGATGCTTGCATGTAGTACTTGGCCATCTCGTCATCTTTAAGCCATTTGGTATAAAGGTCCTTTTGATCCTGGGGTGCATCTGGCCCGAGTTCTTGAGGGCATTCTGTGGTAAGGACATGTTTATATCCTAAAGCAGTCAGGACAATGTCCATGTTTCTCTTCCAGTCTACATAGTTGGATCACCAATTTATTTCGGTTCAGGATGGTCGCAAGAGGATTAAAAGTAGATGAATTCATATTAACAAACTATAGCACATAACCATACATTCAATTAATAAACATAAATGACATTAGGTTTAGCATTCTCACCAAAATTTATGTGGAATCCTCCAACCACTTAAATTCAGAATGCATCAGAATTCCAATCCCTTACGGCATGCCTCCTTGGGGAGTGCAGATGCAACTTAGATTGATGCGGATCAATGTCGGTCCATAATAAATTTAAGACTAACAAATCATGTCCCCTATCATTCATTATTATCTAAGTATCTCATACCAAATAATGCGTGACTTCCGATTAAACTTTGATTTCTAAAATACATGATGCAAATCTTTGGAGATACTACATTATTATTTTAGTTAAGTAGGACCCACCGATTAGCATTACGTGATAACCGTTGTGAGTAGCGCCTCCTTGGGGAGTAAGCTCCCACCCTGCCTCACCAACGCTATCCTAAGGAGATTCATATCTAGTAACCAGCCAAATAAATGCCCTCCGTTGGGATCGGCCACTCTCCTGATGGCACGGGGCACTTACTTGCCTTACAACAGACCTACTGTAGAAAACCATAGCGATTTCTCAATTTAAATGCCCCGCTCCCACTTTATATTTTAGAATTGAGAATTTCCTTTTAGGTCTATGGACCCACATATAAAGAATATCAAATCATCTCATGATATAACCAATGATAAGTTCCAAGTCAAATTTAAAATTAAGGAAAGTCTAGTTACTATGATTAGTATTACCATTGGGTGCATTTCATGGGTCCACTAAAACTAATTCTATTATTAGAACTCTTTCCAAAATATTAAATTGATTTGACCAATTTTGGTAATTGCTATATTTGGATAAGATTTGGAAAGAAATAGAAACATGCTATTAAAGCAATCACATACATAGAAAGTAGTAGGGGTGTAATGGTTCGGTTAACCGTTCATTTTGGGAAAACCATTAACCTTTTTGGCTTTTAAAAACCGTAACCGTAACAGTGAAAAACCGTTAAAAACCGAACCACGGTTAACGGTTCGGTTATGGTTAATTGACACTTGAAAAAAATTTGTGAAAATTTTGCCATTTACCAATCAAACATATTGTGAAAAAAAAAAACCATAGTTGGAGAATGACGTAATATGTTACTGTAAAACAAAAAAAAAGTAATTTTTATTTAGGCCCTTAGGTTTTCTTCTTATTAGTGAAATGGTTCGGTCGAATCATAGTTAACGGTTCAGTTCGCTTAATAACCGTGAGTCGAGATAAAAATCATAACCGAACCGTGAAGCATGGTTTTCCAATTTCAATAATCGTAACAGTAACCGAACCGTGAAACATGATTTTTAATCGTGGTTTGGTTTGGTTAGACGATTTCTCGATTTTCTTTTACACCCCTAAAAAGTAAAGGTGCACACACAAAAAAAAAGGCTAAACCGATGCAAACTGGGCGGTTTGGATCAATTCGGTCAAGGTTCGAATGCAGTTAAACAGCTCAAACCGAACCAATTATCTAAATTTATATTTTTTTTATAAAATATATAAAAGAATATGAAATATTACTTGAAGAAGACTCGAACCCTCACTCTATTACTTGAAGTCCAACGTCTCTCACCAACTGAATTAATATTTTTTTGTGAAAAAAAAGAGAAAAAAATTGTAAACCGATGGGTTCGGTTTGGTTGATGGTTCCTCTCGGTTCGGTTCAATTCTTCGAGCACATGGGCGGTTCGGTTCGATTTGAGAAAATAGAAAACTGATGGGTTCGGTTTGGTTGATGGTTTTCCCTATAAACCGATGTAAACCACCCATATGCACCCCTAATAGAAAGTAACAAAAATATAAAAACTGGTCATCTCCTCCACATGGCCCAAACGGAATAGACTTCTTGGACTTCTTAAACTTCCAAACTTTGGGTATCTCCAAAACTCTTTTTGTAATCTTCAAAGTCTTTGATTAAGAGTCCAACACCACCTTCCTTCTTTCTCTTAGACGCCGCCATAATTTACAAAATTGATAAAAATAAAAATTACATAATTCCTATGTCTCAATGATGAGACTTACATGACAATCTAATAATGGAAATAAAATGGCTATTAGGGAAAACATCATGCCTTGCCCTTTCACGGGAAACCAAGAAAACCATGATGCCCTTTATATATTGCCTCAAATAAACCAATAACCAAAAAGGAAAGTCAAAAGACTTGTGGGCCATATGGAGAGGACAATAAACCTGCAGGGTTAGTATCTCATACAACCATACAAACCAAAACCAGGTTGCCAATCTGTAGTGGAAAAACAAGCGGATAAGAGAATCCCGAATATGCAAAAACAGACCCAAACCTTGCTGTTCGTCTGTCTCCGATCGACCGAAAACGGGGTCGGGTCGACTAGACTCACGAACTAGAAAAGTTGGATTTTCCAGTTTCGTGTCCATTCGAAGCCAAACAGCCTCTAATGGATTCTTACCATCCTTCCATTATATGGATTCCTACCATCCTTCCATTACAGAATAACCCTTTTGTGAACATTCCAACAATAGATCTACTTAAAAAGAAAGCAAATCCACAAATTTTAGTTGGATTTTCTAGTTTCTCTTTATTTTACCACTTAGTTATATTTTATTTCAACCCTGTTGCTAAAGTTAATTGAAGTGAAAGATTAAATTAAGAGACAAGAAAATAAGAGTCATATTAAAAAAAAGTAGAAAAAACTATTTGCTTATGACAAAATACCCTCTTCTTTTTATCCACAATGATGAAAAACCCCCTTTTTTACCCACAAAAATAAAAAAAGTACCTTCTTATGCCACTAAATGACAAAAAACCTCTTAATTATCCAAAAAAGGTTAAAAATGGTACGTTCTTCTTTTCATGTCTCTTAATTTGAACCTTCACTTGAAATTCACTTTACAAGTGAATTATCCAATCAGGAAGGGGTGGAATATGCAAAAGCATTCACTCAAAAAAAAATGATGATGCAAATTGGGATGTGACATTTTGTCATGAGGATGCATAAGAGCATGAGGAGAAAATCACGTTTGATCATAGCAAGGCATTTGATGAGAGGAGCCCATGTAAATCTCATGGAATAGAAGGAGAAATATCATGATGCATTTAGGAAATGTATAAAGTGGCAATGACCATGTGAAAGCAAAGCAAATAGGCATGCAATCTAGGTCCCTATATACAAAATAATAATAATTATTATAAATCTATAAACAATGAAAAGTCCCCACCATTTTTTTTAAAGGAAATTTTTTTTGAAATACCACTAAATGAGTGATGTATCTTTTTTTATTTTAAAAAATTTACGTGTTCCCACTAGAAAGGCTAGGCAAAAGAACTCCAATCCGTTGAGCAGTGAACATTCTCACACTCGAAAGGTAGGAGGATGTAACCAAAGGATCCAATAGTGATGAAATAGAAACATTATATATATATATATATAGCCAACTCTCCTAAGTTGAAGTTTAACTTACCATAAGCTAGAATAGTGCTGGTCCACAAATCAAAGTCGATTATCATTTTTTTTTACATGATGATCATCTTCAAAATCAAGATAAATCCAATCAGAACTGGATTTCTAGTCTAGTTCCATCATGCAAAAAACAGATATAATCAACTTTGATTAGTGAGACCAGCACTATTGCAACTTAAGATAATCTAAACTTCAACTTAAGAGAGCCTTGCTCTATATATATTAGACATGTAATGAATAGAGAAGCATTTTCTTTTTCAAAAAGAAGAAAAAGAGATACATAGAAAAAAAAAGAGAGAGAGATACGTACCACCACACTATCATGATTTAAGCACAAGAGTTCCAATCCTTTGAGCAACGAATAATCTTCCTAAAAGATCCAATAATGATGAAATGGTGAAAAAAAAGTTTTTTTTCCACATGAAATGAATGGAGAAGCATTCTTTCAAAAAAAGAAAAGGCAAAAAAATGAAACAAACCACCCCGACACCATGATTTGCCACAAGAGTTTGTCATTTGAGCAGCAACAAGTAATCTCATGCTCTAGCCAATATTGATAAAATGGTGATTTGTTTTAGGCATGAAATGAATGTTTTTTTTTAAACAACATAAAAAGGAGAAAAAAAACATGCATGGATCTCCAAATGATTTGATGGCATCGTTTTCTTTTATTTTCTTTTTTAGAACTTTCAACTCATGTAGAAAGTACATGCAAGTTGTAAAATAATATCATGTGTGAAGGTGACACAGATGACACAATTTTATTACATTAAGGCAGATACAGCGCTAACACAAAATGCATACCACCATTGCCCATAAATCCATGTATAACTGGGTGAGAAATAAGTCCAAACAAGGGACTGTCTTGGAATTTCAGTCCATATAATGGACTGTTTTAAGAATTTGGTGCAAATAGTGGACTGTTTTGAAATCCCTTCACATGTATGGGATTGCTTTGAAAAAACAGCATGTAGAAGGGACTGTTTTGAAAAAAAAAGATTCCGTTTGGACTCTTTCATGAAAAAGTGGGACTATTTTTGAACAACAAAAGCATATATGAGTATTTTTAGCATACATATTCATGATAAAGCGCATAAAATCATGGGAAAATGCACAAATCATGAAAACTGATGAACATGATGGGATAATGAAATTCATACCAAGTTAGCAAATTAAATCACAAATATCATCATTTCATGCCTGTTAATTATATTAAAACATGATCAAGCAAATAAAAAAATGCATCCAAAATTCTATCTCAGCCATACAAATGATCAATTCATGCATGTTAATTATAATCAAACATGGGACGCAAATAAAAAAATGCGTCCAAAATTCCGTCTCAGCCATACAAATGATCAAAATTCCAAATTTGAGAAACACGATGATGGAAATCATGAAATGGGCCAACACACAACAAGTATGCATGAATTTTCACATAGGACACATGAAAATAAATGCATGGGTTTTTTTTTTTTTTTTGAAAATGCATGAATTTTCACTTAAAACGATGGATGAAAAAAAATGCATTGTTTCCGCGTAAATTCAGTGAATAAGAAAAAGGCATGAATAAATACATGGAACCACAGGGTCCATGCAAAATATGGTGGATACATGGTGTACATGATACGGTAAATATATCCATGAAATTCACAAGGATGGACATATCAACCATGGGCTAGATAATTATTTATCAAATGGACCATATTATCAAATCGAAAACTTTCACAGTGGAACAAAGAATAAACCCGTGCGAACTCATTTTCAAACAATACGTTGTAGTAATGCGTAGCAGTTCTCACCTACCTACCTAGGATTATAACCTTGGGCATGTCACCTTACCTCACCCGAGATCTCTCCCACTGGCATGGGTTCAATGGGTCCCCAACCCCTTAACAGGGGTACCGAAAAACACTAATCTCACGTGCATAGGATCCATGAGGCAGTGAGCATATCATATAACCAACACAAATTCCCACATCAAATAGTGGGGCCACTGTAGGCATGGTGGCATCAAATTCGTGATGCAACAGAAATTCAGTTTCATACTAATTCATTGTAAGGGCAGTGAACAGATTGCAGCATGGAAAGAATATCCAAAGAACGAGTGAAGTGCATGGAGTGCCAACAACCAAACGGTGAATTTTGTGTGTAAAATTCAACATGTGAACAGTGGGTCCTACCCAAACAGATGGTCATTCGATTGGAACACGAGGAATTCTAACGCCAAACAATGGGTACAATGCATGAAAATTCAGCATCCAGAGTTGTACCCTATTTGTGAAGAAAATGTGTAGCAAACCCAACACCCAAAGCATGGGTCATTCCATGAAAAATAATTGGAGTTTTGAAAACCAAACCACAGCTACAAGGCATGGAATTTCGTCATCTAAACAGTACACAAGACTTCAATACTAAAATCCTTGTCCCACTACTGTATGTACACATGATAATCACATCAAATCAACAGATAAGTTATGAAATTCATAATGAGGAGCATTAAGATCATGGCCAAACATGGGCTGATCAAGGTTATCTGGGCGGAATCTCATCCAAACAGTGAATTAGATTATGACCAGTGGATAGGTACGTGCGTTGCACGTAATGTTCATTCCACTGTCATCAAATAATAAGATGTTTCGGCTATAGTACTATGTTATAAGATACTATCATATGCTAGTATTAATCTAGGTTCACAATAAGCATGTAGAAAAAAGTGATATTTATTGCCTCAGGAACATATCTAAATGGAAAATGCTATTCAAAAGATGATTAAATCAAATGAAGAAATGAAAAAAAAATGTATCATGCACAACATAAAAGATGCTTGATAAATATAATCTTCAATAGATATTTTAGATGGAAATTCTAAGAAATGATGAGTTACGACATAGTGTTTGTCTGCTGTAATCAAATTCAGTTTTGGGGTAAGTGCTCGAGTTGAAATGAGAAAGGAGATGTTAATAGAATTTTCTTTTATTTTATAAAAAGGTTTTTTAACCAATTGACAGTACGTAAGATGTTTACATTGTATACCTTTAGATTGCCAAATTTGTAGATGCACATGTCTGCTACTTGAAGTGCACGTTTAGTTTTTTGAATTTGGGTTTTTTGTTTCTCATTAATCCTTTTAAGCTGCAAGAGAAGATAAAGGAATAAGTACACAGACAAAAAATATGATCACAAATATTAAATAAACTTTGTAGCAATCCATTAGATGGAATTGAACCCCATAAAAATGAGAAAATCCAATATTTAGACCAAAAGATGCAGTTTGAAATGATTTTCTTTTACTGTTACTACCCCCTAAAATTTAGTTTTTGATGAAAACATCTTCATGGTAGAGGAGGAAAAGCATGAACATGATAAAGAGTAGCTGTAATCCTCAATGGATCTATGGGAACTCGAAGGGTGATCTCTAAAGCAATCATCCACATAAGTCGAGAATCTTTCCTTCTTATAAATATATTCATGTTTTATAAGGGTATCTTTGTGCACAAGCCTTTTCCGTGAAATGCGGAAATTGTGTTGCATCAACGGTTCTCTCACTCTCTGCCAGAAACCCACAACCCAGGAATGTTGAGAGGGGAAAAAAGGAATTATTAAAAATTAAGAGCTAAGAGTAACCTAGTTTCATGAAAGATAAACAGAGAATTCTTAGAAATAGCTAAAAAAAAAAGTCCTAGGAGGAGAATGTGAATTTGGTTGAATTGGGCCTAACTTTCTAGCATGTTAGCCAGAAGTTAGAGAAGCTATCAAAGAATTATTAAACTTGATGTTCTAAAGACTTCATGTTTTCACCAATGGATTCATCACTTTAATATCTCTATATTAACCCCCTTAGTTTACTATGAATTCTTGGGAAGTCAATTTGAAGTAGGCAATGGGGACTGATTTTTCTTAGTCACTCTTTGTAACGCCCCAAAATCCGGGCGCCTCGAATCTCGGGGCGCTACGAGAAAGTACCTAAGAGATGCGGAAAATCCAATAATATAATCAAGTGTGAATCTCATATGAGCAGGTAAATGGACAAGGCCCTAAAATTTTGTTTCACTTTAAAAGATTACAAGGTACTTTCCATAATTAAACTAACTATTCAGTCCTAGGCCAACACGGCCAGCTACAAGAAAAGGAAAGAATAGAGATCTATATGATAGACGCCTCACGATGCACCAAATGCATCATTCTCTGAACCCTGCGGCAACGGATCAGTCGCCAAACAAACCACCAATCAAGAAAGCGGAAGAGAAGATACCTGAAAACACCAAGGATTGGGTCAGGCTCGATGAGCCAGGCAAATAGGCATGTTTAGATGGCAATACATTATATAATTAGATAGGAAAGAGGACCATACCTGATCCCAGCTGTACCTGCATGATTAGTATCTCGATAATAATATAGAATATCAGAGTGCAACAGAAAACGGTGTAGAGTGTAGTGCATAAACGAAAATCGAGATATTGATATAACAGATGTTTGATACAACCTAACAAGTAGATAAGAGAAGCCATCAAAACATCAGATAAACCACACAAGCACATCAGAGTCATCAGTAGCAGAAGTAAACAGAGGAAGTGACATTACCATAGTCGTATCCATCGCATCCAGATCCAACCGTATCAACGGCGGCAGTTAAAGGCAATAAACAATGATATCCATAATATATAATATTCATACATCCAATATACATACATAGAAGCACACAAAGGTACGTCCACAGTTGAAGTACAAAGGACGTGGGGGTCAGAGCCAGCCCATCATCATCGTCCCAACAACTGTCGATTGACACCAACCATGGGGGTCATAGCCACCCACAGTTGTCGTCACGTCGAATAAGAGCGTACAAGAATCCATCAATGTCCATAGCTACAACCAAGTCACAGCCATTGGTCTTATGTGCTATCTCAACCAACAATATCCATAGCCACGGCCAAGTCCCAGTCATTGGACTTACGTGCTAGATCAATATCACCGTCCATCCATACACCCGGTCCGAGCGCCGGCTGTCTCAGTACCCCACCCACACCTGGTACCTACTGTGTCAATCACATCACAATATCAATGTCCATGCCGGCATCATAACCCTCGGCAGACCAATCATACAACCACAAATCTACAGATCACTAGGTGGGGGTACTCCGAACTAGATAGCCTTATTATCCTTAATATGAGATGATAATAGTCAAGGGTACGAGGCACGGAGTTCGGATATAGCTAGTCCATCCTTGTGGTTCCCAACAGTTAATAATGCATACCCTTGTAAACTCCGCTTCTCTATACGCTTAATTAGTATTATCTCAATATACAGTCCGTCTATCAGTATCTACCGTTAAGTTCCCAATATTATCGGTCAGGACTTCAAGTGCCATGTCCTGACATCCCATCCAATACGGACCGTGATCATGGATCAGAGCCTAAGTGCAATGCCCTGATTTATAGTACCTCTCAAGGCCTACATCCAAGGTTCGGATCTACCAGCCAGCCTTAGTGTCCGTTTCATCAACATAGATACCACACATCCCAAATCCATCGATGATTGCTGCCCCTCTATTCAGGTCCAAGGTCCCACTCCACCTAAGACAGTGATCACGGAGTCCCAGATGCTTATTAAGTATCCTTGGTGCTCCTGTAGGTATTTAGCATCATAAGACATCCATAACCCTTGAATCAGGTTCCGTTTTACAACCCAAGACCCTACTTAGATGGCTACACGGGTCAAGGTTAAGCCCGGCCCTTGACTTGTGTATAGCGTATCCCAAATAGTCCAAATGGAAGGTCAACGGGGCCCACACATGATCAAATCATAAAAGGGTACAAATCTGGGAAATGTCAATGTATACACTGAGCTCGGCCATCCTACTCTGAGCTCGGCCAACCAGACACTGAGCTCGGCCAAATTGTTCTGAGCTCGGCCAACCAGGCATTGAGCTCGGCCAACTAGGCACTGTGCTCGGCTAACCTGCTCTGAGCTCGGCCAACTAGGCTCTGAGCTCGGCCAAACTGCTCTGAGCTCGGCCAACTAGGCTCTGAGCTCGGCCAACCTGCTCTGAGCTCGGCCAACCAGGCACTGAGCTCGGCTAACCTGCTCTGAGCTCGGCCAAACTGCTCTAAGCTCGGCCAACTAGGCACTGAGCTCGGCCAAACTGCTCTGAGCTCGGCCAACTAGGCTCTGAGCTCGGCCAAACTGCTCTGAGCTCGGCCAACTAGGCTCTGAGCTCGGCCAACCTGCTCTGAGCTCGGCCAACCAGGCACTGAGCTCGGCTAACCTGCTCTGCCTAGCTGAATACTGTTGCAAGTACCGTAATTCCTGGATTTCTCCCTTTTCATTCCAATATTCACCAAACACTTCCAAACATCAAACACATCTCCTATATCATGATCTCATCACAAGTGGGCCATTGATCTTCCAAATGAGGGATTCTCATCCATCAATGGCCAAATACACATAAAAAGAGCTTAGACTAACAATTCTATACATCTTATCATCCAATCAACCATCCAAATACAGAAATCATGCCAAACATCCATAAAAGACAGTAATTACCAATCTAAGCATGTTAATCAATTTAATTAAAGAATCTAAGCATGTCTACTTGCCTTTCGTTGGAGATGCCCAAATCCAAAAGCACTAGCTCAAAGCCCAACAAATCAAACCTAAGGAATAATTAGCAAAGTAAAACTAAATTAAAACATAAATTAAAAGAAAAGGGAAGCTCTAAGCTATCTTAACACAACTCCACACCCAAAGCACATAAACCAAACCTAGGGAAAGGGGAGCTTACCAAACAGAGAAAGGGAATGGAGTGGTGGCTTGCAAATTGGAGATGGGGAGCTCGCGGGGTCCACACAAGATGATGGTGATCGGAGGTTGTGGGGCCCACTTGATTGGTGGCCCACTAAATTAGTGGTGATGATGGTGGCCCACTAGGATGCAAGAAGGAGAAGACAGAATAGAAGAAAGAAAGAATGGAGCAAGAAAGAGAGAGAACAGAGAGAGAATTAGAGAGAAAGAAAGAGAAAGAGTGAGATGGGTGGAATGGGAGTTGACTCACGTCAGTGAGTGGAGTGGAGTGGAGTGGAGAGATGAGGTGAGATGAAGAAATGGTGAGATGGGTGGGTAATTTTGTTGGCTGGGAGGAGTGAGAGAGGATTAAGGGAGAAGGAGAAAACAGAGAAAGGAAACAGAGAAACAGGGAAGAAGAAGAAACGAAAAATGGAGAAAAGAGAGGTGGAGTGGCTGCCAGTGATCGAGGAGATCATCCACGGCGATGGCGATGGCGCCGTGCTCGGAGTCCGGCGGCAGTGGGCGGCAAGGGTTGGGAGAAGAAGAGATGGATGAGGGAGATGAGGGGATGGAGAAAGGAGAAGAGAGGTGGCCGGCGTCGTGGCGGCGTGGTCCGGCGGCGAGAGGCAGCAAGCCGAGAGGGAGGGAGAGAAAACGAGAGAGATGAGAGGAAGAGAGGAATGAGAGAAATGGAGATGGAGGGGCTGCTGTGTTGTGTTGGTGTGGAGTGAATGAGAAGAGAGGGGAAAGGGTCTCCATCGTGACCTAGAATAGGGAATGGGGAAAAATGGGAAAATGAGATGGGGGGTGTGATGAGAGTGAGATGAGTGAGGTGGGGCTCACATGGGATTAAGGTGGGGTAGGGTTTGACTAAAGTGCCCTCTTAATTAATGGGTAATGGGTCAGGCCACGGGTAGTTGGGTCATCCTAAGGTTAAATTCACAATTCTCCAAGGGAAGCCCATCTGTAATTAGGATAACCTATGGTTGACTTGGTCAAATTGGGTCCCACCAGGTATGTCTAGGGACGGGTCCTCACACTCTTTCTCAACTCTTTTGCAATTAGAACGCTCCCTTAAGAATATAGAAATGAATTCTTTAATTATTTTATAAAAAGGTAATGATTAAAGTTATTAAAAATCAAACCAAATTGGATACATGTAGAAAGAAATGATACTATTTCCATAAAAACTAAATGGTGCCCAGGAACTCTTGTTCATGCTGAATTGGGTAATGTTACGAGGCACACAAATAGAAATTGGTTCCAAGCTCCCTTATGCAAGAGTTGGAAGCATAAATCTAGTAGTCCAGAAGGCGAATTGAACTAAAAACCCATATATCCAAGTATAGTTAAGAGAAAGAGGCATTTATTGGATATATCATTAGAATTTTACCTGAGCAAAGGCTTTAAGGAAGAATGTGACCAAAGACGCTTCATTTGCATAAGACGTCCTGGAAACAAAACATTTCTTGCATGTAGGTGGGTTCCTTAAGCAAGGGTTAGAGCTAAGCATCAACCTTCCCATCTCCCTTAGCATCAAACTCCAAAGTAAAACACTGTGAGGTCTGGCTCTCAAAGCAAAACTCCTACTATACTTACATTGCCCATCACTCTCTCCACGAGGCCCTTCACACTATTGCTCAATACTACAAGTAAAAGATGTGCAATCTGAAGAGAAACAAAAAAAAAAAATGGTACAGAGAGAGAGAGAGAGAGAGACGAAAGGGAATCAAAATCTACTATAACAGTCTCTAAAATACCATTAATTAATACAAAATTTTCACAAAATGTGGGCTGTTGTTTTCCATTGCACATTCAAGGCCCCAAGCCCAAAAATGCCCACCATTGGAATTGGAAGGTCCAATTTCGCATATGTGGCCTACAACTACTTTGTTAAACTGAAAAATGCACTTTAATGTCATGGTGGTAGGGTGACATACAAAAATTAAATGCAACAAAGAGGCTCGGAAAATTGGGTTCCCCCAATATCTACGCCACCGTTAAATTGGAAAGTTATAACATTTAAATCGCCAAATAGAAAACTGAGCGAATCCATGTGAGGTTCATGAGTTTTTTTTTTCTTGTTAGACATTATGCCTGATGTACTTCATCTCATTGTTCCTGTCACAGTTTTAGATAGAAACTCTTCATAGCATATGGTTTTAATATAACTATTCTGTCAATCTTGTAGCACTTAAATTAACTTGGCGGTGTTACTCAAAACAATGACATCAAAACAAAACAATTATAATGAACAAAACATGATCTGACAAAAATACCAAGATTACAAAAAAAAAAAAACCAATAAAAATCCTTTTTTAAAGGTTATAATTAACGTGAAAAAAAGCATGAGTTTTTATTGAAACGGTTCTAATAAGCAAATCCCAGCATGAAAAAAAATACAAAGATTACAACAACAAAAAAACCAAAAAAAGATGATTCGAGCTACCCTTTGGTTGCAACATTGAGAGCACTTTCAAATTGTGACGCAAATTCTAGTCAAAACCCAAAGAAAACCCATTTTACCATCAACACAACATGGTTAAAACCAACAACATAATAAAAAGTATGACAAGATAGTAAAAAAAAATAAAAACCTACACCTACATAATCCAAAGAGAAGTAAACCAATTTTACTACCAAAACAAAGAGATAATTATTGTACACAATTAAAAGGAGATATTCCTAAAATCTCCATAAAGCTTCCTATCAATGACCATAAAAAGATTGAAAAACACGTGACATCAAATTGAAATGATTGTATCTATCTACCCTTATATCTATCTACCCTTATAAAAGCCAAGAATCTATCTACCCTTATAAAAGACAAGAAATGACCTGCTTGTTAACTTTCTCTACACATCCACCTGGGTTCCACTTGCATGCATCTTCATCTGTGGCTCATTTGATGAGGGACATGTGGCTGGACATTTGTTGGCCAAAATGGGAAGCCAACGAGACCCTCTCAAACAAACACAACAAACAGAGAAACAAAACGACTACCTTTCTTGTCATTTGATCGCCCTCTAAGAATCTCTGCAGGAATCGATGCTCAAGTGTTCAAAGGTAAGATTTTTGTATGCAAATCCCTTCTTTTCTTCATTGCTCCATCTTCATTTGTTTGTTACTTGATTTTATTAAATTTTTTATGTGCTGGAATTGGTTGGTTTGTTGAGCAGAAATGTCCACTTCTCCCAAATCAGAGCTTCTAACCCAAAAATCTAGACCCTAAGTTGTGTCTGATTTGGTAAGAGACATTGTCTTCCAAACAAAAAGAAGAAGAAAGTCATCACTTTTGACTACCATTTGGGGCTTTCTACTTTGTCAGTTTTTATCTCCAAGTCATATCATTTTTTCCTTCTTCTCCATCCAAACACTCTTCCCTACCAGCACTATGGCTTGCTGCATTCCTTACTTCATCTAACTTTTTTTTTCAATTTAAACAAAAAGAATAAGTGAATTTGGAGTATTCAACAGGATAGCCATAGTGGTAATGAGACTCTGGGAGAGAGACTAAGACCCACGTCATCATCTTTGACATTTTTTTTTGGGTAGAAATCATCTTTGACATTGAAGTCTTATACAATCATCATTTCTATCATCAAAGTCTATGGAGTGGTTATTTACTAATACTTGTATGATCTTGGTTTACCTTTCATTTTTGTCAAACCTAAGTAAAGTGTTTAACAAAATATATACATGTAGAACCATTCAAATCTCCAATAGAAGCCCATTACCAAATGACTGATTTATACTGTCTGGGGGTGCCAATCCCACGTACCCAGGTGAATACAACTTTCAAACCACCTATTCTATTTAGCACATGGAGTTCATTGGGACTGGCTTTGTATCAATCACCTATCAAGTCTCACCACATGTAAGACATAGGTTTATATATCAGTGAATGCTAGCTATTTGGATTTGGGAGTAGTGCAAATAATCCTATGGAGGTGGCAAGGGAACATATTATCAGTAGGAAAAACACATGATAACTTAATAATCATTCCAATTATTGTTTGCAATGTGCACTGTTCCACATGAGCAAAATGGACTGATATATGCCCTGGCTCAATCATGACAGTAATTTGATATTTGTCTTTCTTATGTTTTTCTCTTGATAGCCATATTAAACTCTTAATATTTTTAAATTTTCGTTCATCCCAAATGTATATATCATCAAGAGCTATCTGATTCCTGTGATACTTGAACACAGTTTGACTATAGCTCACTGTTACCTCACAATGTTCATCTATTTCCTGCAATTTTTCAACCCAGTTAGGCTATTGCTCATTGTCATCCTACTTTGAATTGGATTCAGTTGTCTCTGTTGGCCTGCCTTCACCTGAACTCTTAGGTCATGTTTGTTTCATGTAATAGAATTATGGAGTTCCTAGGAATTTTTGGGCTTTATATTTCTTTAAGTTGTAAAAATGAAGAGTCAAAGATGAATATCTAAAAATGACTTATTTTATTTTTTTCATAATTTTAATAAAAATTACAACGGATACAACTTTGGATGCAGTAGTTCTCCTGTGGCCTTATAATTCTTCTCTTGTGGTTCTTAATTATTCGCTTCTCTACATTTCATCAAAAAGGAAATGAAACATGAATAGCTAATCTTGTAAGAAGTAATGCAACAGAACATAAGAGTTCTTTGTCTTTAAATTCAAGCAACAAGTTATTATTGAGGACAAGAAGAAGGGAAAAATGATCTGACTTGCAGATGAAAACTGGCAAGAATAATATTCATAGCATTTATCTTGCCACTTATTTTGTCATATTTCAATTTTGATTCACATTGCTTTGAAATGAAGGAGTGTTTAAAGAGCAAAAGAAATAACCTGCAAATGAGTAACCTCCTCTGTTTACCATTACTTAGAAAAATGTATCCTCTGTTTTGGGTTGGTTTGCACAGAATATATAGGAACTGAATACATAGTAATTCATGGTCAAATGAGCATTGCCAAGGATTATTAAAGAGGTGGGGAGTGAATAATAAAAGATGGAGATGTAGATAGGATTTGAATTACAATGGTGATCGATGGGTCTTCATCTCATCTTCTCTAGGTTCATTTTTCATTAAATGGGAGGTTATTTTAGGGTCAAGGTCAACTTCATTTCTAATACTTCATTATGCATTTGGTAATTATGATTCATTTTACAAATCACTTTGTCCTCTTTTATAAAACTACAAAGATATAAAATAATAACATCAATAATTATTCTCATGATTTATTTCTTCCCAGGTGTTCCAATCATGAGGCTGAGCTCATTGAACTACGAAAAAGTATACCTCAAACATCCATTGCAAGTACATAAGCACCAACAAGTACAATCATCCAAGACAATCTCAATTAAAAAACATTGGTACCTTAATCAGTGAACTGACCTTTCAAATGAACAATGTTACTCCATCTACACTCTTATTTTCAGAAATTGTCCTCATGCACACAGGTCGAAATGATGCATCTTTCTAAGTAGGTGTAAAACTATCAAAATCACCTTTATATAATTAGCCACATACCTTGTATATATAAAATATTAAACTCATCATTTTATTTTAATGCTACGGACAAACTGGTGAAATCAAAGACATTATCAACAAAATCAATCGACAAGAATACATTTCCCACCTGAAGGCCTATGAATACAGCTTAAGAGTGAACTTCACTATTGTATCAATTGATGATGTTCCTAAAGAGAGCCAAACATAGAGACTGTGTTGCGAAGTATGTTATGTAAATATTAACTATCACTCTGTAGATATACTAACCATTGTAAGTGAATCAAACTGGAATGTATCACAATGTCAAATTCTTTCTATTCTTGTATCTTAATTTCCACATGAAGCTGGTTTACAGACTAAAATAAATGCTTAACTATGGATTGCATCAGACATTACACTTATGAGGTACTTCAATCTACTACTTTAGATTCTCTCATTCTCTCCGGCCTGTTAGTTTTAGACCTTAACTTGAAAGTAGAATGTATCATAACATAAAGTTTTACTATTCTTCTATCCATCATTTTTTGTAAGTTGTTTTGACTGACGAAAGAATATTGTCAATCTATTTAAGAATTTCATTTATCAATTGAAACAAATCATTCAATTAGGTAGTAGTAAACTAATGACTTTATGGACTTCTTTTTCTTGTTCTTTTATTCTCTACTATCTGCTTGTGCGATTCATGACTTGATTGATCCTCAAAATGCAAAAGACTTGAGCCTTGAGAGAGGACTTATGCACTTTCAAATTCCATGATCTTAGCTTACTTGAATTTATATCATAGAGTCTCGAGCAGAACTTTATTAGCTTATCATCCTAATTGGCTTCTGATCATGATCATAGGGCCTGGTCAAGGGCTAGAAAAGTTCCATTTGAGATTGGCAAGGGCACAAGTACATAAAGATGATGGTTACATTTACAATCATCATGTTTTACTTTTATATTTGACAAAGAAGACTCAAACTCTCTATGGGAGAAGAGGTATCCTGTAATTCATATCTTATTGTAATTGATTTATTATTTCACTTATAGGGCACATCTTTCTGGTACTTCTTCCTAAGCTATTTGTTTCCTAATTGAACTTATGGGGTTGGAACAGCAAGCATGACGATATCAATAATTATCTAACAAACTTGTATGTTATTGGAATATGTAATTTGAAAAAAAATAGTCTTCTTTCTTTCATTCTAAGATCTCACTTGCATGTGTATAATATATTTTTTTCAATCACCTTGAGATACTTGATAAGTTAAATGTTATTTATTGGTTGTTCCTTTGAATTTATAGTTTTCAATTCAGTAGTATGGATGCTTCTTTCAGCCTGCATTAGTTGATTTTTCTCACCGTTCACAAACACACTACAACATACACAACATATTAGATGCTCTACACTTGAACAATTTCATAAATCCTTTACTAATTGGTTGTGATTGGAGGATTTGAATATAGGGAGTAAATGCAATTCCAGATCTCATCATCTGTTGATTATTGTTTCTGGTAACTTGTTTGAATCTTGGAACTCTTAATGTAGTTAGTTTGGTGAAAATCTTAATTTACTTTGACTTTGATTTCCTGTAATTGATCTACAAATATGAGTTGCTTGTAAATGAGCTTATCAAAAACCATGAGCCTTCATTTATGACTTTGATTTAGCAGTGTTGGAATGTGTACTTTGTTTTACTTGTGCGACATAAATTGAAGAAATGAATATATTTGTGTGTGTGTGTTGTGTGTGATAATTGACTGGGTGTTAGGCACATGAATTTTGATTTATCCAACAAACTGGAACAATTAGCTTCGTGTTCTAGAATGCATGGAGATATGTTGTAGATTGCTAGGAATGGATAATATTTTTAAAGTGGATGTAAACAATGGATAATGGAAAAGAAGAACTACACTGTTGGGGTCAATCTATAAGGAATTTGAATCCAAGTTTTTGATATTTATATCACTTTCCTTCATATAATGCTTTCTTGCAGACCAAGAAATCATCACTGCTCATCTCATACTTGCACGGCATGTTTTCAAGCTATCTCTAAACACTTAAAGAAATTTTGTCTTTACATTAAAACTTTTGTTGGTCTCTACAATTTCATATTTATCACACCAATCACTATCTATCTCTAGCGGTCAAGCTATCATTGCATTTATGTTTGTACGATTTTATAACATTCTCTATGTGCCGTGCAGGATGCAAGAAATATTGTTTCTCCTCATAGTGGCTGGAGTTACTATGTTAGAATTCCGTATTTTCATTGCTAGCCTTGCACAAACAAAGAGAGAGGAAGTAATTTGATGAAACAACCCATAATAGACCCACATGAACACGACCCAAACTAGGCCCATATTGGACGCTGAAACTTCGCTCACAAAATCAGCCATGTGGACGTTTCCCACTTTCGAGGGTCCACAAACATGCTCATGTGATGCCCAATACAATTTGGAGGAAGTAGTTTCAATCGTATAGGAACCTCTTGTAATTCGAAACTTAATAGAACAGGCAAGTCACAAAGGGACTGAAATCAACAAGATAATAGCAGCCACTGCTCAATTCAACGGAGGAGTCTTTGCAGTAGCCACTAGTTCAGCCTTATAAGGATATGTGACAAACATGGTCAGTAATTACCTCGATCCACTTGAAATATATCAAAAGAATTCAACATCCATTTTGAGGCAGGATAGATAAATTTAGGTCAAAACATGGAATCAAGTGCCAAGGTCATTGCAGATTGGATTACCCTATTGAACCAAAAGGGTCTAGATTTTCAAGGGATCTAAATAAAAAAATGAGTAGATCAACTGATTCCATCCATCGATCCCCATTTCTTATCAAATGGGCCCAATATGCAGGCAATTTCACGTATGTGGCCCACCCAAACATGACCCACACTACGCCCATATTGGTTGTCCAAAGTCCGTTCACAAAATCAGCCACGTGGCTGGTCATACGAGGAACAATTCAGGGGGTCTACAACACCGCTCGGGAAGTTGATTATGTGGACCATATTTGTCATTATAATGGCAGGCATTGCTCAATTCAATAGGGGAAGTCTTTCAAGTTGCTAATAGACAAGACCTATAGGGATATGTGACAGATTTGGCCTAAAATTACTCGGATTGGCTTGATAGATCGAAGGAATTAAACATCCATGTTAAGCCAAGATCAATAACATATGGTCAAAACATGGTATGAAGTATCAACATCGCTGAGATTAGATTTCTGTATTAGATCCAAAAGATTCTAAAATATTTAGGATGCAAAAAATAAAATTAGTTGATCATTTGATTACACCCATCAATCCCCATTTTGCATCGAAGGGGGCAAATATTAGATAAATAAATGTGCAGCACTGTCATGAATTGGACCCAAGTGAACATGACCCGAACTAGGCTCATACTGGACGCCCAAGCTTCTGCTACAATATCAACCATGTGGCGGGTCTTACAAGTACAACTTTTTGGCTCCAAAAACCCTCTAATGGGATGCCCGGTACTCTTTGGAGATGAACTAATTTCAATCGTATAGGAACCTCTAATGATTAGAGAATTAATAAAATGGCCAATTCACGCGATAAAAACAAGGGACCAAAATCAACAAGATAATAACTTTAAGTGAACAGCCTTCAATCAACTTGTTCCTTTCTTTTTTGGGAAGTTAATTATGTCGACCATATCGGTTATTATAATGGCAGACAATGCTCAAATGAATGGGGGAGTCGTTGTAGCATCCAACAGTATAGACCTATACTGATATGTGACAGATCTGGCATATAGTTACCAGGATTTATTTGATAGATCAAAGGAATTCAACATCCATGGTACGGCAAGATAAAAAAAATTTTGGTCAAAACATTGAATGAAGTGCAAAGATAGCTGTAGATTGGATCTCCCCATTAGGTCTAAAAGATTCCAAATTACGCAGGGAAATAAAAAAAATAGTGGACTAATCCATTGCATCCATCAATCCCCATTTTTTTTATCCAAGGGGCCCAATAAAGCATAAATAAACGGACGGCATGAACAGGAACAAACTAGGCCCATAATGGACCCACATGAACAGGACCCGAACTAGGCCCATATTGGATGCTTCCCACTTCTGAGGGTGTACAAACACGCTCACGTGAAGCCCAATACAATTAGAGAGGAAGTAGTTTCAATCGTATAGGAGCCTCTCCTAATTCGAGACTTAATAAAACGGGCAAGTCACACAGGGACCAAAATAGACAAGATAATAGCAGTCACTACTCAATTCATCTTCTTGTATTTGTGATCATCAATATATTATTGTGTACAAAGGTAATGATGTTGTAGATGGTCCGATCTACAATGAACATCGAGATGCGGATGACTCACTGAAATTAGATACCTGTGAAGTTGGTGATGTTGTTAGTGATCAAGTCTACGACACAAATCCAAATAAACGAACCAATGATAGAATCGATCTCGATGCGAATCGAGATTACAAACAAGAAACTCAAAATTTTAGTGTATGCATATAGAATTTGAGGGTTCAACTATACATGAACGACATGACATCTAGATGAGAATTATGGCGATTGGTGAAAAGTGTGATTTAGATCGGAATGGAGAAAAAGAATTCACGTAGCTAACCCCAACATAGCTTGATGGTGGTGGTGGTGGCGGCGACGGTGGTGAAAGGTGTGAGTATCATGCTCTCAAATAAATTGTGAATGTCAATATCCCACATGGAGAGATTTACAACTTCGAACATTTATTTTATCAAGATTACCAAAGGCGACGTTAGTTACAATTGATTCGTGATTTTCTTGTACGACATTGGATTGCATCCCATTGGACCACACTGGGTAGATAAGGTACACAGCTCTTACATGTACGCTACCCAAAGACAAATGCAACTCAAAAGACAAGTGATTCATGTGAAAGAGTTGCAATGGAAGCAAAAGAAGAGAAAATGACAGAGAAGACGACAACGTGAAGAGGATGTTTACAAGATGTCGAAGCCTTCTCAAGTGGGGGAGTCTGATTTAGGATCTTATAGTTCAAACCCACAGGGATATATGATAGATCTAGACTTTGATTATCCAGATCTACTTGATCGATCAAAGAAATTCAAGATCCATATTAGGGAAATATCAATAAATTTGGAACAAACCATAGAATGAAGGGCCAAGATGAATGTAAACTGTATTCCAAATAAAATCCAAAATATTCTATACTAAGTGGAGATACAAATCAGAAAATTAGAGGAATAATTCATTCCATTGGACAATCCTGATTTAAATCAAAAGAGCCCAATGATGCAGAATTTAATGGAAAACAATGCCATGGATTGGAGCTACATGATCTTGTGACCCAAACCAAGCCCAAAGGGGAGGTTCAAGCCAGTTTCACAAAACCAGCTATGTGGCTCATCATACAAGTAGCTCTTAGGGGTTTATAACCCACACAAAAAGGATGCCAATATTACTTGGAGAGGGAGTAATTTCCATTGCATAACTTCCTTTCCAGTTTTGGGGACTTAATAAAATGGGAACAGATATCTCTCTAAGCAGAAGTTAGTACAAATGAAAGTACAAGTGGGAAGTCACAAGAAAACAAGGGATAAGAATCTACAAGATAAGAACTCTGAATGCAGAATCTTCTATGATTCGCTGTATTTCTTTTTTTTTTTTTAAGTTCATTCTCATTATAATATAACTCTCTAAAGTTTCATTTTTTTCATTGGTATTTAGTAATTATGATAGCATGAATATCGTAAACTAGAAAAGAAAGATCATGATACACGATTTCATAGAGAAATTAGATGAAGCAACATCTGGATCTCATGTGATGATGCACGGGAGGAATTTAAGGAAAAAAGAAGAAATTGAAGAATTAAATCAAGAGATTGAGAATTATAACTAGATAACCTCCCAAATATACAAAAAAAAAAACTAAGCAGATTAATTAAAAACTGGATTACCTTTTAAAATTAAAAAAAATCGAAAAAAATATTAACCAATCAATTGTGTTGTGACTATTCTCTCTCAAATGAATCATCTAAATCATAAGTTTCAATAGAATGAGTATAAAAAAAATTGTAATATTCACACCTGAATCATAAGATTCAGGTCACATGCTTGGGATATTATTCCCTAAATCAAGCAGCAAACAGTTTCAGACTAAAGACACGTCAAAATTGGAAGCTCCAATCACATGCTTGGAAAACAACTCAAGTGATATTAAAAAGCTAATGCTTTTGAAGAGGTGAAAAGAATTCCTCTATAAGAGAATGCTACTTGCTGGAGAAAAACAAAATGGTAGGGAAATAAAAACAATGAAAGATTTAATACGGTGGTGTAGTTAAGCACTTACCTTAATGAGAACCAAGCCTCCAATAGAGTAGTAACAGTCAAGCAGTGATCTTGCATCCTTCAAAATAAACTGGAGTTTGGAACCAAGGCACTTCAAAGAAATAGTATAATCAGAATTGCTGCAGCAAACTACCGACAAAGATTTATACTATATACAAATGAATTGCAACATTGGCATGAACTTGTTATGTGTCAGATGAAAGGTTACCTCAAAAGGTCTCGCGTCAATCGAACATCTCAGAATGCTATTGAATATAAGAGCATAGAAGAAGTCCTTTGCTTTAGCATATTGTGATGCAAGGGTCTCCATAACGAGTGGGCATGTTGCTGGACTTGTATCAGCAATTTTATCTATTCCAGGTACCTGAAAATGCTCTTCTTGGTGCCTCATAAGTGTCTTCCAAACTGGAATGAATAACACAAAATCAGAAAAAATACAAATGAATTTCCTAAAGAGTTCGGTAGCCAAAGTTCAAATATTAAGTGTGTAGCTAAATCAGTGAGATATTTTGGAAATAAAATTATGCATACGTTCTTCTGTGGTGCGTACATGTTGAATATGCATGCTAACATGGGGAGTTACATTATAGTATGGGTTGGTTATTGCTACTATTTGACTGTAGTCATTGTGTCAGTCACTAAATCATTGTCCAATTATTGAGCCGGTTAGGAAGTTAAGGGCACATGTCATTTATGTATTAGATTGATGTAATAGGTAGTTTTCTGTAATGCTTTAAATGTTTTTGAATGCAATGAGAAAAAGAGAAGCTAGTATTATTCTATTCAACTTCACTTCTATGTGAAGAGAGGGCGGTTCCCCTCGAAGTGAACTCTATTTCTCAAATTCCCTATTTCTACGTTTTCATTCCTATCTCGGAACATTAAGCCATAACATAAAATCAACCCATAAAGATGTGACATTCAATAATAAAATTTAATCAAAATTACTATAATTCTTTATTCCATTCTTAAAATAGAATCAAATCCATTGTCTTGACGACCAAATCTGTTCAAATTTCTTTAAGTGAAGTATATGTATATGTATAAAAAAATGTATACAATAAGTTATAGTTATAGATGGGACTAGTTGCACTCTCCCTCGAAATGCTAAATTGTGGAATTATAAAGGGATCCGGAATATGGACACTTGCACCTGTTGTTTTCGGGATTGGAGTTGGGTAAATTGGACTGATTTTGGCTGAAAATGCAACTTTGACGACTTTAGGCTATTTCGTATAAAAACACAATTAGTTGTTTTTGGATAAACAAAAGAAAAATGGGGTGCAACATGAGAAATTCCTAGGAGGTCATCCAACCTAAATACTACTCTCACCCAAGAGCGCTGAACTTTAAAGTTCTGATGGGATCTACTGTATTAGGGAATTCGAACCTAGAACGTGCTGGCTTGATACCATCTCAAGTTGCTAACCAATACACCCAAAATGCATTGGCATTAGATGTGCAGCAAATTAACTACTTAACAGAAATGCTATGGTGACCATGTGGATTGGGATCAATATATATATAGTATCTAACTCATATTGTTTTAGTTGCTCTCAATTAACTCCGTACTCCTCTCTTTTTCTGGATAAAAAATTTACATTACCAATAAAAGAATAATCCCATCCACCTTGCATTTTTCTCTTCCACTCCAACCTTTCTTTGCCACACCACATGCCGATGTCGTTTTTCACTACTTCACCCAATGTCTGTCAATATCCCCCTTCTTCTACTCCATTCAAGTTGTAGACCTTCAATGATCTTACAGAGATATTTCTAACCTTTTATGGACATGCCTAATCCATAGCATCTCATCATTATCATAATCGTTAAAGCCTTGTCCCAACTATGTTCAGGTCAGCTATATGAATTTTGTAGCTACTCGGTTTCTCCTATAGTTTTTTGGGAGCTACATCATCATCATAATCGATAAAACCCAATCCTATTTAAAAAAAACTTGCCAACTGCATCTAAATTACATGTGAGAATCTAAGCATCACTTTATTAACTTCCTTCAGCTAACCATTCCTACCAAAACCTGAAGGAGTTAGTAGATGCGGCATAAATACTTTTAAATACTCCCCATTATGTGGAGCCCACTTCTCAACACTCCCCCTCAAGTGGAACCTGGTTGGTGCACTTTTGGCGACATGCATTCCTTTTAGTGACGTGTTGTTCCTCCCGAGATTCGAACTCGTGACCAGTTGGCTCGGATACCATATTAAATTTCCTTTACTAACCACTACCAAAACCTCAAGGTGTTAGTATAGGCGATATAAATACTTTACAATACTCCCCCTCAGGTGGAGCCCACTTCTCAACACACTAGTGGTATTTATATGAGGCAGAGCATATTTTAGCACAAAAAATAATGAAAATAAGGTGAAACCATCAAAGGAAACAAATCCTACTACCTTTCCTTTCACATAGATAGAATAAGATTTAACTTAAACAAACAAAGAAGGTACTTGAGGCAAGCTTAGTATAACAGGTCATAAAGCAAACAATTTAGGGCGTGTTTGGCAATTAACCAGTTAAAGTAAAGTAAAGTGAGTCCAGATAATAAATGACAAGGGGTCATATCAAAAGTACACAATTTCAAAATTCCCTCCGAATTTTTCAAAAAAAAAGTCAAAAAAACATCCTTTCTCCACTAAAAGACAAAAAAGCTCCACTTTTCTATATAAAAAGTCAAAAAGATTCCATACCAAACAACTAAAAATAAAACACCATTATAACACCATATATTTTATTCTCTCCTGATTTGATACTTCACCTCACCATACTTCAATTCACCATACATACAAACAGGCCCTAAAGAGATACACAAACTGTAATATATTTATGAAAAGAAATTGAATGAAATGGAAAGTTCAACTTAGCAAAAAGTATAAGGAAATAAAAGTACAAGAATTAGCAAAAGATGAAACAAAGCAACCAAATGAATTCAACAAAATGTTGTAAACAAGATGCAAAGACTATGAATGATATAATCTTGGAGATTTGAAGCCATAACAAATTCAGTTCATTTTAAAAAAAAAAATCATATTCAGTTCATGACAACAATAACAATAGATAGTGATAACGAGTTGATACACTGAACTCGGCAAGAAAAAGTCCAACCAAGTTTTGTCCCAATGAGGGCAATGGGAACACCATGCACATAATGTTTCAGTTCACGTATCCGCTTGAAAAGAGAAAAATGCGTCACTAATGAGGAAAAGATAAACTGTCAAGAAAACAAGTAGAATACTCTAGTATTTCAGAATGAACCAGATAATATTGCTTACCATATTTTCAACAATTTCATAGCTAATCTTGCTGATGAGAAAGAATGCCATTAGAAAAACATCTGCACCACAATAGATTAGAGGTCTTAAATATGCTGCAATCCTCGTAATCTGTTTCATAGAGCCGCAAAATAAGACCCACAAAATACACTTTTCTAGCCAAAGAAAATAAAAAATTAATAAAGGGAAAATTTGGTAGAACGCATGGAATAGTTAAATAACGCACCTATTTTATCCCACCATCTAGATTATTAGTGCTCCCATCCACTACCACATTTGCACTGAAATTGTTGAAAACAATCGGTACATAACCCTACATCCCATAAAAGAACGATAAAACTAATTAAATAAACTCAATGAATATTTATTAGATTGAGACTACAGAAAAATAAGTACTTCAAACCTACTCCTAGAATAATGTCAATATGGCTTGAGACAAAGTTCTTGAACAATGAAGTTTTTTCAATAGAACCAATGCTTGAATTAATGTGTGAAAAGAAAATTCATCATTTCATGTGTGAATTAAAAGTAATGCTAAAAATAGAAAGACTCATGATTTCATGTAAAAATATGATTTTCATAGAATCTTGACTTGAATTCAAACTTTGACGCATGAAAACATGAAATAATGAATTTCCAATAAAATCAAGCATGATTTGATGAATAAGTCTTTAATTACTAAAAACTAATGATGAAAATGTGCATTTTTAAGAAATTATCACCCCCCAACCAGCATTTAGCTAGTCCCAGAGAAAGAAATGTGAACTAGGGTAGGACTCTTTGTTGGGATTGGTGTATGCCCTAAAGCCCACTAGCTGCACTCTCATCTTTTGTTACTGGATATTTACTGGTTATTTAATGGAATGACTCTTTTCTGCTTAAACATGTATATATGTATGGTTGTGTAAGGCCCATTGTTTCTAGTAAATGAATTAGGTGTGTAGTGTCTACACACAGATAGGTCTAATTCATGGAAACTGGAAACAACATATTTGTTCATAAACTGAGAGATGGAGCTGGGCACTTCATCTTGGTATAAGTTATAGTGAGAGACTCTCCTATATTCAGGGTGACTTACCTAAGTCATGGGAGGACTTTCCCGGATTTATCTCATTAGTGCATATGCAATGCATTGAACAGGACCATGGTAGGTGTGATCTCTAAAATAGTACTATCACTGAGAGAGATCAAGTCACCTCATGCTACTGAGTGACCAGTGCTCTTAATCTTGAGCATTTGTGGATGAACTGATGAAGTCAAGTTCTTGTGCTTTAATTCACTATGGGTGAGATTCTTTTCATGGGTCAACAGCTCTGTGTTTTGGGTACTCGGACTTGATCAATTGGGACGTGCAGATGCAATAAAGAATCTATGCCATCTAATGATGGAATGATCGTCCCCTTAGAATTATCCGATTAATCATCAAAATCTAAGATCTTAGTATCTGGATGTTCCATTTGGATATTGAACTTGTGGGTCGCTCCCTGGACCAAGAGAATGATATCCGGATGATGATTATGTTAAGGATATGAAGTTCTAAGGTTTAGATGTAATCGAGAAGGTTGATAGTACATATGATAACCTGACTCGATTATGGATGTTACATAGAGGGGCATTCAGGTCATTACACTTAGTAGGTCGAAGACAACTGTCATTTTATGACGAGCTTATTATATTATATATTTTTACTTAGAGTTCAACCATAACTCTTTAGTGGAATGAGTTAAGGTTAAAATGGTCTTAATGTTGCTATGAGTTTAGCAAGGACATTTTTGGTCATTTTGGGAGCCAAGGGCAAATATGTCTTTTGGTCCCTTCTCTAGTCACTTTCCAAGATTGGCATGGTTTCCTTATAAGTTGTTTAGATGACATTTGGATGAATTATTTTAGTGGAAAAATAATTTTGAGTTTAAATTCAAATAGGCCTTTGATGGCATACATGAATTTAATTCTAGATAAATTATTTGTGGGCCATGGTGTGCATTAGTATGTGGGACGTCCGTAATGGGTATTCCATGGGTAAGGTTTCCAATTTTGAGTAGGTCTCTCTACTTGGAAGGTTGGACTCCTCTTTGGATTAGTATTCCTATAAGAAAGTTTCCTTTTTGAATTAGAAACTTAAATTAGTAAGTGTTGTGCAACTAGGATTACTAATTGCCAAAGTTTATGGGAAGTTCCTTAGTTTCCTTTTCTAATTGGAGTGTTTCTAAAAGGAAATAAATCTTTAGATTATACTTTCCTTTTAGGACATCTATGAGAATTAGAAGAGATAGGTTTTAAGGAAAGCTATTCACAAAGTTTCTATAAAAAGAAGGTTGCTTGTCCCTTGGACGTCCTACACTAAGAGAAAGCCCCATTCCACACGTCCAGCCCTTTGGTTCTTTATTCTTCATTGAAGAAAGTTTGAGGTATGAGATTTTTCCATAGAAAATAGTTCTCAAAACCCTTCTAGAAATCTAGATTAAGATCCCACCATCTCAGCCAATCAGATTTGGAAGTGAGATAGAGAAGAAGATCAAAGGCAATTCTACTGCAGAAAATTCCAGCAAGTTGTTTGCTAATTGCAAGTCTGAGTTCAGCCCTTTGGATCTATTTTTTCAGAGATTTGAAGTCTACAAATCTTCAAGGTAATAGTCTTCTTGAATCTCCTTTAATTATACACTTGTTGGTCATGAATTCATGGAGTTCTTTTGCGATCACTATGGCTGATTTATGTTGCCCAAATCAGATTTTTAAAAATCTGTCATGTTACAAATCAGTCATAAACGTCTTCTCCTAGTGATGTTTAGATCTGAATCGCAATTTCTTTCACTCTTACCTAATCTAAGAAAAGTAAATGCAAAAACAAAAAAAGGAAAAAAAAAGGCCACATTCACTGGCACTCTCGACTGCATTTAGTGTGGGCAGCAAGCCCTTAAACCCTTTAGGTTACCCCTAGTGGACGAGTTGTGCATCGTGAGGGTTTGCAGTGAATATGCGCCCACAAAATTCATAACACCTAAAACCAAAAATAATGAAAGAACTTTTTCAAAAGAAAATTTATAATCAGATATATTCAAATCTTTAGAATAATCAAAAATAGGCAATTTTGAAACCCGGTTCGCCAATCCCATATTTGAAAATAAATTTTCAAAAATCATGCCAAAAAATCCACCCAGATATAGTGTTCCTCCTGCCCTTATCCTATTTTTAAAACTGAACCTATTATTTTCCCACAGGGGTTTTCGATCATATTTTCAATCAAATCATCCAAGAAATTAGCAAATAATACTTCGCATTCAAAACTTTTGAAAATATATATAATTCTCTATCGAATAATCTGATCCACCTAGACATAGCAAAAAAGCAGGTTTCCACTAGAGGCGACCATGACGTCTTTCGCACTACTATTTTTTAAAAGGCCGGAAATTTTCATTTCTAGACTCGGTTACATAGATATTGGGGAGCAAACCCAAATCTTACGTAACTTTGTTCACAGTCCCCAACAATAGGCAGCCCTTTTCATGCCATGACGGCTTTCGCACAATTTTTTTTCAAAAGGTCAGAAACTTTCATTTCTAGACTCGGTTACATAGATATTGGGGAGCATACCCAAATCTAACGTAACTTCGTTCACGGTCCCCAAAAATAGACAGCGCTTTTCACTGTGCTCGAATAGATTCACTAGTATGTGGAAAAATCCACTCAGATGGACCAGGAAACTAGTAAAACTAAGTTTTGGTTTTCGTTCATATTTTCAATCAAATCGTCCAAAAAATTAGCAAATAATAGCTTCGCATTTAAAACTTTTGAAAAAATATATAATTCTCTATCGAATAATCTGGTCCACCTAGACTTAGCAAAAAAGCAGGTTTCCACTCAAGACGACCATGGCGGCTTTCGCACTACTGTTTTTTGAAAGGCCGGAAATTTTCATTTCTAGACTCGGTTACATAGATATTGGGGAGCATACCCAAATCTTACGTAACTTCGTTCACGATCCCCAATAATAGGCAGCCCTTTTCATGCCATGACGGCTTTCGCACTACTGTTTTTTCAAAATGCCTGGAAATTTTCATTTCTAGACTCGGTTACATAGATATTGGGGAGTATACCCAAATCTTACGTAACTTCGTTCACGGTCCCCAACAATAGGCAACCATTTTCATGTGCCCGAATTGATTCACTGGTATGTGGAAAAATCCATTCAGATGAACCAGGAAACTAGTAAAACTAAGTTTTGGTTTTCTTTCATATTTTCAATCAAATCTTCCAAAAAATTAGCAAATAATAGCTTTACATTTAAACTGAAGAAAATATATACAACTCTCTATTGAATAAGTAAAAAAAAAAAGGTTTCCTCCCAAGGTGACCATGACGGCTTTCGCACTATTGTTTTTCAAAAGGCCGGAAATTTTCATTTCTAGACTCGGTTACATAGATATTGGGGAGTATACCCAAATCTAACGTAACTTCGTTCATGGTCCCCAACAATAGGCAGCCCTTTTCATGTGCTCGAATAGATTCACTAGTATGTGGAAAAATCCACTCAGATGGACCAGGAAACTAGTAAAACTAAGTTTTGGTTTTCGTTCATATTTTCAATCAAATCGTCCAAAAAATTAGCAAATAATAGCTTCGCATTTAAAACTTTGAAAAATATATACGACTGTGTTTTTGTGAAAAATCATAGCTTCGCATTTAAAACTTTTGAATATATATATGGTTTGTGTTTTTTGTGAAGGGATCAAAATTCAGCACTTTTTCGAAAAACCTTTCCATAAAACAAAATGGCAAACCAAATCTAATTTCGCCTACTTTTTTCAAAATTCCCAAGAGTTTCAATATCTTCAGTTCATAAAAATAACTGTGAAAATTTTCTCTCTCTTGAACCAAAATAAGTTAGCAAAAACGAAAAAAAAAAATCCTAGCAAGCAAATTTTTTTTCTAAAAAGCAAAAATGTGTAAAAATTCTATCTAACACAGGACAAGTGTGCTTGTCCCCACCGCACAACCTAAGATGACATCATCCTCGATGTTATGCATGCAATGCATTACATATGAAAATGTAACATGCGAGGAAAGAAAATAACAAAGGGTAAAGTGGAAGAAGGTACCTGACTATGTGATTTGATCCACTTCCTGTCCATGGTTAGAAAAAAATATGCAAAATAGAAAATATATGTACAAAAAGGGAGGGAAAACTGAGAAGCTTGGAGTTGAAATCATCGTCTTCGAAATAAAGGGAGAACGCAGTTCCTTTGTTAGGTCAGTGCTAATATTGGTGTTATTTTATGATGATTAGAAATGTTGTTTGATTACCGATATTGCACTATAGAGAATAATTCTCTTCTTTCTTTTTAATTTTGATCTTGGAATCTGTTATAGAACTTTCTTTCACTCAAACTATTCAACTCTTATGAAAAGATACCATTAAAAAAAAAAAAACCTCCTACGAAAAGGTTGTCTTTAGCCATGTTTGACCTGGTCAAGAGTCATTATTAATAGCAAATAAAATCAGTTCGGTATTTTTTTATGGCGATTAAATATAATGTTGATTCTCTTTAAGGAATAAATAAAATAATCCCTTATAATTTATTATACAGAATGTGCACTGTTCTTTAATTACTACTAATTTAGAAGCCTTCTGGAAGCTTTTTTCATTGTTAATTAGGTGCTACTCATTTTTAATGTTGACCAATAACAATGTTAATTTGATTGAAGATACCATTGGTCCTAACGAAAACCAAGGATTTCTTTTAGATAAATTTATCAGATGAGGAAATGCTTTCGGATCTAGGTTATCTTGTGTTGCATTAGTCTTTCGATTTGAGAGATGGGTCTATTGACAAGGCACGTGTCTATATTTTTTAATTCAATAATAGATATTAGGAATTATGGATATGCTCCATGAACACCCACTCACACAAAGGAACTTCCAAATCCCGCATGCTTCACTCCAATCCATCCCTTACAATATTCTTATCATCTTGGTCCCCTCTATGAGATTGAATTCAATAAAATAGGAAGGCAAAAAGAAAAAAAACACAACTTACAATAAGGAATTTTTTTTTATCCTATAAAATTTAAAAAATGAGAACGAGAAAGAGAGTAAGTTCCTGATTAATTAATGCATTTTTGGC
>CM022945.1:155785225-155957581 GCA_012931725.1 Litsea cubeba | reverse complement strand
TTTACTAATACTTGTATGATCTTGGTTTACCTTTCATTTTTGTCAAACCTAAGTAAAGTGTTTAACAAAATATATACATGAGAACCATTCAAATCTCCAATAGAAGCCCATTACCAAATGACTGATTATACTGTCTGGGGGTGCCAATCCCACGTACCCAGGTGAATACAAATTTCAAACCACCTATTCTATTTAGCACATGGAGTTCATTGGGACTGGCTTTGTATCAATCACCTATCAAGTCTCACCACATGTAAGACATAGGTTTATATATCAGTGAATGCTAGCTATTTGGATTTGGGAGTAGTGCAAATAATCCTATGGAGGTGGCAAGGGAACATATTATCAGTAGGAAAAACACATGATAACTTAATAATCATTCCAATTATTGTTTGCAATGTGCACTGTTCCACATGAGCAAAATGGACTGATATATGCCCTGGCTCAATCATGACAGTATTTGATATTTGTCTTTCTTATGTTTTTTCTCTTGATAGCCATATTAAACTCTTAATATTTTTAAATTTTCGTTCATCCCAAATGTATATATCATCAGAGCTATCTGATTCCTGTGATACTTGAACACAGTTTGACTATAGCTCACTGTTACCTCACAATGTTCATCTTTCCTGCAATTTTTCAACCCAGTTAGGCTATTGCTCATTGTCATCCTACTTTGAATTGGATTCAGTTGTCTCTGTTGGCCTGCCTTCACCTGAACTCTTAGGTCATGTTTGTTTCATGTAATAGAATTATGGAGTTCCTAGGAATTTTGGGCTTTATATTTCTTTAAGTTGTAAAAATGAAGAGTCAAAGATGAATATCTAAAAATGACTTATTTTATTTTTTTCATAATTTTAATAAAAATTACAACGGATACAACTTTGGATGCAGTAGTTCTCCTGTGGCCTTATAATTCTTCTCTTGTGGTTCTTAATTATTCGCTTCTCTACATTCATCAAAAGGAAATGAAACATGAATAGCTAATCTTGTAAGAAGTAATGCAACAGAACATAAGAGTTCTTTGTCTTTAAATTCAAGCAACAAGTTATTATTGAGGACAAGAAGAAGGGAAAAATGATCTGACTTGCAGATGAAAACTGGCAAGAATAATATTCATAGCATTTATCTTGCCACTTATTTTGTCATATTTCAATTTTGATTCACATTGCTTTGAAATGAAGGAGTGTTTAAAGAGCAAAAGAAATAACCTGCAAATGAGTAACCTCCTCTGTTTACCATTACTTAGAAAAATGTATCCTCTGTTTGGGTTGGTTTGCACAAATATAGGAACTGAATACATAGTAATTCATGGTCAAATGAGCATTGCCAAGGATTATTAAAGAGGTGGGGAGTGAATAAAAAAGATGGAGATGTAGATAGGATTGAATTACAATGGTGATCGATGGGTCTTCATCTCTCTTCTCTAGGTTCATTTTTCATTAAATGGGAGGTTATTTTAGGGTCAAGGTCAACTTCATTTCTAATACTTCATTATGCATTTGGTAATTATGATTTTTACAAATCACTTTGTCCTCTTTTATAAAACTACAAAGATATAAAATAATAACATCAATAATTATTCTCATGATTTATTTCTTCCCAGGTGTTCCAATCATGAGGCTGAGCTCATTGAACTACGAAAAAGTATACCTCAAACATCCATTGCAAGTACATAAGCACCAACAAGTACAATCATCCAAGACAATCTCAATTAAAAACATTGGTACCTTAATCAGTGAACTGACCTTTCAATGAACAATGTTACTCCATCTACACTCTTATTTTCAGAAATTGTCCTCATGCACACAGGTCGAAATGATGCATCTTTCTAAGTAGGTGTAAAACTATCAAAATCACCTTTAATAATTAGCCACATACCTTGTTATATAAAATATTAAACTCATCATTTATTTTAATGCTACGGACAAACTGGTGAAATCAAAGACATTATCAACAAAATCAATCGACAAGAATACATTTCCCACCTGAAGGCCTATGAATACAGCTTAAGAGTGAACTTCACTATTGTATCAATTGATGATGTTCCTAAAGAGAGCCAAACATAGAGACTGTGTTGCGAAGTATGTTATGTAAATATTAACTATCACTCTGTAGATATACTAACCATTGTAAGTGAATCAAACTGGAATGTATCACAATGTCAAATTCTTTCTATTCTTGTATCTTAATTTCCACATGAAGCTGGTTTACAGACTAAAATAAATGCTTAACTATGGATTGCATCAGACATTACACTTATGAGGTACTTCAATCTACTACTTTAGATTCTCTCATTCTCTCCGGCCTGTTAGTTTTAGACCTTAACTTGAAAGTAGAATGTATCATAACATAAAGTTTACTATTCTTCTATCCATCATTTTTTGTAAGTTGTTTTGACTGACGAAAGAATATTGTCAATCTATTTAAGAATTTCATTTATCAATTGAAACAAATCATTCAATTAGGTAGTAGTAAACTAATGACTTTATGGACTTCTTTTTCTTGTTCTTTTATTCTCTACTATCTGCTTGTGCGATTCATGACTTGATTGATCCTCAAAATGCAAAAGACTTGAGCCTTGAGAGAGGACTTATGCACTTTCAAATTCCATGATCTTAGCTTACTTGAATTTATATCATAGAGTCTTGAGCAGAACTTTATTAGCTTATCATCCTAATTGGCTTCTGATCATGCATAGGGCCTGGTCAAGGGCTAGAAAAGTTCCATTTGAGATTGGCAAGGGCACAAGTACATAAGATGATGGTTACATTTACAATCATCATGTTTTACTTTTATTTGACAAAGAAGACTCAAACTCTCTATGGGAGAAGAGGTATCCTGTAATTCATATCTTATTGTAATTGATTTATTATTTCACTTATAGGGCACATCTTTCTGGTACTTCTTCCTAAGCTATTTGTTTCCTAATTGAACTTATGGGGTTGGAACAGCAAGCATGACGATATCAATAATTATCTAACAAACTTGTATGTTATTGGAATATGTAATTGAAAAAAATAGTCTTCTTCTTTCATTCTAAGATCTCACTTGCATGTGTATAATATATTTTTTTTCAATCACCTTGAGATACTTGATAAGTTAAATGTTATTTATTGGTTGTTCCTTTGAATTTATAGTTTTCAATTCAGTAGTATGGATGCTTCTTCAGCCTGCATTAGTTGATTTTTCTCACCGTTCACAAACACACTAACAACATACACAACATATTAGATGCTCTACACTTGAACAATTTCATAAATCCTTACTAATTGGTTGTGATTGGAGGATTTGAATATAGGGAGTAAATGCAATTCCAGATCTATCATCTGTTGATTATTGTTTCTGGTAACTTGTTTGAATCTTGGAACTCTTAATGTAGTTAGTTTGGTGAAAATCTTAATTTACTTTGACTTTGATTTCCTGTAATTGATCTACAAATATGAGTTGCTTGTAAATGAGCTTATCAAAACCATGAGCCTTCATTTATGACTTTGATTTAGCAGTGTTGGAATGTGTACTTTGTTTACTTGTGCGACATAAATTTGAAGAAATGAATATATTTGTGTGTGTGTGTTGTGTGTGATAATTGACTGGGTGTTAGGCACATGAATTTTGATTTATCCAACAAACTGGAACAATTAGCTTCGTGTTCTAGAATGCATGGAGATGTGTTGTAGATTGCTAGGAATGGATAATATTTTTAAAGTGGATGTAAACAATGGATAATGGAAAAGAAGAACTACACTGTTGGGGTCAATCTATAAGGAATTTGAATCCAAGTTTTTGATATTTATATCACTTTCCTTCATATAATGCTTTCTTGCAGACCAAGAAATCATCACTGCTCATCTCATACTTGCACGGCATGTTTTCAAGCTATCTCTAAACACTTAAAGAAATTTTGTCTTTACATTAAAACTTTTGTTGGTCTCTACAATTTCATATTTATCACACCAATCACTATCTATCTCTAGCGGTCAAGCTATCATTGCATTTATGTTTGTACGATTTTATAACATTCTCTATGTGCCGTGCAGGATGCAAGAAATATTGTTTCGCCTCATAGTGGCTGGAGTTACTATGTTAGAATTCCGTATTTTCATTGCTAGCCTTGCACAAACAAAGAGAGAGGAAGTAATTTGATGAAACAACCCATAATAGACCCACATGAACACGACCCAAACTAGGCCCATATTGGACGCTGAAACTTCGCTCACAAAATCAGCCATGTGGACGTTTCCCACTTTCGAGGGTCCACAAACATGCTCATGTGATGCCCAATACAATTTGGAGGAAGTAGTTTCAATCGTATAGGAACCTCTTGTAATTCGAAACTTAATAGAACAGGCAAGTCACAAAGGGACTGAAATCAAGAAGATAATAGCAGCCACTGCTCAATTCAACGGAGGAGTCTTTGCAGTAGCCACTAGTTCAGCCTTATAAGGATATGTGACAAACATGGTCAGTAATTACCTCGATCCACTTGAAATATATCAAAAGAATTCAACATCCATTTTGAGGCAGGATAGATAAATTTAGGTCAAAACATGGAATCAAGTGCCAAGGTCATTGCAGATTGGATACCCTATGAACCAAAAGGTTCTAGATTTTCAAGGGAATTCTAAATCAAAAAATGAGTGGATCAATTGATTCCATCCATCGATCCCCATTTCTTATCAAATTGGGCCCAATAATGCAGGCAATTTCACGTATGTGGCCCACCCAAACATGACCCACACTACGCCCATATTGGTTGTCCAAAGTCCGTTCACAAAATCAGCCACGTGGCTGGTCATACGAGGAACAATTCAGGGGGTCTACAAACACCGCTCGGGAAGTGATTATGGTGGACCATATTTGTATTATAATGGCAGGCATTGCTCAATTCAATAGGGGAAGTCTTTCAAGTTGCTAATAGACAAGACCTATAGGATATTGTGCAAGATTTGGCCTAAAATTACTCGGATTGGCTTGAATAGATCGAAGGATATTAAAATCCATGTTAAGCAAGATCATAACATATGGGTCAAACCATGGTATGAAGTATCAACATCGCCTGGAGATTAGATTTCTGTATTAGATCCAAAAGATTCTAAAATATTTAGGATGCAAAAAATAAATTAGTTGATCATTTTGATTACACCCATCAATACCCGATTTTGCATCGAAGGGGGCAAATATTAGATAAATAAATGGGCAGCACTGTCATAATTGACCCAAGTGAACATGACCCGAAACTAGGTCTCATACTGGACGCCCAAGCTTCTGCTACAATATCAACCATGTGGCGGGTCTTACAAGTACAACTTTTTGGCTCCAAAAAACCCTCTTAATGGATGCCCGGTACTCTTTGGAGATGAAACTAATTTCCAATCGTTATAGGAACCTCTAATGATTAGCGAATAATAAATGGCCAATTTCACGCGATAAAAACAAGGGACCAACAATCACAGATAATAACTTTAAGTGAACAGCCTTCAATCAACTTGTTCCTTTCTTTTTTGGGAAGTTAATATGGTCGACATATCGTTATTATAATGGCAGACAATGCTCAAATGAATGGGGGAGTCGTTGTAGCATCCAACAGTATAGACCTATACTGATATGTGACAGATCTGGCATATAGTTACCATGATTTATTTGATAGATCAAAGGAATTCAACATCCATGGGTACGGCAAGATAAAAAAAATTTTGGTCAAAACATTGAATGAAGTGCAAAGATAGCTGTAGATTGGGATCTCCCCATTAGGTCTAAAAGATTCCAAATTACGCAGGGAAATAAAAAAAAATAGTGGACTAATCCATTGCATCCATCAATCCCCATTTTTTTTTATCCAAGGGGAGCCCAAAAAGCATAAATAAACGGACGGCAATGAATAGGAACAAACTAGGCCCATAATGGACCCACATGAACAGGAACCCGAACTAGGCCCATATTGGATGCTTCCCACTTCTGAGGGTGTACAAACACGCTCACGTGAAGCCCAATACAATTAGAGAGGAAGTAGTTTCAATCGTATAGGAGCCTCTCCTAATTCGAGACTTAATAAAACGGGCAAGTCACAACAGGGACCAAAATAGACAAGATAATAGCAGTCACTACTCAATTCATCTTCTTGTATTTGTGATCATCAATATATTATTGTGTACAAAGGTAATGATGTTGTAGATGGTCCGATCTACAATGAACATCGAGATGCGGATGACTCACTGAAATTAGATACCTGTGAAGTTGGTGATGTTGTTAGTGATCAAGTCTACGACACAAATCCAAATAAACGAACCAATGATAGAATCGATCTCGATGCGAATCGAGATTACAAACAAGAAACTCAAATTTTAGTGTATGCATATAGAATTTGAGGGTTCAACTATACATGAACGACATGACATCTAGATGAGAATTATGGCGATTGTGAAAAGTGTGATTTAGATCGGAATGGAGAAAAAGAATTCACGTAGCTAACCCCAACATAGCTTGATGGTGGTGGTGGTGGCGGCGACGGTGGTGAAAGGTGTGAGTATCATGCTCTCAAATAAATTGTGAATGTCATATCCCACATGGAGAGATTTACAACTTCGAACATTTATTTTATTCAAGATTACCAAAGGCGACGTTAGTTACAATTGATTCGTGATTTTCTTGTACGACATTGGATTGCATCCCATTGGACCACACTGGGTAGATAAGGTACACAGCTCTTACATGTACGCTACCCAAAGACAAATGCAACTCAAAAGACAAGTGATTCATGTGAAAGAGTTGCAATGGAAGCAAAAGAAGAGAAAATGACAGAGAAGACGACAACGAGAAGAGGATGTTTACAAGATGTCGAAGCCTTCTCAAGTGGGGGAGTCTGATTTAGGAACTTATAGTTCAAACCCACAGGGATATATGATAGATCTAGACTTTGATTATCCAGATTTACTTGATCGATCAAAGAAATTCAAGATCCATATTAGGGAAATATCAATAAATTTGGAACAAACCATAGAATGAAGGGCCAAGATGAATGTAAACTGTATTCCAAATAAAATCCAAAATATTCTATACTAAGTGGAGATACAAATCAGAAAATTAGAGGAACAATTCATTCCATTGGACAATCCTGATTTAAATCAAAAGAGCCCAATGATGCAGAATTTAATGGAAAACAATGCCATGGATTGGAGCTACATGATCTTGTGACCCAAACCAAGCCCAAAGGGGAGGTTCAAGCCAGTTTCACAAAACCAGCTATGTGGCTCATCATACAAGTAGCTCTTAGGGGTTTATAACCCCCACAAAAAGGATGCCAATATTACTTGGAGAGGGAGTAATTTCCATTGCATAACTTCCTTTCCAGTTTTGGGGACTTAATAAAATGGGAACAGATATCTCTCTAAGCAGAAGTTAGTACAAATGAAAGTACAAGTGGGAAGTCACAAGAAAACAAGGGATAAGAATCTACAAGATAAGAACTCTGAATGCAGAATCTTCTATGATTCGCTGTATTTCTTTTTTTTTTTTTAAGTTCATTCTCATTATAATATAACTCTCTAAAGTTTCATTTTTTCATTGGTATTTAGTAATTATGATAGCATGAATATCGTAAACTAGAAAAGAAAGATCATGATACACGATTTCATAGAGAAATTAGATGAAGCAACATCTGGATCTCATGTGATGATGCACGGGAGGAATTTAAGGAAAAAAGAAGAAATTGAAGAATTAAATCAAGAGATTGAGAATTATAACTAGATAACCTCCCAAATATACAAAAAAAAAAACTAAGCAGATTAATTAAAAACTGGATTACCTTTTAAAATTAAAAAAAATCGAAAAAAATATTAACCAATCAATTGTGTTGTGACTATTCTCTCTCAAATGAATCATCTAAATCATAAGTTTCAATAGAATGAGTATAAAAAAAATTGTAATATTCACACCTGAATCATAAGATTCAGGTCACATGCTTGGGATATTATTCCCTAAATCAAGCAGCAAACAGTTTCAGACTAAAGACACGTCAAAATTGGAAGCTCCAATCACATGCTTGGAAAACAACTCAAGTGATATTAAAAAGCTAATGCTTTTGAAGAGGTGAAAAGAATTCCTCTATAAGAGAATGCTACTTGCTGGAGAAAAACAAAATGGTAGGGAAATAAAAACAATGAAAGATTTAATACGGTGGTCTAGTTAAGCACTTACCTTAATCAGAACCAAGCCTCCAATAGAGTAGTAACAGTCAAGCAGTGACCTTGCATCCTTCAAAACAAACTAGAGTTTGGAACCAAGGCACTTCAAAGAAATAGTATAATCAGAATTGCTGCAGCAAACTACCGACAAAGATTTATACTATATACAAATGAATTGCAACATTGGCATGAACTTGTTATGTGTCAGATGAAAGGTTACCTCAAAAGGTCTCGCGTCAATCGAACATCTCAGAATGCTATTGACTATCAGAGCATAGAAGAAGTCCTTTGCTTTAGCATATTGTGATGCAAGGGTCTCCATAACGAGTGGGCATGTTGCTGGACTTGTATCAGCGATTTTATCTATTCCAAGTACCTAAAATGCTCTTCTTGGTGCCTCATAAGTGTCTTCCAAACTGGAATGAATAACACAAAATCAGAAAAAATACAAATGAATTTCCTAAAGAGTTCGGTAGCCAAAGTTCAAATATTAAGTGTGTAGCTAAATCAGTGAGATATTTTGGAAATAAAATTATGCATACGTTCTTCTGTGGTGCGTACATGTTGAATATGCATGCTAACATGGGGAGTTACATTATAGTATGGGTTGGTTATTGCTACTATTTGACTGTAGTCATTGTGTCAGTCACTAAATCATTGTCCAATTATTGAGCCGGTTAGGAAGTTAAGGGCACATGTCATTTATGTATTAGATTGATGGAATAGGTAGTTTTCTGTAATGCTTTAAATGTATTTGAATGCAATGAGAAAAAGAGAAGCTAGTATTATTCTATTCAACTTCACTTCTGTGTGAAGAGAGGGCGGTTCCCCTCGAAGTTAACTCTATTTCTCAAATTCCCTATTTCTATGTTTTCTTTCCTATCTTGGAACATTAAACCATAACATAAAATCAACCCATAAAGATGTGACATTCAATAATAAAATTTAATCAAAATTACTATAATTCTTTATTCCATTCTTAAAATAGAATCAAATCCATTGTCTTGATGACCAAATCTGTTCAAATTTCTTTAAGTGAAGTATATATGTATATGTATAAAAAAATGTATACAATAAGTTATAGTTATAGATGGGACTAGTTGCACTCTCCCTCGAAATGCTAAATTGTGGAATTATAAAGGGATCCGGAATATGGACACTTGCACCTGTTGTTTTCGGGATTGGAGTTGGGTAAATTGGACTGATTTTGGCTGAAAATGCAACTTTGACGACTTCAGGCTATTTCGTATAAAAACACATTTAGTTGTTTTTGGATAAACAAAAGAAAAATGGGGTGCAACATGAGAAATTCCTAGGAGGTCATCCAACCTAAATACTACTCTCACCCAAGAGCGCTGAACTTTAAAGTTCTGATGGGATCTACTGTATTAGGGAATTCGAACCTAGAACGTGCTAGCTTTGATACCATCTCAAGTTGCTAACCAATACACCCAAAATGCATTGGCATTAGATGTGCAGCAAATTAACTACTTAACAGAAATGCTATGGTGACCATGTGGATTGGGATCAATATATATATAGTATCTAACTCATATTGTTTTAGTTGCTCTCAATTAACTCCGTACTCCTCTCTTTTTCTGGATAAAAAATTTACATTACCAATAAAAGAATAATCCCATCCACCTTGCATTTTTCTCTTCCACTCCAACCTTTCTTTGCCACACCACATGCCGATGTCGTTTTTCACTACTTCACCCAATGTCTGTCAATATCCCCCTTCTTCTACTCCATTCAAGTTGTAGACCTTCAATGATCTTACAGAGATATTTCTAACCTTTTATGGACATGCCTAATCCATAGCATCTCATCATTATCATAATCGTTAAAGCCTTGTCCCAACTATGTTCGGGTCAGATACATGAATTTTGTAGCTACTCGATTTTTCCTATAGTTTTTTGGGAGCTACATCATCATCATAATCGATAAAACCCAATCCTATTTAAAAAAAACTTGCCAACTGCATCTGAATTACATGTGAGAATCTAAGCATCACTTTATTAACTTCCTTCAGCTAACCATTCCTACCAAAACCTGAAGGAGTTAGTAGATGCGGCATAAATACTTTTAAATACTCCCCATTATGTGGAGCCCACTTCTCAACACTCCCCCTCAAGTGGAACCTGGTTGGTGCACTTTTGGCGACATGCATTCCTTTTAGTGCCGTGTTGTTCCTCCCGAGATTCAAACTCGTGACCAGTTGGCTCTGATACCATATTAAATTTCCTTTACTAACCACTACCAAAACCTCAAGGTGTTAGTATAGGCGATATAAATACTTTACAATACTCCCCCTCAAGTGGAGCCCACTTCTCAACACACTAGTGGTATTTATATGAGGCAGAGCATATTTTAGCACAAAAAATAATGAAAATAAGGTGAAACCATCAAAGGAAACAAATCCTACTACCTTTCCTTTCACATAGATAGAATAAGATTTAACTTAAACAAACAAAGAAGGTATTTGAGGCAAGCTCAGTATAACAGGTCATAAAGCAAACAATTTAGGGCGTGTTTGGCAATTAACCAGTTAAAGTAAAGTAAAGTGAATCCAGACAATAAATGACAAGGGGTCATATTAAAAGTACACAATTTCAAAATTCCCTCCGAATTTTTCAAAAAAAAAGTCAAAAAAACATCCTTTCTCCACTAAAAGACAAAAAGGCTCCACTTTTCTATATAAAAAGTCAAAAAGATTCCATACCAAACAACTAAAAACAAAACACCATCATAACACCTTATATTTTATTCTCTCCTGATTTGATGCTTCACCTCACCATAATTCAATTCACCATACATACAAACAGGCCCTAAAGAGATACACAAACTGTAATATATTTATGAAAAGAAATTGAATGAAATGGAAAGTTCAACTTAGCAAAAAGTATAAGGAAATAAAAGTACAAGAATTAGCAAAAGATGAAACAGAGCAACCAAATGAATTCAACAAAATGTTGTAAACAAGATGCAAAGACTATGAATGATATAATCTTGGAGATTTGAAGCCATAACAAATTCATTTAAAAAAAAAAATCATATTCAGTTCATGACAACAATAACAATAGATAGTGATAAGGAGTTGATACACTGAACTCGGCAAGAAAAAGTCCAACCAAGTTTTGTCCCAATGAGGGCAATGGGAACACCATGCACATAATGTTTCAGTTCACGTATCCGCTTGAAAAGAGAAAAATGTGTCACTAATGAGGAAAAGATAAACTGTCAAGAAAACAAGTAGAATACTCTAGTATTTCAGAATGAACCAGATAATATTGCTTACCATATTTTCAACAATTTCATAGCTAATCTTGCTGATGAGAAAGAATGCCATTAGAAAAACATCTGCACCACAATAGATTAGAGGTCTTAAATATGCTGCAATCCTCGTAATCTGTTTAATAGAGCCGCAAAATAAGACCCACAAAATACACTTTTCTAGCCAAAGAAAATAAAAAATTAATAAAGGGAAAATTTGGTAGAACGCATGGAATAGTTAAATAACGCACCTATTTTATCCCACCATCTAGATTATTAGTGCTCCCATCCACTACCACATTTGCACTGAAATTGTTGAAAACAATCGGTACATAACCCTACATCCCATAAAAGAACGATAAAACTAATTAAATAAACTCAATGAATATTTATTAGATTGAGACTACAGAAAAATAAGTACTTCACACCTACTCCTAGAATAATGTCAATATGGCTTGAGACAAAGTTCTTGAACAATGAAGTTTTTTCAATAGAACCAATGCTTGAATTAATGTGTGAAAAGAAAATTCATCATTTCATGTGTGAATTAAAAGTAATGCTCAATTTCTGACTTACCATGCTAAAAATAGAAAGACTCATGATTTCATGTAAAAATATGATTTTCATAGAATCTTGACTTGAATTCAAACTTTGACGCATGAAAACATGAAATAATGAATTTCCAATAAAATCAAGCATGATTTGATGAATAAGTCTTTAATTACTAAAAACTAATGATGAAAATGTGCATTTTTAAGAAATTATCACCCCCCAACCAGCATTTAGCTAGTCCCAGAGAAAGAAATGTGAACTAGGGTAGGACTCTTTGTTGGGATTGGTGTATGCCCTAAAGCCCACTAGCTGCACTCTCATCTTTTGTTACTGGATATTTACTGGTTATTTAATGGAATGACTCTTTTCTCCTTAAACATGTATATATGTATGGTTGTGTAAGGCCCATTGTTTCTAGTAAATGAATTAGGTGTGTAGTGTCTACACACAGATAGGTCTAATTCATGGAAACTGAAAACAACATATTTGTTCATAACTGAGAGAAGGAGCTGGGCACTTCATCTTGGTATAAGTTATAGTGAGAGACTCTCCTATATTCAGGGTGACTTACCTAAGTCATGGGAGGACTTTCCCGGATTTATCTCATTAGTGCATATGCAATGCATTGAACAGGACCATGGTAGGTGTGATCTCTAAAATAGTACTATCACTGAGAGAGATCAAGTCACCTCATGCTACTGAGTGACCAGTGCTCTTAATCTTGAGCATTTGTGGATGAACTGATGAAGTCAAGTTCTTGTGCTTTAATTCACTATGGGTGAGATTCTTTTCATGGGTCAACAGCTCTGTGTTTTGGGTACTCGGACTTGATCAATTGGGACGTGCAGATGCAATAAAGAATCTATGCCATCTAATGATGGAATGATCGTCCCCTTAGAATTATCCGATTAATCATCAAAATCTAAGATCTTAGTATCTGGATGTTCCATTTGGATATTGAACTTGTGGGTCGCTCCCTAGACCAAGAGAATGATATCCGGATGATGATTATGTTAAGGATATGAAGTTCTAAGGTTTAGATGTAATCGAGAAGGTTGATAGTACATGTGATAACCTGACTCGATTATGGATGTTACATAGAGGGGCATTCAGGTCATTACACTTAGTAGGTCGAAGACAACTGTCATTTTATGACGAGCCTATTATATTATATATTTGTCCCTGGAGTTCAACCATAACTCTTTAGTGGAATGAGTTAAGGTTAAAATGCTCTTAATGTTGCTATGGGTTTAGCATGGACATTTTGGTCATTTTGGGAGCCAAAGGCAAATATGTCTTTTGGTCCCTTCTCTAGTCACTTTCCAAGATTGGCATGGTTTCCTAAGTTGTTTAGATGACATTTGGATGAATTATTTTAGTGGAAAAATAATTTTGAGTTTAAATTCAAATAGGCCTTTGATGGCATACATGAATTTAATTCTAGATAAATTATTTGTGGGCCATGGTGTGCATTAGTATGTGGGATGTCCATAATGGGTATTCCATGGGTAAGGTTTCCAATTTTGAGTAGGTCTCTCTACTTGGAAGGTTGGACTCCTCTTTGGATTAGTATTCCTATAAAAAAGTTTCATTTTTGAATTAGAAACTTAAATTAGTAAGTGTTGTGCAACTAGGATTACTAATTGCCAAAGTTTATGGGAAGTTCCTTAGTTTCCTTTTCTAATTGGAGTGTTTCTAAAAGGAAATAAATCTTTAGATTATACTTTCCTTTTAGGACATCTATGAGAATTAGAAGAGATAGGTTTTAAGGAAAGCTATTCACAAAGTTTCTATAAAAAGAAGGTTGCTTGTCCCTTGGACGTCCTACACTAAGAGAAAGCCCCATTCCACACGTCCAGCCCTTTGGTTCTTTATTCTTCATTGAAGAAAGTTTGAGGTCTGAGATTTTTCCATAGAAAATAGTTTTCAAAACCCTTCTAGAAATCTAGATTAAGATCCCACCATCTTAGCCAATCAGATTTGGAAGTGAGATAGAGAAGAAGATCAAAGGCAATTTTACTGCAGAAAATTCCAGCAAGTTGTTTGCTAATTGCAAGTCTGAGTTCAGCCCTTTGGATCTATTTTTTCAGAGATTTGAAGTCTACAAATCTTCAAGGTAATAGTCTTCTTGAATCTCCTTTAATTATACACTTGTTGGTCATGAATTCATGGAGTTCTTTTGCGATCACTATGGCTGATTTATGCTGCCCAAATCCGATTTTTAAAAATCTGTCATGTTACAAATCAGTCATAAACGTCTTCTCCTAGTGATGTTTAGATCTGAATCGCAATTTCTTTCACTCTTACCTAATCTAAGAAAAGTAAATGCAAAAACAAAAAAAGGAAAAAAAAAAGGCCACATTCACTGGCACTCTCGACTGCATTTAGTGTGGGCAGCAAGCCCTTAAACCCTTTAGGTTACCCCTAGTGGACGAGTTGTGCATCGTGAGGGTTTGCAGTGAATATGCGCCCACAAAATTCATAACACCTAAAACCAAAAATAATGAAAGAACTTTTTCAAAAGAAAATTTATAATCATCAGATATATTCAAATCTTTAGAATAATCGAAAATAGGCAATTTTGAAACCCGGTTCGCCAATCCCATCTTTGGAAATAAATTTTCAAAAATCATGCCAAAAAATCCACCCAGATATAGTGCTCCTCCTGCCCTTATCCTATTTTTAAAACTGAACCTATTATTTTCCCACAGGGGTTTTCGATCATATTTTCAATCAAATCATCCAAGAAATTAGCAAATAATACTTCGCATTCAAAACTTTTGAAAATATATATAATTCTTTATCGAATAATCTGATCCACCTAGACTTAGCAAAAAAGCAGGTTTCCACTCGAGGCGACCATGACGGCTTTCGCACTACTATTTTTTAAAAGGCCGAAAATTTTCATTTCTAGACTCGGTTACATAGATATTGGGGAGCAAACCCAAATCTTACGTAACTTTGTTCACAGTCCCCAACAATAGGCAGCCCTTTTCATGCCATGACGGCTTTCGCACAATTTTTTTTCAAAAGGTCGGAAATTTTCATTTCTAGACTCGGTTACATAGATATTGGGGAGCATACCCAAATCTAACGTAACTTCGTTCACGGTCCCCAAAAATAGACAGCGCTTTTCATGTGCTCGAATAGATTCACTAGTATGTGGAAAAATCCACTCAGATGGACCAGGAAACTAGTAAAACTAAGTTTTGGTTTTCGTTCATATTTTCAATCAAATCGTCCAAAAAATTAGCAAATAATAGCTTCGCATTTAAAACTTTTGAAAAAATATATAATTCTCTATCGAATAATCTGGTCCACCTAGACTTAGCAAAAAAGCAGGTTTCCACTCAAGACGACCATGGCGGCTTTCGCACTACTGTTTTTTGAAAGGCCGGAAATTTTCATTTCTAGACTCGGTTACATAGATATTGGGGAGCATACCCAAATCTTACGTAACTTCGTTCACGATCCCCAATAATAGGCAGCCCTTTTCATGCCATGACGGCTTTCGCACTACTGTTTTTCAAAATGCCGGAAATTTTCATTTCTAGACTCGGTTACATAGATATTGGGGAGTATACCCAAATCTTACGTAACTTCGTTCACGGTCCCCAACAATAGGCAACCATTTTCATGTGCCCGAATTGATTCACTGGTATGTGGAAAAATCCATTCAGATGAACCAGGAAACTAGTAAAACTAAGTTTTGGTTTTCTTTCATATTTTCAATCAAATCTTCCAAAAAATTAGCAAATAATAGCTTTACATTTAAAACTGAAGAAAATATATACAACTCTCTATTGAATAAGTAAAAAAAAAAAAGGTTTCCTCCCAAGGTGACCATGACGGCTTTCGCACTATTGTTTTTCAAAAGGCCGGAAATTTTCATTTCTAGACTCGGTTACATAGATATTGGGGAGTATACCCAAATCTAACGTAACTTCGTTCATGGTCCCCAACAATAGGCAGCCCTTTTCATGTGCTCGAATAGATTCACTAGTATGTGGAAAAATCCACTCAGATGGACCAGGAAACTAGTAAAACTAAGTTTTGGTTTTCGTTCATATTTTCAATCAAATCGTCCAAAAAATTAGCAAATAATAGCTTCGCATTTAAAACTTTTGAAAATATATACGACTGTGTTTTTGTGAAAAATCATAGCTTCGCATTTAAAACTTTTGAATATATATATGGTTTGTGTTTTTTGTGAAGGGATCAAAATTCAGCACTTTTTCGAAAAACCTTTCCATAAACAAAATGGCAAACCAAATCTAATTTCGCCTACTTTTTCAAAATTCCCAAGAGTTTCAATATCTTCAGTTCATAAAAATAACTGTGAAAATTTTCTCTCTCTGAACCAAAATAAAGTTAGCAAAAACGAAAAAAAAAATCCTAGCAAGCAAATTTTTTTCTAAAAAGCAAAAATGTGTAAAAATTCTATCTAACACAGGACAAGTGTGCTTGTCCCCACCGCACAACCTAAGATGAACATCATCCTCGATGTTATGCATGCAATGCATTACATATGAAAATGTAACATGCGAGGAAAGAAAATAACAAAGGGTAAAGTGGAAGAAGGTACCTGACTATGTGATCTGATCCGCTTCCTGTCCATGGTTAGAAAAAAATATGCAAAAAGAAAATATATGTACAAAAAGGGAGGGAAAACTGAGAAGCTTGGAGTTGAAATCATCGTCTTCGAAATAAAGGGAGAACGCAGTTCCTTTGTTAGGTCAGTGCTAATATTGGTGTTATTTTATGATGATTAGAAATGTTTGTTTGATTACCGATATTGCACTATAGAGAATAATTCTCTTCTTTCTTTTTAATTTTGATCTTGGAATCTGTTATAGAACTTTCTTTCACTCAAACTATTCAACTCTTATGAAAAGATACCATTAAAAAAAAAAAAAACCTCCTACGAAAAGGTTGTCTTTAGCCATGTTTGACCTGGTCAAGAGTCATTATTAATAGCAAATAAAATCAGTTCGGTATTTTTTTTATGGCGATTAAATATAATGTTGATTCTCTTTAAGGAATAAATAAAATAATCCCTTATAATTTATTTATACAGAATGTGCACTGTTCTTTAATTACTACTAATTTAGAAGCCTTCTTGGAAGCTTTTTTCATTGTTAATTAGGTGCTACTCATTTTTAATGTTGACCAATAACAATGTTAATTTGATTGAAGATACCATTGGGTCCTAACGAAAACCAAGGACTTCTTTTAGATAAATTTATCCAAATGAGGAAATGCTTTCGGATCTAGGTTACCTTGTGTTGCATTAGTCTTTCGATTTGAGAGATGGGTCTATTGACAAGGCACGTGCCTATATTTTTTTAATTAAATAATAGATATTAGGAATTATGGATATGCTCCATGAACACCCAACTCACAAGGAACTTCCAAATCCCGCATGCTTCACTCCAATCCATCCCTTACAATATTCTTATCGTCTTGGTCCCCCTCTATGAGATAGAATTCAATAAAATAGGAAGGAAAATAATAATAAAACACAACTTACAATCCAAGGAATTTTTTTTTATCCTATAAAATTTTAAAAAATGAGAACGAGAAAGAGAGATAAGTTCCTGATTAATTAATGCATTTTGGCTGTATGAGATGCTGCTAAACATAAAAAGGAGCTATTTCTTCAAAACTTCTCATTACCTGACTCCATTTCCTTGCTTCTTGATACCACCCAATTACACTGCACTTTTAAAAAAATTAGAATAATTAAGACCAAATTAACATCAAAATCTATAACCTCATTCAGATAAAAATACTGTAATAAATAAAAGGAATCGTGATTCATCCAAAACATACTTTTCAAGGTACCCTCTGACAGCATTTGCACATATTTCCGCTCAGATGTAGTGAAAATTGGGAACATGGAATGTAAAGCAAGGGCTAAATCATCTCTCCTAAAGAACACAATCACCCACGTCTCTAATCATATCCAAATTGTCGATTAACCTGATTGTACAAATCCATAAAGAACACTATTAAAAACCTCTAAACAGATAATCAGAAGAATACACATTGAAAAAAAAATCAATAGTTCACATCGTTGCTTAACAAACACAAAAAAACACCAAAAATTACATGCCAAGATTCAACTTTTAAAACATAAATTCTAATGACAGTTACGTTCATTGATTTCAATAAAAAAAGTCACAGACTCATAATATGCTTATCCAGTGATTTCAATAAAAAAAATTACAACTCGTGAAATAACATTTGGATCTTGAATATGCTTATCCAGTGAACTGCACATCCAAGGACGCTTGGCCATAATTAGAACCTTTACTAAAAAGCAGTAAGGATATTCAGCAGTTTCAGAAAATAAGCATGGCTGAAAAGACGGTATGAACAGAAACTACTGTCCAGTAATATGACAATGGGAAAACAGCAGGTGGTCTTCCAAAAGTCCAAATTTGTGAAAATGGGAGTGTCCTCGAAACACTACGCAGTACTAGTTGCGAAAAAATGCAGCATAATGTTGAACCACTCGTAGATCAGTCGTAAGGCACCTTAGCCTCACAGTACGGACCAGGGATCCATCCCTCATCCTAAGTTGAGATATCACTCCTTGTACAAATGAATTAGAAATAAAAAATATATAAATAAAGCAACAACATAGACAAGCTCACTGAAATCTTAGGCCGCTATTTTTATCCATGATCTTATGTATTCAATTACAGGAAACAAGCAGGTCCTAAGTAAAAACAACCAAAGATGCCATGAAATCTAAAAAATATAAAACAAATAATATAATACAGTCTAATAAAATGTTGAATAGGTAGATATTAAAGAGAAGAACAGATCCATGCCGACTACCATCAACCATCACTTGCAAAGAACTAACATAATTCTTATCTAAATGAAGAAAAGCATTTATTTTTTTTAAAGAGTACACTCAAACATCAATCAGTTTAATTTGGATAACTAAAGTAGAAATAACCCATGGGGCTTGTAACCTCACAAAAAAATTAAAAGACAAAAGCCAAAAGAATCTAAATCCTCCAAGCATCCTTATGTAAATCAACAGAAGGGAAAAAAGAAAAAAAATAGACAACCCGACACCCAAATAAACCCCAAGAGCGCTTGAATGCAGTATTATTTCCATTCTACCAAATCTACCAAAATTACCACCACCAATCCAACTGATATCCGCCACCTTTTTTTATCGCAATATTGCAATAACCTTCATGTATAAAACCATTAACTTTTGGAGCCTTAAATAGATAGTGATTTATTAAGTTATATGAACCTCTCCTAATTCGAAACTTCATAGAACGGGCAAGTCACAAAGGGACCGAAATCAACAAGATAATAGCAGCCACTGCTCAATTCAACGGAGTCGTCTTTGCAGCAGCCACTAGTTCAGACTTATAAGGATATGTGACAAACTTGGCCATTAATTACCTCGATCCACTTGAAATATATCAAAAGAATTCAACACCCATATTGAGGCAGGAGAGATAATCAAAACATGGAAGCAAGTGCCAAGGTCATTATAGATTGATTACCCTATTAGAACCAAAAGGTTCTAGATTTTCAAGGGATCTAAATCAGAAAATGTGTGGATCAATTGATTCCATCCATAGATCCCCATTTCTTATCGAATGGGCCCAACAATGCAAGCAATTTCATGTATTTGACCCACCGGAACATGACCCACACTACGCCTATATTGGTTGTCCAAAGTCCGCTCACAAAATCAGCCATGTGGCTAGTCTTACATGGAACAATTCAGGGGGTCTACAACCCCGCTAATGGGATGTCCAATACTATTTGGAGATGAAGTAATTTAAATCGTATTTATAAACCTCTCCTAATTGGAGACTTAATAGAATGGCAAGTCACGGCAAAGAACGAATGGACCAAAATCAACAAGAAAAGAAAAGGCCAAAGAAAAACAGCAAAAATTCTGGAAAGAAATTTGAAAAACTTTCTAAATATAGAAAATAAAGCAAAAGGTGCTATGAAAATTTTGTCTAAAAATAGACAAGTGTGCTTATCCCCACCCCCCAACCTATGATGAACATCATCCTCATGTTATGCATGCAATGCAAAAGAATAAAAAAACATGAGGAATAAAAGTATAGGAGGGTAAGGTGAAGACACCGGAGAATGTGAAGCTTTTTCGGACCTTGTCAACGGTTAGACAAAACCCACAAAAACAAACAACAAGAAAAAGAAATCACCCTACTGGCAACACAACTTGGAATCCTCCCGGATCCCAGAAAAAATTTAGCTGTATGCCCATTCTTACAAAGCTTTGTTGGCTATTTGCGATGCCCATAGCTGTCCAAACTGTGCAATTACCCGATTAAATTAAATAATTCAACTTGAATTGCAATTTTTTTTCTCAAATGGTGATATTTGCATTAAGTAGAGAGATGACATTACATCAAAGGGCGTAAAAGCTCAACATCAAAATGACAAAATTACAAAAGTACTATCGATCTGGTCTAAAAAGAAGATTCGTACTCGAGAGATTTCAGGTTAGGTCCTCTAAGTAACCGGGAAATGAAGGGCTGGTTGGTCATTCAACATCATTACATATGTTATCGTACCATATGTCTTCAGTCAGGTTTTTGCATAATAAAAACAAAAAAAATATAAATAATAACTTGAAAAATGAAAACAATGCTCCATGATGAGAAAAAATGATCCGTCACAAAATAATGTTCACACAAGACCCTATAGAAAGCATAATTCCCAATAACCTTATAGAACTGCCATTGAAGATATTAACTTAACAGACCATAAAAGAAAAGCCATGCTACAAGTGAAACATCCAGAGAACAAAGAGTACTTAATAAATCAAAGGGTCGGATATAGACATGAAGTACAATAGGAGCACATTCAATACTAGAATGTCAGTACCGTGAGGGAGAACATCAAAATGAAGCCCAATCAAACAATAAACCACCAGGCGCCGGGCAGACATTTGGGAGCATACATAGGTAGTCGTTAAATGAGACATGGTAGTAAAAAAGTACTCAGATCAGAAATTTTCAAGAAAAAAAAAATAGGTAGGATGACAAAAGTTTCTCCAAATTAAGACATTATTTCACCACCGTGTTCTACTATGTAGTCAATCATTTAAAATCAATGTGAACTATATGTCTTTTATTTTAGAATGTTTTAAAGCTAACAAATGAAGAAGAATATCCTCTGTAGACAGATGGCATGAGGAGACACCTATTGTAGAGTTCCCTCCAACATCTAGTTTGCCATTCACTCATCCGTAGAGTATGTTACAAAGGAAAAAAAAGAAAGAAAGAATCACACAGTTCAAGGTAGTTTCTTTAAATAATATTTAGCTAGAATATACATTAAAATCATTGAAGCCTTACCGCTGCCACTCGTACCAACAATAGCAACACTACTTCCCGCTGATATAACAAAAGATATTCCATTAAGTATCTTTCGCTCTGTTAAATACCTAAAATAAGAAAAGAAACAAAAGAAATTGTGCTCACAAATCAATAAAACTCGAAACAGGCATAAAAATGGGAATAGAAGTATAATAGAAGCCTGAAATAAAGCCAAGAAAAAAAACACACTACAGACTTTTAATTTAAAAAAGATGCCTAAAATATAATGCTCCACCAATATAAGATGAACTATAGCAATAATATATAAGCATTAAACCAAAATAATAAACGCTTTTTAAAAGAATCATGTTAGCAATATTTATAGATGTGAATGAGCATAAAGATGTCAAAAGCAACAATGAAAGAAATTAAGAAAATACAAACTGTTCAACACCAAAATACCGGTCAGGAGAACTGATGTAGCAGTTACTCTATAGAACAGCCCGGTAGCATACACAAATCTTAGGATTATACTACTAGGATCTAGTGTCTCCTAAAAAGAAAAAACACATAAACAGGAGTAAGCAAAGACAAAAAAAAAAGAGCATGCAGCATCATTGGAAAATGCCCAACCACTAGGCCACAGGTTCTAGTTAAGCTACTATTTAAAAAGAAGATATGATGAAAATAGAAACTGTTAAACACCAAAATACCGGTCAGGAGAACTGATCTAGCAGTTACTCTATAGAACAGCCCGGCAGCATACACAAATCTTAGGTTTATACTACTAGGATCTAGTGTCTCCTAAAAAGAAAAAACACATAAACAGCAGTAAGCAAAGACAAGCAAAAAAAAAAAAAAAGAGCATGCAGCACCGTTGGAAAATGCCCAACCACTAGGCCACAGGTTCTAGTTAAGCTACTAGCTAAAAAGAAGATATGATGATCCCAAGTTCTGTTCCTAACCCCAAAGTTGTGAAATGCATTTCTTCATTAGTTCTATTCCTATTGGAGAGAATTTTAGAGGAAAAAAAAAAAGAAAAAGAAGAAAATAAAAGACACTTGCTGTTGAAGTGCTACTATCAATAGTCCATACGTATTACATGAAGTGCCCTCACTTAAAACACTAACAGGGGAAGAGGAAAACAAATACATATGTGCTCCTAATGTACATCACCCTTTCCAATCCAAGTATCAAAGTTTTTTCTGAATTTGGTACTTAAGCATGCATTCCTACTCTTCTTCTTCTTTTTTTTGAATGGTTATTCACTAAAAACAAGATAGAACAAGAGATGGGAATGCATTCCTACACTTGTTACTATCAGATTTTAGTAAAAAAAGCATTTAGTAAATTTAAGTGAAACCAACATCAGAATGTATTAAGTAAATTTATGTCAAAGACATCCAGTCTCAACCAAGCTCAATAAAAAACAAATAGCAAAGGCTTGAGCTTCATTTGATATATAGCTCAAAACTGAAACATCTGTTACTACTGAGTACATGATCAAGTGCTCAAAACTGTGTATGGATAACATTCCATTTTCTGAAAAACTATGGTGTCCACAAATTGAGTTTACCACTTGCAATGGCAAGATCTTGACAATTTTTTTTTCTTTTAAAGTATGTGACATTTACTGATAGGTCATGGGAGAAAACTTAATTTATCTTTTACCATCAGATTTATTAATGCTTGCATGCTTTTTCTATAGGTCTAATGAGTTTTTTTATATACTTTTTGTATAGTTCTAATGCTGCTTTTTTTTTTTTTAAAAAAAATTATGTGCTTCTAAACTTGTTTTATGCGTATATTACATCCATCCCAAATCAAGTTCAACCAAAATCAAATTGCAAAGAAAACCATATTTTCATTTTTATAGCATTCAACACTAGTTTCTATTAATTACTCAATCTGAGTTTCCCAACAAAATTAGGACCTATTTATAATAGCATCCAATGTTCAGCACTGGCTTCTCGTAATTATTCAATCTATGTTTCCAAACAAACTTAGGACCTATAAACTATAAAGGCATTCCAACGTCCAAGTATTCAAATGTTGAGTAAAACGTAAGTTACAAAAGAGACCCAGCTTTTCATTTTATACTTAACAATTGGCATACCATTCATGCACACTTGTTTTACACATTACTCAACCCAATGCATACCCTTTCATAGGAAATTTTTACCCAAACACATTCAGACCCAAATGGTAGAAAATACACATGTTGGTCAACCCAATTAGGCTACTTAGTTACCATACAAAAGAAATAAATAAAGACAAATAACTTTGAGACCGGATTAAGGTAAAGGAATTTCCATCTTCTCATTTAAATCCTTCATGAATAGAAAATGAAAATGGGCTTTAAAAGTAGATATGACTATATAGTATATACACATCAGAGAAGAAAACAAAAACAAAAATAAAATTACAACTGAATTTAACAAATTACAAAGAGGGATTCGTTACCTCCCACGTCTTACAAAGATGGAACAAGAGAAGAAGAAGATTTGTTTTCCTTGGGCGTTTGACGAAGAGGAAGAGGTTATGGTCTCCTTTTCATTGGGCATTTCGCCGAGGGGGAAACAAAGAGGAACAGTAAGAGGAAGCAGTGAAGAGGTGATGCAGTCCTTTTCTTGTATGGCTACCGTGCTTGGAGAGGAAGAATCGAGAGAAGAGGAAGAATGGAGAGATTTTGCCACATGGAACGATGTAGAAACATGTAGAAAGACGATGAGAAACCGATGGCAGCTGAAGAGGACAGCAAAAGGATGACATCTTTTAAGTAGGACGAGAAACCCTAAGCAGGAGGATAAATATAAGTGGGGCCCGCGAGTGGAGGAACGAAGGTCCGGAGACAGGCAGGTGAAACTGCTGATTTTATATTATGGTATAGATTTTTTCCCATTTCGATATTAATGCTAATGGCAGAATGAAATGACAATAAGAAGAAGAGTACAGATGGCACATGGGCTTTGAATGTCCTGCTAGCACAGATGCCAGGTGTACATAAAAGAAATATGCTAGCACAGACATCAGATGTACATAGAAAAGGTTGAACTAAAAGGACTCCACTACCTTCCAAAATCTTACTATTATAGGATTCTTTAAATTCCCACTTACTGCCCCAAACCACACTTCACAACTAGTTCCCAAACCATGGACATTTTCCACCTATGCACGCTATGATGATCCCAAGTTCTGTTCCTAACCCCAAAGTTGAGAAATGCCTACTCTTCATTAGTTCTATTCCTATCAGAGAGGATTTTAGAGCAAAAGAAAAAAAAAAGAAAAGGAAGAAAAACAAAAGGCAACTGCTGTTGAAGTGTTGCTATCAATAGTCCATGCGTATTACATGAAGTGCCCTCACCTAACACACTAACAGGGGAAGAGGAAAACAAATACAAATGTGCTCCTAATGTACATCACCCTTTCCAATCCGAGTATCAAAGTTCTTCGAATTTGGTACTTAAGCAGGCATTCCTACACTTGATACTATCAGATTTTAGTAAAAAATGTATTTAGTAAATTTAAGTGAAACCAACATCAGAATGTATTAAGTAAATTTATGTCAAAGACATCCAGTCTGAACCAAGCTCAATAAAAATCAAATAGCAAAGGCATTCAAACCTTCATTTGATATATGGCTCAAAACTGAAACACTTGTTACTACTGAGTGAGTGATCAAGTGTTCAAAATTATGTATGACGGCATTCCATTTTCTGAAAAACTACCGTCTCCAACAATTGAGTTCACCACTTGCTATGGAAAGATGTTGACGATTTTTTTTTCTTTTAAAGTATGTGACATTTAATGATAGTCCATGGGAGAAAACTTAATTTATCTTTTACCATCAAATTTATTAATGCTTGTATGCTTTTTGTATAGCTCTAATGTGTTTTTTTTATATACTTTTTCTATAGTTCTCTGCTTCTTTTTTTTTTTTTTGAAAAAATTATGTGCTTCTAAACTTGTTTTATGCATACATTACATCCATCCCAAATCAAGGTCAACCAAAATCAAATTGCAAAGAAAACCATATTTTCAATTCCATAGCATTCAACACTAGTTTAGTCAGCGATTTCAAATGATGACTGCGTTAACCAGGTCCCACTTTCGCATATCTGATGTTTCAACTCATTGAGATGTAAAATGAAAGAAACAGTACTAGAATCATCTCATTTTAAGAATTTAAATGTTCATGGTGCAATAAGTGAAATTATTTACTTCAATAAAACAGATTAATTACTGATACAAAGCTTGTCTTTCTGTAACAGTCATCTTTGACACAACCTCAAATGATAGTGGTTGGAGACCTAGATGACATATTTGCACCTTTGCCAGATGATCTTCTTGTCAACTTGTCAGAATCAAGAAGCGTTTTAATATCCTGGATCTTTGAGGGCTCTAAGATTGGGAGTAATTAATAGGGCCCCAGGTGAGACCCTTAGACCCTTGCTTGTTCTAATTATTATGGGATTGGAGAGGGACACTCGTGAGTTAGTATTAGGATGAGGAAAGAGTTGTACGTCAACTCAAACTACGAATGGCTTGTGTAGGATGTATTTGGGAAGGACTCTATGTTCTGTTTAGGAAGGACTCTTATCTTATCCAGTGTGTATATATATAGACCATCGACCCCTAGTACTGGTATTCAATTTTTCTTCTCCTTCTTGAGAGAAAATCTGAGAGAAAGAGAGTTTTGTTAGCTGGAAATTCAGGATCTTGTGAGGAAGAAGAAGGCAAACCAGCAGAGGCACGACTAGCGGATGCCTTACTCGCGCCCTCACATTGCGAACGCAGCAATCGTCTATCAAAGGTGAGTGAATCTTCCTTGATGATTCCAAACGATGAACTAGATGCTTGATGAACTCAGATTTTGTCACTGTTATAAATATAATTGCTACAGTAACTGTTGACCCATGAAACCCATCGAGTGAATCTTCCTTGACGATTCCAAACAATGAACTAGATGCTTGATGAACTCAGATTTTGTGTGACTGTTATATATATATATATATATATGTATAATTGCTACAGTAACTGTTGACCCATGAAACCCATCAACGGAGTTAAAATCATGTCCTCTCAGATGGACGATTCATGCAAACCATGTGGGATGAATTATAGAGGTGTTGGGGAACCTTTTCTACAAGAAATTGCTCTTAGAGGTGTGGTTGGAATCAGATCTGGGAGCAACTTTCGGAAACCTGGGCATCAATGGGGAAATTGACGTATGGGATAGTGGGACAACCATGGCCCACTGGACGCTGGATCAAGACCATACATCCGCAAGAGGGCCCAGGGGCAACCACCGTAGTGCTGGTCCCACTTGGAGTGGACCCCGGATGGCCCACCATCCAGTAGCCTTGAGTAGATCATGCGTTAAGGAATTTGACAGAATTGGTTTCTGTGAGGAACTCATAGATGGGTTCTGTTTACGCTTAGGGAATTCTGGGAATTATGCAAATGTCCAAAGTCCTTATGAGAATTACAAAAAGAGACATGTTACATTAATAAATTTATTTTTTCCTTAAGAAGCATGGACTGTAGGTGTTATGTATAGGATATGGATTAATTTTGTTAAGTTTGGACATGATGTAAATTATTCTCTCTAAGATACATGCTGATGATGGACAGGGTGGGCCACCCCTACACATACAATCACCTATTATGATTAGAAGTGGGGCAAAGGCAAACAAACTGTGTATGGGGCGGGCCACACTGTCATGTATTATGAATGCTAAATTATATTGTTGGGTTCTTGGTCGTATGATATTAATGGAATCGGATTTGATAAGAAAAATATTGCACTCTGAACTACTAGCACGCATGTGATGGTGGAGTTGTATACGGGTCCTTTGTGGTTATGGAAATTTTGGACCTTTGGGTTCAGGTTGTATTATAGATGAGGGCCATGGAGGCCGTTGTGTTATTTAGTCCTTGGTGGACGATGTGTTATTTGGTCCTACCTTTGGGGTTCAGGTTGTATTATGGATGAGGGCCATGGAGGCCGTTGTGTTATTTAGTCCTTGGTGGAGGATGTGTTATTTGGTCCTTGGTGGAAGTCGTGTTATTTGGTCCTTGGTGGACATTGTGTTATTTAGTCCTTGGTGGACGTTGTGTTGACAGGTCCTTGGTGGACGCGGATGATGAGATAATGACAGAGTGGCATGTGGATATGTGTGTATAGCCTTGGAGGCATGGTAATGTGGATAGAGTGCGAGGATGTAGTTCATGAGTTGCATTACGGGGGTGGTGGCGGGATTAACTTTGAATTGCACTTTATATGCTATTCTAGTCTTGTGTATCTTATTTGACATTATGTTTTGTGTTGTGTTGGTAATTAGGAAAATTCATTCACCAGTGTTACTGATGTTGTGTTGCCCGTTTCAGGAAATCACAATGTGGGAGGACAAGAGCAGAACAACATTCAGCCCATAGATTTTGGCATGTGGGGCTAAAGAGAGAAAGGGAAATACTAAAACAACTGATAGTGGGATTAGCCCTTTTAGTGAGTTTTTTATTTACTTAGAGACAATTGATGTTTTATTGACTTTCATAAATTCTAATTGAAATATTAGATTGTTTTAAATGCCTAAAGGGAATTATTGGATTTATGCTCAGTGAATATTGCTAAAGAATCGCGATCCGGAATCCGACAAGGCCCCGGAAATCGGGTTGTGACAAGCGTGGTGGATGCATTTCTGGATAGCTTACCCTTTATGTTTCAAGACAATGTCAACATAGAATCTGCTTTTTGACCTGCTCTTAAAAAAGTATTTATGGTTATGGTATGCCATGTATTCATTTCCGGGATTATTGTAAAGCAGTTCAACTTATAGTTTCTTGGACCACACTATCATGAAGGGGACCAAATCGCATACAAAAGGATCGACGGTTGAAAGCCGTCGAAAACTGAACAAATGCCAAGGCCGTCGTTTTTTACGTATCTTACAGCCGAAAATTGCCTTTTTTATTATTTAACCATTCAAAAAAAAATGAGTGAAATTATTTATTTGTCCCCGGCTGTTCACCTCATTTTGAAGAAATGCTTGCCAAAAATAACCAATCAATGAATGGAAAAACTAAAGGAAATCCATTCTTTTTCTTCATTTTTTTTCTTTCATTCTAAATGCTTGCATAGAATTGATCTAAAACCCATCAACATCCTAATCCCTCACCTCAGAAATGGTGAATAGCCCAATGTAAGTCCATGAATTAAAAAATAAAAAACTCCTTATAAAGACAAAAGTCATTAAGTAAATAAAAAAATCCCCTAATTGTAATATTCTTAATTAGAAAGTGAAAATACAAGACAAAGAAGAACAACCCAAGAATATTCAAGTTCAAGCGTACTGCCAAAAGTCAAGTAGTACAATGCAACCAGTAGGGTTTAGAAAACAATTCAAAATCATCAACTAAGGAGGCCATCATGGCAGTCTACATGTCAAACATAAATATGCATTGCTTACATTTGAAAACATGTTCATTTTTTTCTCTATTTTCTCTATTAGTTAGCAAAGTGATTGACAAGCGAAAACCAACAATACTATGTCAAACAAATTGATGAAAGAAAAAAAATGACATTAAAAAAAATGATGAAAAAAATGTCGAACAGTAGCATATATGGTTAAGAATTCTGAGAATGCAAGACAATTGATCCATGGTACCTAAAAGTCCGCGTAGGAAATGTACCAGATGGCTGTAGAGGCCTTGGCCCACAAACCCGATTAGTACTTGATAGTGGGAACCACAGTTCCGACCCCAGTATCAGCTGTGATATTGAATAACTAGAAAATGGTGGTCATCTATTCTACCTGCATTTTGGATGTGAGTTTGAAATCACATCAGATGGTATACTTTTTCTTTTCTACTATTAAGGAAAGAAGAAGAAGTAGGAAAAGAAGAAGAACATTGTTTCTACTTTCCATCTTAAATCAACATTTGGATACTTGCTGTATTTAATGCAAGTGGATAAGTCAAATAAACAAACCCATGCCATATGAGATTCCAATTTCCATGCTGTAAGGCCCAGAAAAAGAAATATAAAAAAAGTGAAAATGGATCAAACTATAATATAACTAGCAAATGCCAACATCATAGCTCTTTCACAAGAACACCACCAAACTATACTTGCAACAACTTGTTGAATACTAAATGATTGATTTATGATTGCCTTTAGACACTATTAATATTATTTTTGCAAGCACATGTAATTTCTAAGGGTAAGTTATTAGGGTTGTAAACGGATCGGTTCCGGTCCGGGTCCAGGGTGGAACCGGAACCGGAACCGTTTTCTAAGAAGGGGAACCGGAACCGGAACCGGAACCGTTAAGAATAATGGGAACCAGAACCGGAACCGGAACCGTTTGTGAGGCGGGTCTGGTTCCGGTTCCGGGTCTAGACTAATACTTGTATTTTTCTTTAACAAAATTATGCTTTTTTCACATTTCAATTGGATCACGTACCTACAAACACTAATGTGACATTTTTTCCATCAATAACAGACATTTTTAACCAAAAACTCAGAAATCACATCCAAACAAGCAATGAGATGTAGAAAAGTAGAAAACCCTAATGTAGAAAAGTAGAAAAGTAAAAAAGGGTTCTATTCTTACATAATAAAGTTACCTTATGTTAGTATATATTGAGTCGGGTCCCGGGTCCACGGGTCTGAGCCACTGTGGATCCGGAACCGGAACCGTTTAGGTATCGGTTCCAAAAAAAGGATCCGGAACCGGAACCATTTTCTTATCGGGACCAAAATAAGGACCCAGACCCGGATCCTAACGGGTCGGAACCTTTGGGTAATCGGAGAATCGGGTACCCATTTACAACCCTATAAGTTATGTTCTATTGCTACAATACCACACTTTATTAAAGAACACACAACCAATACAAACATCATTTACAAGCATTGCACATAAATAGATAAATGGACATATGCAACATTTCACTAAGAGATTTTTGAAATCTGTGATGGAGGGAACACACATCTTCACAAAACTGCAGTATATCTGAAGGAAGGTATAAAATAAATAATGTGGTGGTGAAAGTAGACTCAATGGAAAAGAATAACATCATAAACAATGAAAAGCTAAATCTACACATTTGAAGAAAACATAAAATCTAAAGCAAATGAACAAACTCCTTGAGCTCGAACCACAACCCACAACCACCTTCACTCTCCCAACCAACCAGCCTACCTGCAGCATTCTCCCAACTAAACTCTCTATCGTCTTATCTGGAATGAAAATCCACACTCCCTTGGACGGCATCACAACAGAGAGCGAGAGGGGGGTCGTCACACAACAGGTACCGTGGGGGTGCCGGTTGGTCCCGGAAACAGATGGACAGGGGACCGACCAAATAGGTTGATAGAGAGAGATTGGAGAAACAGGGATAGGGGATATGGGGATCGTAATCGGTGGTCTAAACTGGTAAGAGGGGGTTCATAACCCAACAAAAAGTAATTCAGGGAAGATACCCCAATCCCAACCATTTACTACCTGGTTCACCTTCCATAATGAAAAAAAGCAAAGACCATAAATGGGGGTGGGGTGAGATCCAGATAGTTTCACTGTTCTATACATTTGCAAGAACACCCAAACACCAGAGTGGATAAAAAACAAACTAAAAAATAATAATGAAATCACATCAGATCAAACAAAGGCAACATAAAAAAATCATAATAAAATAAAATTACCATGAAGAATCTGCTTCCACCAGATCCAAGAAACCTCCCAGAAACGCTCCACCGCCAAACTCAGAAACGCGTCCAGAAGAATCCACTTCCACCAGATCAAAGAAATCCCATGGAGATAGCTCTCCACCAAAACCCTGTTCCGTAATCCCCCCAACATCCTCAGAGAAGCCAGAACGCCCAGGCCTCGGCCTCGCACAAGGGCACTGAAATTCCACATCGATCTCCTCAGAGCAGTCGATGCAGCCACACCCAGAAGCGTTTTCGACCGTTAGAGATGGAAAATATTTTCGGTTTTGGGTGGAGAATGGGAGATGGAGGGGGTACCCAGATGAGGGATTGGGGTTATCAACCCCATGACATGACTGGTGTAAGGGGATTGAAGAGGGAAAGCAGATGATTAAGGATGGGAAGTAGATGAAATAGGAGTAGAGATGGGTGTCGAGGGTGTTGAGGAAGGGGATGGGGTGGTGGTTCTTGAGGGATCTAGAAGTGTCTCAGTAACGTTAACGTTGGGTGGTGATGGATTTGCAGGTGGAGGAGATGGAGGCGAGATCTGGGGGGATAGCCATGGGAGGTCGAGAATTCGAGACTGCGCTCCTCGAGAATCTGGTTTTGGAATCTAGGGTGGTTTGGGGTTTGGGGTTTGGGGTTTGGGGTTTGAGGTTTGGGAAGAGAGGCTAGTGATTGTTCCAGGATTAGGGTTTTGGGGAGGAGAAAAGGAGAGGGGAGAGTGTTTGAACGAGAGATTGGTATTTTTTATTTTTCATTTTGAGAAAATACAGATATTGAGATGGATAAAAGATAATCCTAGCTGACTTCTAAGCGGTGAGCGGTAACATAATTAAAAAGTGTTTTAGGGGGGATTTGGTACATGGGATGAAATCGTCTATTGAGATGATTCTCTTCATCTGTTGGAATCCAAGAGCGTGTTTGTGTAATCCAATTTCGCAGAAAACAGCATAATCCAATTTTATAGAAAACTCAATGATTTTCTACATAAAAGTGAATTTTCTACTGTTTGGTGCAGTCATTTTCCGTGGAGTTTAAATCTACGGGGTCCTTTTTTTCCTCAAAAGGTAAGGATTTTAAGTACCTACATGGGACTATCAGAAATCTACTTTCTCGAAAAATCACCCCCCCCTCTCAGAAAACCCTCTGATGTTCATCGTCCAAAACAGCAATTCACTTAGATATACCAATTTGAGTTCAACTTGGTGTGAATCTTCATTTGTGAAATCCAAACCATCCAATCTCTTCAGAATGCCTAAAATCATAACTGGTCTAAATTTGGCAACCTGATTCAGTATGGATCATGATAAATTGGCCAATAACTACCGACCTTTGATTTCACACAAAGCTAAAAACGGGATAACTAAAAATGACTATGAGTGAAAGTTGAGATCTTGATTCTTCACAGATCTTGAGTTATTTCCAAAAAACTTACAACGATTAGATCATATATTCTACTAATGGTGGGAATCCTCTTTCAATGCCAAAACTAGAACTCTCTTTACAAATCCATTGGAAGAAAGGAATCATCTAAAGCATAAAATCTCCTCCCTACCATCGATATTTACCAAACGTGCCCTTAAAGTTTAAGCAAGGTGCCTCTAAATGCTTTGCCAATGCGTAGCGGAATGTACAGTCAATTCAATCTGCCTCCAAATAGAGATAAAATAATAATAAAAATTAGTTTCATATATTTACATATACATATATAACAAATTTTCCTGTGGATAGCGTGTGTAAGACCCCGACCCTTAATTTTCGTGATTTGTGCTAATCTAGTTCTGTGTTAGCTCTCTAAGTGGGATTAGCATTTAATCGAGTTAGTTTATGGGTTAGGATAGTTTTTCCATAACTTTGAAAAACTTTGAGAGCCACTGAGCCCAATTTGATACTCGAGGGATCCTGTGTCATTCGTGATAAGTGTGGGGGGCTATTCATAAATTCTAAAAAATCCCCATTCCGACTTTAGTAGACTGATCTCATCATTCTCTACAACTTTTGTGTTCACTATGTGCCCATTCAGAGCCCGAAAACCAATCTCCCGGTCCTAGGGGCAAAATAGTCTTTTCACATTGAAATCTGGACCTAAAATCCGACACCTCTAAACCATGCCAAATTATGAGTTGCAGAGAAGAGAGAGGACTTCTAGCAATGACAGTTGCAGACGGGACCAGAGCAATGGGTGCAGATGCGATCGACACTTCATAGGGGTCGGGCGATGGAAGAAGATGAAAAAGAAAGGGTTTTGCCGTTTTGGGCGATGGAAGAAGATGAAAAAGAAAGGTCAAAATGAAAAATCTGGTTTTTTTTTTTTTGTTTTTGTTTTTTACTTTTTTTTAGATTTTTAATGAACTCATTGAAGAGAAACGATGGCCCAAAACCTTAGTCGAACAAGCTCAACATTTCTGCAAGCACGATGAATGATAGGAAATGATCAAGGTTTCTCAATTTTGAATCCAAACTGAAAAATCTGATTTTGTTTTTCTTTATTTTTTTTAGATTTTTAATGAACTCATCGAAGAGAAACAATGCCCCAAAACCTTAGTCGAACATGCTCAACATTTCTGCAAGCACGATGAACGATAAGAAAGGATCAAGGTTTCTCAATTTTAAATCCAAAATGAAAAATCTGTTTTTTTTTTTTGAAAAGAGAGAGTGGAAATAAATTCAAAGAATTAGAAATTTCCAAAAAATCTCATCTCATTTTTTTAGATGCGGAATCCAACATAGGCCACCAATTAGAAAGTAGCCAAGGAATCCAAAAAAGAAGTATAAGCATAGAGCGAAAGATATGATATGCAAATATTTCATTTCTAGTATCATGTTCTCAAATGAACAATCCCACCGGGTGTGCCAGCTTGATGGACAGCGCTTCATCGCTCGGTTCTACCGAGGTTGGCGGATGTGGGAGTCCGTTTGGGTCCGACCCTTTCGTAACCGGGGGCTCGAGGCGTGCATCAACATTTTTTTTTATGTGGGTGTGCCAGATTTTCTATTTTACTTGGAATTACAAGTGGTTATCCGAAGATCAACCTTCGCAAGTAAAACGAAAATCAACTTCTTTCAAGTTTTCCATTGCACATATATTTAAGGAAAAGAGACATTTTTCTTGATTTGCCGTGAAAGGCGATTCTCTTGGCATTTATAGCCGATTTACAATTCTTATCAATAATTAAAGGCAAGAGTTGTGATTTTTGTCTCTTTTAAAAAAATACAAACTACAGTGAAAAGCAAGAAAATGAGGATCTAACATCTCAGGAGATTGTGGGGGACTCGTTCAGATTGATGGTCGCAAGCCATGTGTGGACTTCGCCATCATCCATGTGAAAGAAACCGCGATTCAGATCTGGAAAACACTACCAGAAGATGCCCATGGCTGATTTAGAACATGACAGATTTTAAAACAAATCTGATTTCAGCATATACGTAGCACAAATCAGCCATATAAATCGCATTATAACTCCACCGAATCATGATCAACAAGTGTATAATTAAAGGAGATACAAGAAGACTATTACCTTGATGATGTGTAGACTTCAAATCTCTGAAATAAAAGATCCAATGGGCTGAACTCAGACTTGCAATCAGCTAACACCTTGCTGGAATTTTCTGCAGTAAAATAGATTTTGATCTTCTTCTCTATTTCACTTCCAAATCTGATTGGCTAAGATGGTGGGATCTTAATCTAGATTTCTAGATGGGTTTTGAGAACTTTTTATCTATGGAAAAATCTCAGACCTGAAGCTCTCTTCAAATGTAGAAGAGAAGAGGTTGGACGTGTGGGATTTCTAGCATAGGATGTGTTCTAGACTTCCATGGTGTCTTCCTCCTTATATAGAAAGCTTAAGGATTCCTTTAAACATATCATATACACCCATGAGGGAGATTTTGAAAAAGAAAACCTATCTTTTTCTTAGTGCTCTCTTTGTCTAACCAAAACTTGTACAACCATGAGGAAGAATTTGAAAAAGAAATCCTACCTACTACTTAGTGCTCTCTTTTGTTCAAAAAGAAAACAAAGAATGCTTTCTTTAACATCAACAACCAACCAATATGGGTGTGCAACTTATTCTAATGATTTGTTTATAAAATAATTAGAATACTATAATAGTAGGATTTCTTATCCTAAGGTAAACCAATTTTACCAAGTAAAGATTCCTATATAAAAATGTAAACCTTACACAAGGGGCCCGCTATATGGCTGGCCCACACCATGGCCCACAAGTGAAAAACTTTTCCAAAATAATTCAACCTCATATTAGGAAACCATGCCAATCTAGGAAAGTGACTAGAGAAGGGACCAAAAGATATATTTGACCTTGGCTCCCAAAATGACAAAAAATGTCCATGCTAAACCCATAGCAACATTAAGACCATTTTAACCTTAACTCATTCCACTATAGAGTTATGGTTGAACTCCAGGGACAAATAATAATTATAAAACATGCTCGTCAGAAAATGACAGTTGTCTTCGACCTACTAAGTAAAATGATCTAAATTCACCTCTATGTAATATCCATAATCAAGTCAGGTTATCCGATGTACTATCAACCTTCTCGATTACATCTAAACCTTAGAACTTCATATCCTTAACTTAATCATCATCCGGATATCATTCTCTTGGTCTAGGGAGCGACCCACAAGTTCAATATCCATATGGAACATCCATATACTTAAGATCTTAGATTTTGATGATTAATCGGATAATTCTAAGGGGACGATCATTCCATCTTTAGATGGCATAGATTCTTTATTGCATCTGCACGTCCCAACTGATCAAGTCCGAGTACCCAAAACATAGAACTGTTGACCCATGAAAAGAATCTCACCCATAGTGAATTAAAGCACAAGAACTTGACTTCGTCAGTTCATCCACAAATGCCCAAGATTAAGAGCACTGGTCACTCAGTAGCATGAGGTGACTTGATCTCTCTTAGTGATAGTACTATTTTAGAGATCACACCTACAATGGTCCTGTTCAATGCATGACATATGCACTAATGAGATAAATCCGGGAAAGACCTCCCATGACTTTGGTAAGTCACCCTGAATACAGGAGGGTATCTCACTATAACTTATACCAAGATGAAGTGCCCAACTCCATCTCTCAGTTATGAACAAATTTATTGTTTCCAGTGTCCATGAATCAGACCTATCTGTGTGTAGCCACTACACACCTAATTCATTTACTAGAAACCATGGGCCTTACACAACCATACATATATACATGTTTATAGAGAAAAGAGTCTTTCCATTAAATAACCAGTAAATATCCAGTGATAAAAGATGAGAGTGTAGCTAGTGGGCTTTAGGGCATACATCAATCCCAACAAACTCCCACTTGCACTAAATATCAATATTTCCTAACCTAACACCCATATACTCAACATGAAAAGTAAAGACTTTCTCAGTAAGAGTCTTAGTGAATGGGTCAGCTAAGTTATTTGCTAAGGCAATCTACTCCACCACTATTTCTCCATCCTGAATGAATTCTCGGATCAAGTGGTACTTTCTCTGAATGTGCTTGCCTTTCTTGTGATTCTTGGGTTCTTTGCACTGTGCTACAGCACCAGTGTTATCACAGTACATGACAATCGGTTTTTGCACTGCAGGAACAACTCACAATTCCAATAGGAATTTTCTGAGTCATATGCTTCCTTTGTAGCTTCTGACGCCGCCACATACTCTGCTTCCATGGTAGAATCAGTAGTACAGGATTGCTTGACACTCCTCCATGATATAGCCCCTCCTGACAGAGTAAAGACGTATCCTGAAGTAACCTTTTTGGCATCTCTATCAGCTTGGAAATCAGAATCTGTATACGCCAAAGGCATTAGATCATCTGCTCGATAGGTTAATATATAATCTTTCGTTCTCCGTAGCTACTTGAATATATGCTTAACAGCTGTCCAATGAATAGGTCCAGGGTTTGACTGATATCTGCTAACCATGCCAATGGCAAAGCAAATATCGGGTCCAGTACACAACATTGCATACATGAGGCTTCCAACAGCAGACGCATATGGAACTCTCCTCATGTACTTTATCTCTTCAGGTGTCTTTGGACATTGATCTCGAGACAGTGGTACTCAATGTCTAGAAGGTAGCAGGCCCTTCTTGGAGTCATGTATGTTAAACTTGACCAATATCTTCTCAATAAATGAAGATTGGGACAAGGCTAACATCTTATTCTTGCGATCTCGCAAAAGCTTGATCCCTAAGATATAGCTGGCCTCACCCAAATCATTCATCTGAAATTGAGAGGATAACCAAACCTTTGTGGATGACAATATACATACATCATTTCCAACGAGCAATATGTCATCTACATACAGAACAAAAAATGCAACTGCTTTTCCACTTCCTTTCTTATACACACATGGTTCATCAGTGTTTTGATCAAAGCCAAAAGATTTGACTGCCTGATTAAACTTGATGTTCTATGCTCTAGATGCTTGCTTAAGTCCATAAATGGACTTCTTAAGTTTACGAACCATGTTATCTTGGCCACTCGCAATGAAACCCTTTGGTTGCATCATATAGATGCATTCGTCAAGACTCCCATTAAGAAAAGTTGTCTTGACATCCATCTGCCATATCTCATAGTCATATGACATGCGATGGCCAAGAGAATCCTTATGGACTTAAGTATAGCCACTGGTGAAAAGGTTTCCTCATAATCGATACCCTCTTTCTGAGTATATCCTTTCGCCACCAGTCTTGCTTTGAAGGTTTCCACCTTCCCATCCACTCCTCTCTTCCTCTTGTAGATCCACTTGCACCCTATGGGTTTAATCCCTTCAGGTGCATTCACAAGTTCCCAGACTTGATTGGAATACAAAGAATCCAATTCAGATTTCATCGCTTGTTGCCACATGTCAGCATCTATAACCATGGGCCTTACACAACCATACATATATACATGTTTATAGAGAAAAGAGTCATTCCATTAAATAACCAGTAAATATCCAGTGATAAAAGATGAGAGTGCAGCTAGTGGGCTTTAGGGCATACACCAATCCCAACACCATGCAAATGAGAACAGAGGATGCTCTTGATTCGCTTGGCTTGGCTATAACCTCAGGTTTTTAGAGGACAAAGACCAAAAGGAGGTCCTATGTCCAATAAAAAAACTAAGTAGTCGGGCTGAAAAGCCACGTCTAAGCCATTGGAGGCAGAAGGAAAAGGACTTTTGTCACCTTGTAGCGGTGGTCGGTGTAAAACTTCCGCAGAGTTTTCTCTCTTTCTTTCTCTTAGATTTCTGATGCCTTTTTTTCTCTAGATTTCTGGATTTTCTTCAGTCTCTCCGTAATGCTTGGGGTTGTCTCCTATTTATAGGCTCTTGGTAGCCATTTAGGAGAGTTTATGGGCTTTTATTGTCATTAAGCCGCATAATGGGAGAAGTTACAGGATTTAATTCCTTTATTTTGTTAACTCTTTTTTCTTGGCTTCTGATTGGCCGGAGGAGATTGAGGGCATTTAATCGCCTTTAATCGCCATGATGGGAGGAGTTTCATGGGTTAAATGCCATGAATCAATTGACTTGTAACTCCTGGATGCTTGCTTCTGATTGGGCCATCCAAAGAAATGGATTAATGACTGTAATAAAGCTAGTCAATTAATCGCATTAAGTGGTCGCCGAGCAGTTGAAGAGTCGCAGGCCGTGCCGCATCTTTTGGGATTCTTCTGGCGATGATCATCGATGGATCTTCATGTAGATCGACATCGGATGACCATGTAACTTCAGGTATTGGTTGCCAACAGCGGATCGGTGCCATCTGTCCTGTCAATTTCTTGATCGATCGGGTAGAAAGCACACTTTTTTTGGTTGACCGGTTGGCGATCAATGTTGATTTTGATACTCTTGATGATTGACCCGTGATTTTGACGGATGTCAAAGGATTTGGTGTCTCAAAAGTATGAATTTTGGAAAATCCCAGGAGTCGAACGCTTCGAATCACGGAAAACGATGAAAAACGGGCCTTCCGGGGCCAACCCGGCAAATCCGGGCCCCTTGGTGGCAGGGGCTGGCGACCCTGGGCCAGGGTCGCAAGGGTCTGCGACCCTTGGGGGGTTTTCCCCCCTTTTATCCCGTTTTGCGTCCGTTTTTGATGTTTTTCGATTCTTTTTTTTTTCTGTATTTTTCTTTGACATTTTTTTATCATTTATTGGCCTGATTTCCCTGTAGAAAACTTGATGAGAATCCTTGCATTTTTTAGTGCAAAGTTTCCAATTTTCTGGGAAAGCCGAAGACTTTGTTGCGCAGAGCTGCCGATTTTCCGTCAGAAGCCGAGACTGGGTCAAACGATGTCGGAATGACCTGAAATTTGGGGTGAAGCCTCTAGAGCAATAAATAAGACCAACCATAAGCTTTTTTTTGAGTTTTGAAGCCATTTGGGGCCCTATCACCAGTAGACTTATTTTTGTCGCGATGAAGATGTCGCGGCTTGATGTGTGCTCAACCGATGTCCGATTGACTTGAAATTTGACAGGGAACCTATTGGAGTCATTTTAAGATGATCCATAGGTTCTGTCTTGGAAATCATGGTCCTGGGGAGCTTCGCCGCCGAGAGGCCTATTGGCTTCCGAGCATCAAAGTATGGTCAAATGTTGTCGAAATGACCTGAAATTTGACGTGTAGCCCTTTGTAAGCATTTTGAAGCCGCCCATGTGCTCTATCTGATGAGTGATGGCCTCGGTGGTTCTCGCCGCCGAGGGGCTTGATTTAGCTGTTCGAGGGTTGATGTAGGGTCAAACGTTGTCGGTTTGACTCGAAACTTGACGTGGAGCCTTGTGGATGTATTTTGAGACCATCCATCGGCTCTGATCGAAGATTTGGCGTCTTCGATGCTTTCGCCGCCGGGAGCTCCTTTTCAACTGTCGGAGAAGCGAAGTTAGGCCCAATTATTTTGAAATGGCCCGAAACTTCTTGTGTACTCCTCTTTTGTCTGTCTTGAAGAATCTTGCAGTTTTTGTTTGATTCTGATAAGATTTGATTTTTGGAAGTAGCATTGCCTATTTATGGCAGGCAGCGACTTCATGTAGCTTTCTGGATCTTGAAGAGGCAAAGTGACATTTTTGGTGTCAACAAATATCATCTTGTCCATGCCTTCTTGCTCATTCCATTCACTGCAACTGCATTGCATTTGGGTCATCAGTCTGAGTCAAGAGAGAGTTCTACTGTACGATTGGTTCGCCTATCACATAGTTTGTAGTGCTGCTACTGTGTTGATCGATCATTGTATCCTGACGTCATTGAAGCTCGTGAGCACTGTTGCAGGGGCGAAATTTATCTTAAGGACATAGTGTTAAACACTAGCCTTGATCAACTTCTTCTGTGAGTTTTTGGACTTCATAACTTCAACAACAGTACTCTCTTTCTGCCTTCAAACAGTAAGTGGTTTTACGGTTTTTTATTACATTCTGTAATTCTGCTTAGTTGTTGTTTGCTTCACTGTTGTGCAAATTTATTTCCTAAAATACTGATCTATTTCTGTATGTACTCGGACCAACAAACACTACGAACCCAAACTCAATCATGTCCATGGCAATCGATTCAGTCCCCTACAAAATAAGGAAAGAAATTATGTTAAGTGTCTTTTTAAAAAAAAATCAATTGTGACCGTCAATTTTATCATTAGATAAAATGTAGGCTACAGTTAGCCTGTTTCTCAATCCAATGGATACTAAGCAGTGATAAAAAAAAACCATGGCCTTTGCAAATAATATGAGAAAAGAAAGTTATTTTCATAAAATAAGAAAAAAGTCTCAAGTTTGGAGTCGTCACCTTCCTCTATGTTTTGTTCCTCAAATTTTCCTCGTTACAGAAAACTAGAAAACCAAAAAAAAAACCCAAATTGTAAAATAAAATGCAGAATCACACGAAACGAAAAAAAAACCCATCAAAATCCATGGCCAGATCTCCAAAATGAACAGAAATGCAGCCCCCAAATTACATACATGAATTACATTGAGAGAGCATATTTAACGACGAAAGATGAGTCGTAGCCGTTGCCGGGTAGTCGGCAACTACCGTGGCTGAGAGGGACTATGATCTACTCCTGCCATGGCCATGATAGGGAGGTCTTTCTTCTTCCTTTTGATTCTGTCACTGCAAGGCAGCCTGCTGCAAGCGTTCCTCAGCAACGTCGGTCTAAGCGGTGACGAAAACAGGTGAAGATAGGTCGCAAGTCTGGGATTCGCGAGAGAGAGAATAGGGTTCGCAAGTTTAGGAGAGGGGGTTCCGGAGAAGAGAAAGAGGGTTCCAGAGAGGAGCTTTGGGAAAGGGGGTTCCAGAGAGGAGAGGGGGAAGTCGCTGGGCGTCGCGGTGTCACAGCACAGGGATCGAGCGATGAGAGGGAGGAGTCCGGTCACAGATGGGGGTGAGACAAGCGGGAGAGGAGAGGAATCTGGCGAGGGAGGGACGAGAGGAGCGGGAGAGGTGGGTTTGCAATCTCCCAGCGATTTGGGGGTTTTCCCTCTTTTGATTTCCTTATGAGAGGGAAGATCAAAAAATGGTCACTGCTAACCAAACGAATATGAAAGGGAAGGAGATGAAACTCTGATGGAGAGAGAGAGAGAGAGAGAGAGAGAGAGAGAGAGAGAGAGAGAGAGAGAGAGAGAAATGAAAATGAGAAGGAGATGAAAGAGGGACATGAAAATGAAAAGTGGGGGAAGATTTCGTTTGCTTTTATGTTAAAAAGATGAAAACACTGTGCTACTTACCTCAGCGCCACATGGACCTCCACGTCGGATCGGTCCCAAAATCGGTCCTTTGAGTATGTCCATATAGACTTATTGCTCCAAAAAGTATACTTGGACGTACTGGGGATATATGGATGAAAACCTAGGGGGTTGGTCTCTCTCAGTACGTCCATGTAGCATTTCTCCTTATTGCTCACCTATTTGGCACTTTACACACTGTCTCTCGCATAGTTGGCCCGACTTGCGGTCTATCTCTCATATCAGCAAGTACAAAAGTAACTAGAAAGGTATGTGATGCAATTGAGATTTGTTGTTTTTATATAGAATGACAGTTTTTTAAATCCATGGAATTGTTGACAACATTTACTTAGCCCAATCTCATCTATAAAGTATATGCTTTATGAATACATTTGTCTCTATTAACATACAATCAAATGGAACTAATAACTATTTTCCTATGGACATAAATTTGAATTTGAATGGCGGTGACTGGACCTAACTAATGGAAGCCCGCCAGTCTTATTTTCCTCAGCCCGCCAGAACCATTTCATCATCCCTGGTGAAGAGAGAAGAAAAAAGTCAGTGTTTTTTCATCGCATGAAACCCGAAACGGTGAAGTCTCCCCTAACGCTGCACATCCCTCTCTCGTCTTCCTCGGCAAGAGCATCTCTCTCATGCTCACGTTCTCCCTCGCCGGCGCATCCTCTCTGTGCCTCTCTCACATCCGGACTCACACTCACTGGTTAGGGCTCTGCCTCATCTTCGTTGCATTGCTTCTTTTCTTTTTTCCTCCTCCCATCTCCCTCTTACTCATGGATTTTGAATCGGCTTGCCCCATTTTAGGTTTTGTAATTGGGCAACACAATCAGCCCATATAGATTTTTTTTCTTTTTTAATTTCAAACCAACGAATAGTCACATTTTGGTTGGTGTAAAAAACATGGGATCAATGACATTTGGGTTTTGTTTTAGGCAGGGGTGTTGGTTGTGGTGTAGCAGGGCGGTGGTAGTGCATCCTGAAAGTGCAGCTAGGGCCAATGAAAGTGTCCTAGAGGGGGGGTGAATAGGACTAATGGAATTCTTTTCCCAATTAAAACATCTTAGTCCAATTTTAATCCCAACTAGGAACATGAACATAATGAACATAAATAAATATACTATTATGCAGAATATGTGTTCAATGTATGAGTGCTTAAACAATCAAAGATAAGACAATTAGTTTCATATTAGTAAGCACAAGTGTGAGTACAACACTCTTCACAAATTCACTTATGATTTATATCAATGTGCTCAAATGAATATTTGTTAAAGAGTGTGTGCTAAACAAGATTTGATTTACCAATATGATCAATGTTGTTTTTGTTGGGATTGGTGTATGCCCTAAAGCCCACTAGCTGCACTCTCATCTTTTGTTACTGGATATTTACTGGTTATTTAATGGAATGACTCTTTTCTGCTTAAACATGTATATATGTATGGTTGTGTAAGGCCCATTGTTTCTAGTAAATGAATTAGGTGTGTAGTGTCTACACACAGATAGGTCTAATTCACGGACACTGGAAACAACATATTTGTTCATAACTGAGAGATGGAGCTGGGCACTTCATCTTGGTATAAGTTATAGTGAGAGACTCTCCTGTATACAGGGTGACTTACCTAAGTCATGGGAGGACTTTTCCAGATTTATCTCATTAGTACATATGCAATGCATTGAACAGGACCATGGTAGGTGTGATCTCTAAAATAGTACTATCACTGAGAGAGATCAAGTCACCTCATGCTACTGAGTGACCAGTGCTCTTAATCTTGAGCATTTGTGGATGAGCTGACGAAGTCAAGTTCTTGTGCTTTAATTCACTATGGGTGAGATTCTTTTCATGGGTCAACAACTCTGTGTTTTAGGTACTCGGACTTGATCAGTTGGGACGTGCAGATGCAATAAAGAATCTATGCCATCTAATGATGGAATGATCGTCCCCTTAGAATTATCCGATTAATCATCAAAATCTAAGATCTTAGTATATGGATGTTCCATATGGATATTGAACTTGTGGGTCGTTCCCTGGACCAAGAGAATGATATCCGGATGATGATTAACTTAAGAATATGAAGTTCTAAGGTTTAGATGTAATCGAGAAGGTTGATAGTACATTGGATAACCTGACTTGATTACGGATGTTACATAGAGGGGAATTCAGGTCATTACACTTAGTAGGTCAAAGACAACTGTCATTTTCTGACGAGCTTATTATGTTATATATTTGTCCCTGGAGTTCAACTATAACTCTTTAGTGGAATGAGTTAAGGTTAAAATGGTCTTAATGTTGCTATGGGTTTAGCATGGACATTTTGGTCATTTTGGGAGCCAATGGCAAATATGTCTTTTGGTTCCTTCTCTAGTCACTTTCCAAGATTGGCATGGTTTCCTAAGTTGTTTAGATAACATATGGAAGAATTATTTTAGTGGAAAAATAATTTTAGTTTAAATTCAAATAGGCCTTTGATGGCATACATGAATTTAATTCTAGATAAATTGTTTGTGGGCCATGGTGTGCATTAGTATGTGGGACGTCCATAATGGGAATTCCATGGGTAAGGTTTCCAATTTTGAGTAGGTCTCTCTACTTGGAAGGTTGGACTCCTCTTTGGATTAGTATTCCTATTAGAAAGTTTCATTTTTGGATTAGAAACTTAAATTAGTAAGTGTTGTGCAACTAGGATTACTAATTGCCAAAGTTTGTGGGAAGTTCCTTAGTTTCCTTTTCTAATTGGAGTGTTTCTAAAAGGAAATAAATTTTTAGATTATACTTTCCTTTTAGGACATCTATGAGAATTAGAAGAGATAGTCTTTAAGGAAAGGATTCCAAAGTTTCTATAAAAGGGAACATACAACCCCTTGGACGTCCATACATAGCAAGAGAGGAGTCCCACACGTCCAGCCCTTTGGGTGTTTTCTTCTTCATTGAAGAAACTTTAAGGTCTGAGATTTTTCCTTGGAAAATAGTTCTCAATTCCTACATTAAGATCACACCATCTTAGCCAATCAGATTTGGAAGTGAGATAGAGAAGAAGATCAAAGGCAATACTACTACAGAAAATTCCAGCAATTTGTTTGGTAATTGCAAGTCTGAGTTCAGCCCTTTGGATCTATTTTTTCAGAATTTGAAGTCTACAAATCTTCAAGGTAATAGTCTTCTTGTTTCTCCTTAAATTATACACTTGTTGGTCATGAATTCATGGAGTTATTAAGCGATCACTATGGCTGATTTATGCTGCCCAAATTAGATTTTTTAAAATCTGTCATGTTACAAATCAGCCATGAATGTCTTCCGCTAGTGATGTTCAGATCTGAATCACAGTTTTTTTCAGTGGTATCAGAGCCACTCCATGTGAAATCATGATCCCATGTTGTGTATAATTAATTCTAGATTGATTATGGGCATGGCGGCACCCTACTAAAGTTATGTTGTGATGCATGTTGTGTGCAAGTTTCATTAACATTGCTGGAATTTATTTTTCAGATTTGTTTAATGATGCACATAGTCTGTTTGCATGCACTAACCTCTTTGTTTGCAGCCATATATTGCATCCTTGATGGTTCGCATGATTGTTTTGTGAATTTGGATGTTTTTTCAATAGTTGAAAAGTGTACGCTTGCGCGTTTAGCAATCATAGGAAGTTGTAATTCTTTCTTTACTTTTATTCCAGCTAGTCTTGATGCAAGCTTTCTTGAAAAGCATAGGTATCTCCAATGTAATTTGGGGTTTTGTTTTTTATGGGTTTGCTTGTATAAATTTGATTTATTGGAACAAGCAAGAAGAAGAAAGTTTCAAGCAAGAAAGGTTGCATGTAACTGGACTCCCTAGTGGTGGAGGAGACAAGACTTCTTGGTGCAAGATGAGATCTATTTTTGATGTCCTAGTTCGATAAGGATTAGAAGTCCGAAGAGCAGGGAGCCATCAAGGATTGCATACTTTTATTTGCTCTTATATATGGAATGCATGGATGAATGCTTTATATAATTGCTATAATTGTCACCTAGAAACATGGCCACCATTAGGTTCTAAAATTGGCATCTTTTTATATTAGATTGTTTTTTTTTTTAGTTTGGCAAATTGTTTTAAACAGAACTTAGACCAGCACCTTCTAAATTGTCTAAGGTTTAAAATTGGATAGGGTTAAGTTTATCTTGGTACCCTTGGTTTCCAAAAGAGGCTAAACTAAAATCTAATTAGATGCTACCTATGGGTTTCCATAACCCAAGTTAGGTCTTTGATTCTTTAAAGGGATTTGCTCAAATGTTTTAAAGCAAAGGTTATTTATTTTTAAGATGACTTAAGTCATAAATTTAATTAACCAAGTTTGCTAGATTTAAAAGAGCTTTTGAGTAAACAATGTAAAGGTCAAAAAGTATAAACCCTAGTGATAAATAATCAAGTGGGAGAGGGGTTTTGGAAAGACCCCACGGCCTTCCATTTTCGGTTCATGTTATCTCATTAAGGTGTTAGTAGGAGCAGCCATCCCTTCGGTGGAGTTCTTTACTAAAGACCGCTTTGATGAGTTAATGGGTGAACTGATGTGAATATTCGTAATGAGGTATTAGTAGGAGCGGCCATCCCTTCGGTGGAGTTCTTTACTAAAGATCACTTCTATAGAATGTCAATGAAGTGTTGGTGGGAGCGGCCATCCCTTCAGTGGAGCTCTTTAAAGGTCACTTCTAGAATGGATAAAAGTCTCTTCCCTTCGGAGGACTTAATCATAGACATTCTGGGAAATTTCATAAGAGATGGTTTTACACTTGACATAAGACGGTAATGACCTCTCCTTAGGAGTTAAGGGTTATTTGTCATATGAGGCCAAACCAATCAGTGATTGGACTACCAATGGATATGTGTGTCCAGATAGTGATAATTCAAATAATGTCACACCCCGAAACTGGGCCCTGCAGTGATCCGACCTCGGAATGCGAAATTTTGGGAATAATTTGAAACTTTGGTTATATTTCCCAAGATCCGTGTGAATGAGGATAATAAAATTCCATCACGATCAGAGTATATTTTCGCGGAAGCTAATCATGGTGTTACGACCCGGAGTCCATGGCCATCGGATTCCGTGTCGCACTCGACCAATAACATAAAGCCATCATATAAGCCGACTAGCACAAATCATAAGTCACAAAATACTGAGCTGGTAGTAACAAGACTATTTATTTCCCATATATTCAAGTTACAATTTAACAAATGTTTTAATTACAAACCCAATGACCAAGGCTAACAAAGCCCTACAAATAAACCACTAAATAACATACTACCCCAAGTGATATTACGAGCTCCGGTGCCAAACTTGACATCTATATGACATCAAAAGGGCAGCCTCTCACGTCAGACCGGCGGTCCCACCGCCTCCTCCGATCGAACACCTAAAAACAGAAAGAGAGGAAACTGGTACCAAACAAACAGGGTCAGACACGACGGTCCGGCAAGTAAATAAACAAGTAATATGGAAAAAGGACATTCATAAGACCTTATAGAATCATTGTAAAACTATTTAAAGAGTCTAAACAATAATAGCATTAAATCATGATAAAATGATCGAAAGGCCGAACATAAATATCAAAGCAAATAAACGAACAGTCTCTGAAGTATAAATATCTCGAAAAGATAACAGCCTACCTAAAACATTTAATAATTGGAAATACATTTAAAAATCCTGAATAATAGAGACGATACGATAAAAGATAGGTTTCATAAACATTAACAAATTCAAAGAATATACTGAGTATAAACAAACAAGAATCATAAAATAAATTAATAAACAGATAAAACATTGGCAACCACACATAGCTATATTCTCCTATTACCGAAGTAACAAGAGCATACAGAACCGTAGCCACTACACGTGAGACCGGAGGTAGAATCAGAACCGTAGCCATACAAATGGGACCGGCAGATCAAAATCAGAACCGTAGCCACTACACGTGGGACCGGTAGATAGGAACCGTTGCCATGGTCGGTACAGACAGAATCCAAGCTGCAGCTGGCGGACAAATTAAAAATCCCAAGCCGGTTGATCAGCCCGACAAGGTGACCTAAGCCTAGTGGTGCCTTTAGTTTTTAAAACTTGAACCAATACAAATCAAAATACTAATCCCTTTGGCTCATGGGCTCACACCACCGGGCTCTGGCCCCATCTCGCCTCGAGGTTTTATTTTTTAAATCATAGCCTCTTTGGCTCATGGGCTCGCACTACCAAGCTCTGGCCCCGTCTTGCCTCAAGGTTTTTATTTTCAAAATACTAATCTTATCGATGAAATCCCGAATGTGGCGAACCACTCCAATCTCCTTTCAAATCGATTCGGAGAAAACATATGAATTCCATGGTAAACCGCTCAAATACACATCAAAGTGATTTGTATAAAATCATACGATCAATCCTTTCGAATCATGGAAAAACCACATGATTTTATAACAATCACCGATGCTATTTAAATTAGTTCACCGAAGAATACAAATACAAATACATTCTCTAACTTGAAATGGAATGGGTAGTGGAGAATGACTTAATGACTTACCAAGGAACCATCTCAATACACATTTAACCTTTAAACATTAATTAATAAAGAGTATGTTTGATGCCAATGAAAATCCACAACATCTAAATGATAAAGTGCGCATTGAGACTCGAAAGGTTCCCGGGTAATTTCACATATGCTCATTCTCACATTATTCCCATTCCCATTTCACCATTTTCCAAGCATCACAAGTAATCCCAAATCTCTTAAAATCAGGCCCACAGCTGGCCTTAACCCAAGCCCAAAACAATCCTTAATCGGCTCAAGAAACAGGTCTAAAGAAATCCCAAAAGAAATGATTAAAACCTCTTTGAATCAGGCCCAAATCGGGCCTTGAACCAAACCCAAAACAGCCTTTAAATCTGGCCCAAACAGTCCCTTAAACTGGCCCATACAGACCTTGAAATGAGCCCATAAACTGACCTTGAAACAGGCCCAAAATCTATTTTTTTTAAACGGGCCCCAAAATCCAACCTGAACCAGGCCCCCCAGGCTGGGCTGGGCTCGCTCGAGCGACCCCAGGCCTGCTCGAGCGAAGCCCAAACAGAGCTTGTGTCGCTCGAGCTACCCAGTGGGTCGCTCGAGCGAGCCAGGCAGAACCTGGTCCGCTCGAGCGGCCCACTGGGTTGCTCGAGCGGACTGGGCTCTGTCCAGTCCAGCTCGTTGGGCATTTTCTCCCCTTTTTTCCATCTTTTGAGATCCTTTTTTATTCTTTTTCATTCCCAATCTTTCATACATATTTCCTAGATCATTTGGACCCTTCCTTGACCTTCCAAATCAAATCACCATTCATTAGCAATCCAATTAACCAAACAAACACTTTTTAAAAATCAAAGTTTTTCCCCATTCTTAGAACATAACACTTACACGAAGAAGGCTAAGTTTCAAGATGTCCAAAGTGAAATCACACTTCTAATACATTGTAAAACAATAATCTAAATGGAAATCACACATCATATTACTCCATTCATCCCAAAACACATCTATGAATCATAAGGAATTAGCACATAACATGAAATACCATAAAATAAAACAAGAGAAAATGAAACCATCATATTAATTGAAAAATCCACTTGCCTCAAGTCTAAATGAGAGAAATAATACTCCTCAACCCAAGCTCTAGGGTCTCAAGCTCCTAATATACAAAAACCCCAAAATTTTCCAAAGAAAACCCTAGAAATCAATATTTGCAAATCTCCAAGGAAAGCTCTTGTATATGGGATGAAAACACTCCCAATGAAGAGGAAAACAAGGATCTCAAGTTTGAAAAGCCATTGCTAACCTTGAAAAGCCCAAACGAAGAAAAGAAGCTTGAATGAGAGATTTTCCCTAGCTCAAATCTCTTGAAAATGGCATCTTTGGAAAGCCAAGAGAGAGGAGAAGAAGATGGGAAGATCAAATCTCCATTTAGCATCCAAGAAGAGAGGTTTCCAAGAGGAGAGAGAAAGTGCTGGAAGGAGGGTTCTCTCTTGAGTCTAGGGTTTGCAAGAAGAACAAATGGGGAAGAAGAAGAACCCATTAGCTATATAAAGGATAAGTGGGCTGGGCCCCATGGGCCTCAATCTTACAAAGGCTGAAACTAACATTTGTGGGTCCCGAATGAGATCGATGAAGAAGACAAAATCGATCATCAAAATTTCTACTTTCCAAAAAGTATATTTTCCCCAATTTCTGAAATTTTTGAAATTCATGGACAGTTTAGTGTGAAAAGTCAATTATTTTTTTTTGCCCTTTTTCTCAAAAAACACATTTTCTGATCATCAAATCATATTGGTCAAAACATGAAAGTTGTTAAACTTCATAAAATGAGTCAAAATACACCAAATTCAGAATTTTTAGAAATTAAAAGTAATTTTTCATAAAAATACATATCATATGGACCGGGTCAAACCAAGGTCAACGGTCCTCAAATCTCCAAGGCTATGGGAAAAAATCTAGTCAAACTCAAAAACAAAGTCAAACCAACTCAAATCTTGCTTAAAAACCTAAACCACGATTAAAACAATACTAAACAGAGGAATTGGGGGTCAGGGTCTTACATCCTCCCCCCTAGAACCCATTTGGTCCTCCAAATGGTCTAAACCAAATCAAAATCAAAAACCCAAAAGACAAAAGAAAACACTGACACCCTACGCTAAACCTCGGCAACTGAGATACCCTCTGATCAAACCTGACGTTGAGATGCGTCTGCAAACAATACTCTGATTCGGTTGAGGGCTTCACACTTTTCCACATATCTGCTCAAAAACATACTTCTCTAACCAAACTAGAGTTCAACAATTCTTCTAATCATCCTTGGTGTCATCTGTCGTTCCTGTACTGGATCACTTCTTTTACTTACTTTGTCAGTCACTGTCGGTCCAAGAAACTGCAGTTCTGTCTCTTTCTATCACTTTGGAATTCTGTGCCTTAAGTCCTTCAAAGCTGTACACGGTGTCCCTGACACTTGTATGAAGATGTGATCGTAGACATGTTTTCTCTGAAATAACCTCCATCCCGGAAAAATTTTGAAATTCCCTATACCTACTTACATTGTACCATTCAGATTCTGGCTTGAAACTCTTCTATCTGGTCTTGTCTTCGAGGAATTAGTGAAACTAAAATCCTACCAAGTGCTAGTCTCTTCATCCACTGTGACTCGGAATCCTGAAACAATCTATCATCTCCACTAAAGCTATCAACGCAAGAGTCTCATATCTTTGACTTGGTCTGCTACAACCCAGATGTCACTCTGCTATAAACCAAATGTTAAACTGCCATAACCTGCTGAGCTGTTCTGTGTCAAAACTTCGCATGGCTTGCCTCTTCAGATTTCACTCTTCCAGTCTTCTACCCTTGACATGTAAAGCCGACATTGGAAATCCAATCTGTATCCACAACTCCAAATTCTAATCTTTCTGTGCTGTACTCAGAATTCCTGCCCACATCTGCTTCCATCTGCTTACTGCTCTTGATCTCTTACCTGGTACTGTGTTATCAACAAAATAAACCTGCCGAGCTGGCATCATTTCCTGATAAGCTGAAACTCCCAATCCAAGTCTTGAATGATGTTTACTCTCTCATAGATCTAACTTTGTCCCCAACTGAACCAGTACACGTCCTGACATCCATCAACCCTTCAATTCATACACCTCCAAACTCCAACCATAAGCTATTACAACTCATTCCATTTTATACAAAACAAATCTTAAAATCTTAAACATAGGGACTAAAACTATTACTTAGTTGAATTTCCTCATTTTAAAACATAGTAGAAACCGAACCTCCAAATTGTCAAATAAAGCTTAATAAATAAAGTTTATTAAAGTTTGAGTATGAAATAACTTTATTCATTTTGAAATTCATATTTTCACAACTCAACAAATCATTGAAATACTCAACAATTTTAAATCAGGATTTCAAAAATAAATCAGGTTCATATAGTATGACTATACATCAAATTTTGTTGAAATCTGAGTGTTTAATTAAACACTAAACCTTGTTGAAATCTGAACTCATTTGTTCATAAAAATCCTGTGGAGATCTAAACAAAGTTGAGCGTTAAAACAAGGGTAGGAAATCTGCATATAATCTGGACACAAAAACCCTTAAGAAATTCATCTGGCTTCGCCAAAGGAAATGAATCAATGAAATAGAAATTTCACATTGTTCTTTGAAAAAGAAACACGATTTTGAGTTACATGCTTTTAAAGACCAATTTATCCACTAGTCTCTACATTCCATCATTAAAAACATCCATCCATTTCCAACCAAACATATACAAAATTTTGAAATTACTAAGGTTTCGAAATGTAGATGTCAACATTTAAGAAAACTGAAACGAGAGCAAAATTTCAAGATCATTGTAAAACAATATCTTAAGAAGATTAAACAAAAATCCGAAACACAAAACCTTATGAAAAACAAAATCATGTGACTCATGAAAAGAGTATAATGACATAGTTTATTTCAAAGATAAGCCTTAAAGAAGAAACATAAACCCATTAGCATACATCCCAATCGGTTGATTCATTTGCATCTACACTATGTCCAATCCAATACCCTGTAAGTCGGTAAAATCCACAACGTTTCCACTGCTGCCGAAAATTGTCTCGACTATAACTAACCATCCACTTGGTATTACCGCTGAATCAACTACACCGGCTAAGCTGCAAGTTACAGAAATTCTCAACTAAAACTATGACAAGGCACATCGAATCCGGGAAATCCCTGAGTTTCTTGTACTAACTTCTAGTCTTACTAACTAAGAATCACTTCTCCCTTCATAACATCAATAGCTGATATGCCTTTTGCAGTCCTTCATCTTGGAAAGATGGTCTGAGTTCACCCAAAACCCACATTCACTTACCTTGGTACGCTGCATGATGATCTTCGATTAGCTGAGAGGGGATCTTCAAATACTGCTCAAGTCCTACTTTGGCGGGCAAATGCACATGTCTTCTCTCATTAACCACAATGGAGATGCTGAAGGCTAAAAGTCTGCTGACGTTCTCTGAAAACAACATACTAAATCCACGGGGTTCTCAGTCTCCGACACAAGCACGGACAAAAGACACTAAACAAGAGTATGGAGACTTTAAATTCTCCACCACTAAGGAGGAAATTTGGTCATCCAAATCTCCTAACAACAAGAACAAAAAGGAAAGACAAGTAAAGTCTCCCGAACTGAAAGAAAAGCAGACTCAAATCCAAGGAAACAAGGGCACGAGAAAACAAATCGACACAATCTAACGAATCCTCACCACACGTCTTAATGTCTCTAGAGTATTTTATTTCCTAGAAACTAACCAGCTCTGATACCATTCTGTCACACCCCGAAACCGGGCCCTGCAGTGATCCGACCTCGGGATGCGAAATTTTAGGAATAATTTGAAACTTTGGTTATATTTCCCAAGATCCACGTGAATGAGGATAATAAAATTCCATCACGATCAGAGTATATTTTCGCGGAAGCAAATCATGGTGTTACGACCCGGAGTCCATGGCCATTGGATTCCGTGTCGCACTCGACCAATAACATAAAGCCATCATATAAGCCGACTGGCACAAATCATAAGTCACAAAATACTGAGCTGGTAGTAACAAGACTATTTATTTCCCACATATTTAAGTTATAATTTAACAAATGTTTTAATTACAAGCCCAATGACCAAGGCTAACAAAGCCCTACAAATAAACCACTAAATAACATACTACCCCAAGTGATATTACGAGCTCCGGTGCCAAACTTGACATCTATATGACATCAAAAGGGCAGCCTCTCACGTCAGACCGGCGGTCCCACCGCCTCCTCCAATCGAACACCTAAAAACAGAAAGAGAGGAAACTGGCACCAAACAAATAGGGTCAGACACGACGGTCTGGCAAGTAAATAAACAAGTAATATGGAAAAAGGACATTCATAAGACCTTATAGAATCATTGTAAAACTATTTAAAGAGTCTAAACAATAATAGCATTAAATCATGATAAAATGATCGAAAGACCGAACATAAATATCAAAGCAAATAAACGAACAGTCTCTGAAGTATAAATATCTCGAAAAGATAACAGCCTACCTAAAACATTTAATAATTGGAAATACATTTAAAAATCCTGAATAATAGAGACGATACGATAAAAAATAGGTTTCATAAACATTAACAAATTCAAAGAATATACTGAGTATAAACAAACAAGAATCATAAAATAAATTAATAAACAGATAAAACATTGGCAACCACACATAGCTATATTCTCCTATTACCGAAGTAACAAGAGCATACAGAACCGTAGCCACTACACATGGGACCGGAGGTAGAATCAGAACCGTAGCCATACAAATGGGACCGGCATATCAAAATCAGAACCGTAGCCATTACACGTGGGACCGGCAGATAGGAACCGTTGCCATGGTCGGTACAGACAGAATCCAAGCTGCAGCTGGCAGACAAATTAAAGATCCCAAGCCGGGTGATCAGCCCGACAAGGTGACCTAAGCCTAGTGGTGCCTTTAGTTTTTAAAACTTGAACTAATACAAATCAAAATACTGATCCCTTTGGCTCATGGGCTCACACCACCGGGCTCTGGCCCCATCTCGCCTCGAGGTTTTATTTTTTAAATCATAGCCTCTTTGGCTCATGGGCTCACACTACCAAGCTCTGGCCCCGTCTTGCCTCGAGGTTTTTATTTTCAAAATACTAATCTTATCGATGAAATCCCGAATGTGGCGAACCACTCCAATCTCCTTTCAAATAGATTCGGAGAAAACATACGAATTCCATGGTAAACCGCTCAAATACACATCAAAGTGATTTGTATAAAATCATACGATCAATCCTTTCGAATCATGGAAAAACCACATGATTTTATAATAATCACCGATGCTATTTAAATTAGTTCACCGAAGAATACAAATACAAATACATTCTCTAACTTGAAATGGAATGGGTAGTGGAGAAGGACTTAATGACTTACCAAGGAACCATCTCAATACACATTTAACCTTTAAACCTTGATTAATAAAGAGTATGTTTGATGCCAATGAAAATCCACAACATCTAAATGATAAAGTGCGCATTGAGACTCGAAAGGTTCCCGGGTAATTTCACATATGCTCATTCTCACATTATTCCACCCATTTCGCCATTTTCCGAGCATCACAAGTAATCCCAAATCTCTTAAAATCCGGCCCACAGCTGGCCTTAACCCAAGCCCAAAACAGTCCTTAATCGGCTCAAGAAACAGGTCTAAAGAAATCCCAAAAGAAATGATTAAAACCTCTTTGAATCAGGCCCAAATCGGGCCTTGAACCAAACCCAAAACAGCCTTTAAATCTGGCCCAAACAGTCCCTTAAACTGGCCCATACAGACCTTGAAATGAGCCCATAAACTGACCTTGAAACAGGCCCAAAACCTTTTTTTTTTTTAAATGGGCCCCAAAATCCAACCTGAACCAAGCCCCCCAGGCTGGGCTGGGCTCGCTCGAGCGACCCCAGGCCCGCTCGAGCGAAGCCCAAACAGAGCCTGTGTCGCTCGAGCTACCCAGTGGGCCGCTCGAGCGAGCCAGGCAGAACTTGGTCCGCTCGAGCGGCCCACTGGGTTGCTCGAGCGGACTGGGCTCTATCCAGTCCGGCTCGTTGGGCATTTTCTCCCCTTTTTTCCATCTTTTGAGATCCTTTTTTATTCTTTTTCATTCCCAATCTTTCATACATATTTCCTAGATCATCTGGACCCTTCCTTGACCTTCCAAACTCATCAAATCACCATTCATTAGCAATCCAATTAACCAAACAAACACTTTTTAAAAATCAAAGTTTTTCCCCATTCTTAGAACACAACACTTAACACAAAGAAGGCTAAGTTTCAAGATGTCCAAAGTGAAATCACACTTCTAATACATTGTAAAACAATAATCTAAATGGAAATCACACATCATATTACTCCATTCATCCCAAAACACATCTATGAATCATAAGGATTTGGCACATAACATGAAATACCATAAAATAAAACAAGAGAAAATGAAACCATCATATTAATTGAAAAACCCACTTGCCTCAAGTCTAAATGAGAGAAATAATACTCCTCAACCCAAGCTCTAGGGTCTCAAGCTCCCAATCTACAAAAACCCCAAAATTTTCCAAAGAAAACCCTAGAAATCAATATTTGTAAATCTCCAAGGAAAGCTCTTGTATATGGGATGAAAACACTCCCAATGAAGAGGAAAACAAGGATCTCAAGTTTGAAAAACCATTGCTAACCTTGAAAAGCCCAAACGAAGAAGAGAAGCTTGAATGAGAGATTTTCCCTAGCTCAAATCTCTTGAAAATAGCATCTTTGGAAAGCCAAGAGAGAGGAGAAGAAGATGGGAAGATCAAATCTCCATTTAGCATCCAAGAAGAGAGGTTTCCAAGAGGAGAGAGAAAGTGCTGGGAGGAGGGTTCTCTCTTGAGTCTAGGGTTTGCAAGAAGAACAAATGGGGAAGAAGAAGAACCCATTAGCTATATAAAGGATAAGTGGGCTGGGCCCCATGGGCCCCAATCTTACAAAGGCTGAAACTAACATTTGTGGGTCCCGAATGAGAACGACGAAGAAGACAAAATCGATCATTGAAATTTCTACTTTCCAAAAAGTATATTTTCCCCAATTTCTGAAATTTTTGAAATTCATGGACAGATTTAGTGTGACAAGTCAATTTTTTTTTGCCCTTTTTATCGAAAAACGCATTTTCTGATCATCAAATCATAATGGTCAAAACATGAAAGTTGTTAAACTTCATAAAATGAGTCAAAATACACCAAATTTAGAATTTTTAGAAATCAAAAGTAATTTCTCATAAAAATACATATCATATGGACTGGGTCAAACCAAGGTCAACGGTCCTCAAATCTCCAAGGCTATGGAAAAAAATCTAGTCAAACTTAATAACAAAGTCAAACCAACTCAAATCTTGCTTAAAAAGCTAAACCACGATTAAAACAATACTAAACAGAGGAATTGGGGGTCGAGGTCTTACAAATAAGTATGCCTTAATTCAACGTGATTGTAGGCTCGGCCATCCCTTCGATGGAGGGTCTATGAGGAGGTTGAAACACTGATACATTATGATTGGGGTTGAAAAATGTAAAACATTTTGTGCTTTGTTTTTCCTTTTATAATGAGCACCATATGCATATTACATATATACTGCATGTCTAATTATAAACCGTTTCATATCCAGAGAGAGATGGGTAAAGATTCTTTTAGTCCGCTAATGTGCATTCTTCGTGAGAACAAACTGACTGGCCCTAACTACGTAGATTGGAAAAGAAATCTTGACATAGTACTCACTGCTGAGGAGTACAAGTATGTCTTGTTGGAAACCTGTCCTGATATTGATGTTAATTCTACTGATGACCAGTTAGAGGCTGAAAGGAAATGGAAGAAAGCGAATAGCATGGCTAAATGCTACATGCTCGCTTCCATGTCCAACGTGTTGCAAACACAGCACGAGCATATGGACACAGCCTATGAAATCATGATGTCCTTGTCTGATATGTTTGCAGACAAGAGCAGGCCAGCTAGGCAAGCTGCTATGAGGACTATCATGAATACTAGGATGGCTGAAGGAACACCTGTAAGAGAGCATATGCTCAAGCTGATGGATTGTTTCAATATAGCTGAGATTCTAGGGGCTGAGATTGATGTAGAGAGTCAAACTGACATGATTCTCGAAACTCTGCCGGACTCTTTCAATCAGTTCAAGCTCAATTTTAGTATGAGCAGACATGACTCTACCTGAGTTAATGAAAGAACTCCAGGCGGCAGAAGCCATCATGAAGCCCAAAGCCCAAGCTCATTTTTTCCAGTCTTCCTCTAAACTAAACCCGAAAGGGAAGAAGTTCAAGAAGAAGCAGAATAAGGGAAAAGGGCAGAAAAAGGACAATACTGGTAATAAGAAGGACAAGGGTACAGATGGAAAACCCAAAGGGAAATGCTTCAAGTGTGGCCTCAAAGGTCATTGGAAGAAAGATTGTCCCAAGTTCCTGGCCTCAGTTAAGAAAGGTACATCTTTTTCATACTACATTGAAACTTGTCTAATGGTTGATTCTACTGACTCATGGATAGTAGACTCAGGAGCCACTAATCATATCTGCAATTCATTGCAGGGGTTTCAGATAATGCAGAGGATTGAGAAAGGAGAGTTTGCCTTTAGAGTCGGAACTGGAGCTAAAGTTTGGACAGTTGCAGTAGGAGTTGTTACCTTACAATTTCCATATGATAGGATATCAGTTTTAAATAATGTTTTCTATGTTCCGGACATGAGGAAGAATTTAATTTCAGTTTCCAGACTAATTGAATTTAATTATTCAGTTTCTTTCCATTCTGGTGTTGATATCAGTAGAGATGGAAATATTATATGTTCCGGTAGAATACATGACAACTTATTTTATATATATCCTATTGCTCCCACATTGCATAATGTACAGCAAGAAAACTCCACTTCCCTTAAGAGGAAGGTATCTTCAATCAATGACACATATCTTTGGCACTTACGTTTGGGTCACATTAACCTAAAATGGATTCAGAGGTTGGTAGAAGATGGGCCTTTGAGCTCATTAGATTTCGAACCTTTTCATCAGTGCGAATCTTGTCTCAAGGGAAAGATGACCAAAAGGTCATTCTCTGGAAAGGGACTAAGGTCAAAGGAGTTGTTATAATTGATTCACACTGATGTGTGTGGTCCTATGAACAAACCGGCTCGAGGAGGGTATGAGTATTACATCACCTTCACCGATGATTACTCTAGGTATGGATATGTATACTTAATGCGACGCAAGTCTGAGGCGTTTGACAAGTTCAAGCAATTCAAGGCTGAGGCGGAGCTACAACTAGGGAAACATATCAAAGCCCTTCGATCTGATCGAGGTGGCGAGTACCTCCTGGGTGAGTTCAAAGAGTACCTCACACAACATGGGATTGTGTCTCAGTTGTCTACACCGGGTACACCCCAGCAAAATGGTGTAGCGGAGAGAAGAAACCGTACCCTTCTTGACATGGCAAGGTCCATGATGAGTCATGCAACCCTACATATATCTTTTTGGGGATATGCCCTAGAAGCAGCAGCATACATTTTAAATCTGGTACCTTCTAAATCAGTACCTAGGACACCCCAAGAAATGTGGACAAGTCGAAAACCTAGTTTAAGACATATCCACATTTGGGGTTGTCCGGCCTATGTACTGAATGATAAAGCTACCAAGCTGGAACCCAGATCGGAAATGTGCTACTTCATTGGGTATCCTAAGGGAACGAGAGGTGGCATCTTTTATCATCTAAAGGAGCAAAAAGTGCTCATCAGCACTCATGCTAGGTACTTAGAGGATGATTGTATGATGCACCAAGAGCTTAGTTGTAAAGAAACCCTTGAGGAGATTCTTCCGGGATCTCCTATAACATCTGTACCAGATCCTGAGACAGTAGATGAACAAGATATTCCTTTTAACACTCCGGAGCCTCGTCGTAGTGGGAGAATTTCTAGACAGCCAGAAAGATATCTGTCACGCCCCCAAGATTAGGCCGGGCCCAACCCGATCCCAAGGGTGTGAGAATTGAGGTCAATTAAAACTTTTCAAAATTCTTCTCACCATTCATACTTGAGACCCCAATTCCGGGTGGATCGAAGTCCGTGGTGAGGTTATGTATGATGATCAGTCACCATAATCTAATCACGGAAGCATCAAGAAACAAACAACTTACGCAGATGGTAAAAACATGACCATCAAGATAGCAGAGCGGATGTGGTACAGAAGTGCATAAGTTCAAATAGGTTTACAATGTCTTAAATTAAGTTAAGGCCTAACACAACCATGGCATCAAAATAAAAGGGCTATAGGCCCAAAAGTAACAGTCTCAAAAGTCTGCTGACATGTATGGTTCTACGGCGCTAAGCTCGACAAGTCAAACTACGTTGTCGGCGCTCCACTCAGCAAGTCCGTCATCCTGCGGAACCTCCTGCCCCGCCTCGCCCTCCGGCTCGACGGGGGCAACGGTACCTAAGCACCAAATGTAGCACCATCAATAAATGGCAAGTAAATAGATATGAGTAAAGGTATAACATGTGCCAATCGAGACCAATATGTGATAAAGTACGTAAACACTGAATAAACGAAACATAATAATAAACTAACCCATAAATAATCAAACCATCATATGTCATCAGAACAAATGCAACCCAGGCGAACCCGGTACCCAGACTAGCTGGTCAAACAAATGCAACCCAGGCGAACCCGGTACCCAGACGAGCTGGTCAAACAAATGCAACCCAGGCGAACCCGGTATAGTGGCGTACGTCCACCCCCGATCTGCAGACGGTAAGTACAAACCATATACACACAAGCCTACACATATACACACACTCAAACCCACGCATGCACATATACCCAAAACAAGGCGTTTGGTTAGCTTCTCATTGGGTGTCCTCATCACATCGTCAACAGAACTAAAGGGGAAGGCCACCAAGTGAGCGTAAAAGTATGGGTTATAAGCTAACGAAGGAAATGGGTGTATACACTAATCATGTAATATATAGGGAGTCCTAAGCTAACCTTAATCTAACCGAATCATATGGTCAAGGGCTAAGGGGAGTACGTACTAACCAACCTAAAGCTAAGGTCAAACATCATATGTAGGGCCCATGTTATCTATCACGATGGTTACGCGGGTCCGGGATGCCTTTGGTAGTCATTTGGTGCTTTGAAGTTGTTGACACCCAAAGGACCCACTACACCACCCACATAACCCAACATGGGTCTCCCGTGCATTATCGCACAATTCACAATGAGGTGCTAAGCCTACACACCCCCTATCTAAATGTCCAATTCATATTCATAGGCCAGGTGGGGCTAAGGTCCAAATTTCAACGGGTCGTATCATGTCATAAATAGTAGATTAATCTAGTTTCAGTTCAACAGGTTGATTTGGGAATTCCTAAAGATATCATATGATTCCACACAATCATTAGGGAGAAAAAGAATCATTAAATAATTCAAAGGGGTTTTTGTGTTTAGTATAAAGTAAGTGGCTGGGTTAGAATTCAAAAGGAACCACATGTTCCTAAAAGGTGTAGGCACAACTCATACCTCATACTTGGGATTATTTCACACCTTATCCTTGAATTATACATGGATAGTGGGCCATGGGGGAAATCTCATATGATGCCTAACAATACTACATAATCAACCATGGGCTTGTTGTAATTATTTCAAGAAGGGAGGGTTGTTATGAATTTATAAGGTTGTCACATGACACAACCAAGGTGAGGAACAACTGTTCCCATATTTAAGGAAATGGGAACTCACGCCTCCCATTCATGGGTTGGCTGGATGGTGGATCCAGATGGGCCCCACCCACAAAGGGACCAGACCATTGAGGTTGCCCATGTGCCTCCTTCATATGATTAGATCAAACCCCCTATCCAGTGGAAGCAGGGGCCTTGATATGACAATGACGAAATGAAATCCAAACCTATGCAACTACATATCTATCAACTAGTAATAAACTAATGAGTTAATTAATGAAGCTTAACAAAAGAGGAATATAACTACAATGGCATAAATCAAACATTTTCATCAATTTTATTTTATATAATTATCTACCATTAATGCATTTTAAGCTCACAACCACCAACCCAAATATCACAAATGTACATGATAGAGAAGGTTAGCACATTTAAAGCATTAGAACCAACCAAATAAACATGCCTACACCATTAATCATGTCTATATACTTGCCTTTGGCTTAGATGAGCAAAAACCCCTTTCTTAGAGCCTAGGGTTACCTCAAATCTTGCTCTCCACACCTCCCCACTTCAAACCAAGCAAAGAACCCACTTCCTACATGCCAAAAATGAGAGGGAAAGCCCACTAAATCACCAATGCATGCTCCTAGTGTTGAAAGAAGCAAAGTACATGAGTTTAAAGAGAGGGTTTGCTTACCTATTGATGAGAATGAGAAAGGAGGAAGATGATGGAGATGATGGGGAGACTCTTGATCCTTGGGGAAAGCATTGGAAACTCTTGGAAGCCCTAGCTTGGTTGGTGGAGAAATGGGGGAGAAGGAGTAGAGAAGTTGTACAGAAGAGAATGAATGAAATGAAATGGGGAAAATGGGGCCTTAGGGTTTAAAAGGGGGTTTTCTTTTAGGAATTTTGCACATAAGGCCAAGTTGTTAGGAAGTTTACAAGAAAGTCCTTGGCAAATGGGTATGGGCTCATAATGAATGTGCCTTGGGCCACCGGGCCAAGGTGGGTCCAAGTAAGTATGATATGCATGACCCACTACCTAATGCACCACACACCACTAATCCTAGTGTTTAGGCCACTAAACCCAATTAAGCACCCTAAATTCTAGTGATTAGTGACTAAGCCCCTCTAATAAAGGCATGAGACCTTACAATATCTAGGAGTGTCTTTCAAGACAGACTCTGAAGATATGGTTGAGGATCCTACTAGTTATGATGAAGCAGTAACGGATATAGATGCTGACATGTGGCAGTAAGCGATGAAATCTGAAATGGTTTCTTTGTATTCCAATCAAGTCGGGAAACTTGTAGATGCACCTGAAGGGATTAAACCCATAGGGTGCAAGTGGATCTACAAGAGGAAGAGAGGAGTGGATGGGAAGGTGGAAACCTTCAAAGCAAGACTCGTGGCGATATACTCAAAAAGAGGGTATCGATTATGAGGAAACCTTTTCACCAGTGGCTATGCTTAAGTCCATAAGGATTCTCTTGGCCATCGCATGTCATTATGACTACGAGATATGGCAGATGGATGTCAAGACAGCTTTTCTTAATGGAAGTCTTGACGAATGCATCTATATGATGCAACCAGAGGGTTTCATTGCTAGTGGCCAAGATAACATGGTTTGTAAACTTAAGAAGTCCATTTATGGACCTAAGCAAGCATCTAGAGCATGGAACATCAAGTTTAATCAGGCAGTCAAATCTTTTGGCTTTGATCAAAACATTGATGAACCATGTGTGTATAAGAAAGGAAGTGGAAAAGCAGTTGCATTTTTAGTTCTATATGTAGATGACATATTGCTCATAGGAAATGATGTAAGTTTATTGTCATCTACAAAAGTTTGGTTATCCTCTCAATTTCAGATGAAGGATTTGGGTGAGGTAGCTATATCTTAGGGATCAAGCTTTTACGTGATCGCAAGAATAAGATGTTAGCCTTATCCCAATCTTCATATATTGAGAAGATATTGGTCAAGTTTAACATGCATGACTCCAAGAAGGGCCTCCTACCTTCTAGACATGGAGTACCACTGTATCGAGATCAATGTCCAAAGACATCTGAAGAGATAAAGAGCATGAGGAGAGTTCCATATGCATCCGCTGTTGGAAGCCTCATGTATGCTATGTTATACACTAGACCAGATATTTGCTTTGCCGTTGGCATGGTTAGCAGATATCAGTCAAACCCTGGACCTATGCATTGGACAGCTATTAAGCATGTATTCAAGTATCTTCGGAGAACGAAAGATTATATGCTAACCTTTCAAGCAGATGATCTAACGCCATTGGCGTATACAGACTCTGATTTCCTATCTGATAGTGATGCCAGAAAGTCTACCTCAAGGTACGTCTTCACTCTGTCAGGAGGGGCTATATCATGGAGAAGTGTCAAGCAATCCTGTACTGCTGATTCTACCATGGAAGTAGAGTATGTGGCGGCATCGGAAGCTACGAAGGAAGCAGTATGGCTCAGAAAATTCCTATTGGAATTGGGAGTTGTTCCTGCAGTGCATAAACCGATTGTCATGTACTGCGATAACACTGGTGCTGTAGCATAGTGCAAAGAACCCAAGAATCACAAGAAAGGCAAGCACATTCAGAGAAAGTACCACTTGATCCGGGAATTCATTTAGGATGGAGAAATAGTGGTGGAGCATATTGCTTCAGCGAATAACTTAGCTGACCCATTCACTAAGACTCTTACTGAGAAAGTCTTTACTTCTCATGTTGAGTCTATGGGTGTTAGGTTAGGAAGTAGTGATCTTTAGTGCAAGTGGGAGTTTGTTGGGATTGGTGTATGCCCTAAAGCCCACTAGCTGCACTCTCATCTTTTGTTACTGGATATTTACTGGTTATTTAATGGAATGACTCATTTCTCTTTAAACATGTATATATGTATGGTTGTGTAAGGCCCATTGTTTCTAGTAAATGAATTAGGTGTGTAGTGTCTACACACAGATAGGTCTAATTCATGGACACTGGAAACAATATATTCGTTCATAACTGAGAGATGGAGCTGGGCACTTCATCTTGGTATAAGTTATAGTGAGAGACTCTCCCGTATACAGGGTGACTTACCTAAGTCATGGGAGGACTTTCCCGGATTTATCTCATTAGTACATATGCAATGCATTGAACAGGACCATGGTAGGTGTGATCTCTAAAATAGTACTATCACTGAGAGAGATCAAGTCACCTCATGCTACTGAGTGACCAGTGCTCTTAATCTTGAGCATTTGTGGATGAGCTGACGAAGTCAAGTTCTTGTGCTTTAATTCACTATGGGTGAGATTCTTTTCATGGGTCAACAGCTCTGTGTTTTAGGTACTCGGACTTGATCAGTTGGGACGTGCAGATGCAATAAAGAATCTATGCCATCTAATGATGGAATGATCGTCCCCTTAGAATTATCCGATTAATCATCAAAATCTAAGATCTTAGTATATGGATGTTCCATATGGATATTGAACTTGTGGGTCGCTCCCTGGACCAAGAGAATGATATCCGGATGATGATTAACTTAAGAATATGAAGTTCTAAGGTTTAGATGTAATCGAGAAGGTTGATAGTACATTGGATAACCTGACTTGATTACGGATGTTACATAGAGGGGAATTCAGGTCATTACACTTAGTAGGTCAAAGACAACTGTCATTTTCTGACGAGCTTATTATGTTATATATTTGTCCCTGGAGTTCAACTATAACTCTTTAGTGGAATGAGTTAAGGTTAAAATGGTCTTTATGTTGCTATGGGTTTAGCATGGACATTTTGGTCATTTTGGGAGCCAAGGGCAAATATGTCTTTTGGTCCCTTCTCTAGTCACTTTCCAAGATTGGCATGGTTTCCGGACAAGTGGATGTGTGTCAATTAAACTAAATATCATTCATATCATTCTCCACAACATATAGATATATAAATCAAGCACAAGAGATAGAGATAGAAAAATTGACACAAGGGATTTATAGTGGTTCAGTCACACAGACCTACATCCATTCTCAAGGGTCACACAGTCCCCTGGTTCCACTATGAAGAATCAAAATACACAAGTACTGATTCTACATAAATTTTGTTCACGAGGTTCGACCACACAGATCTACTCCCCATTTTTGTTCACGAGGTTCGATCACAAAGATCTACTCCCCACACACAACTTTTATAGTGGTTGAATCACACAGAAACAATCTACTATCACAATTTTTAAAGTGGTTGAATCACGCAGAAACAATCCACTATCACAAAGATATAATTTGAATGGAGGGCGAAGAACACTTGCCTTTTTTTGACAAAGTCTGGAGGTTGCCACTTGCCTCTTTGACGAAGTCCGAAGGATGCTCTTCGAAACTTGTCACCGCAGCTCCAAGCTTTGATGCCTCTTGCAATGCTTCCTTTATGTTGATGATGATGCTCCAATGTTGTGCTCAGTCAAGGGAAGAGGTCTTTGGTCGAGGGATTTGGATAATAAACTATGATAGCTCAAGTTCTTCCCTAGGCAATGTTGTCTCCACACATTACACTTTCCTTAAGCTAGTGAAGCTCTTAGATTTGACAAACCAAGCTCATAGTGTGTGTGGAATGATCTATGAGAGTTCTAATATGATACACAATGGTTAGGACATGAGCTCTCATGATCTTGGAGGCCTTGGGAATGATTTTCCAAGCCTTAGGGATGATTTGGGGCGTTTTTCTATTTATAGAAAGCTTTCCAACGGTCATAAAACGCTAGTGAACAGTGGATAGTGAATAGTGTTACTGTTCAAACGGCTAGTGAACAGTGAATAGTGTTACTGTTCAAACGGCTAGTGAACAGTGGATAGTGAATAGTGTTACTGTTCAAATGACTAGTGAACAGTGAATAGTGTTACTGTTCAAACGGCTAGTGAACAGTGAACAGTTGAATAGTGAATAGTGTTACTGTTCAAACGGCTAGTGAACAGTGAATAGTGATGTTACTGTTCAAACGGCTAGTGAACAGTGAATAGTGATGTTACTGTTCATGCGGCTAGCCGCGAGGTAACCGAAAAACCATTTTAAGAGAGTTTTTGCTCTCTGGAAAAGTAACCGCGAGGTGACCGAAAACCATGGCAGTTAGCTGACTTCCGAGGCCTGTTTTAAGTCTTGAAAAAGCTAAAAAAACAATCTCTAAAATTCTATTAAATAAGCCATTAAACTAAGGGTCTTTAGGGCCATGTCTTGGTTGGTTTGGAGTCCCATTTACCTGAATAGGTTGGCACACATATGGACGTCTTCCTTTATGAATCCGGGCCTTCCAAGACTTGATCTTCCTTGAGAAATTCTGAGAGGCAAGTTCTTGGATTCTTTGACACGGAATTGACAATACAAAAACAAGTGCTCATAGGAATCTGGCACTAACACATCCCATTCAGAATTTTGTAAAATGGGTGGCAATGTGTGCCCCATTCAGATTGATCATAGGTCTTTTCCAGTAGCCATGCACATCTAAGTTATTTGTACATGAGCTCACTGGAAATTTCCCATATAGATAGGAATAAGAAAGTTGATCCATTTACTTTTTTTTTTTGCTAAAAGTTGATCCATTTATTTTTAACACGGTGATAGAATAGATCAGTGATTTCAAATTGTTGTGTTAAGCTTCAGCTTGTGATGATAGAATAGAAAATTGTTGTCATCTTTTGATCTCTTTAAATAGATGTTTGCTAAAAATGAACTTTTTTTTTTGTCGTAGGGAGATTTCTGAATCATAATTAGAGATATCCCTGTTCAAGTAGCAAGTTAACAAAGGATCAAGATTGTCTGGCTGCTAGTCCTTTTCATAGATAGGCCATAGTGGGGAAGTACAAATGATTGGGCATTTTAGCCATCAACTTCTCCCCTATATAATTCAACAGTCAAGTAAATTTGTTACTATGCTGCCTCCTTTTGTATTTGAATTTAAAAATGTTGAGAACTGAGGGTTTATTTGTGATTTTGGGTTAATGTGTTTATTTCTAAGTATGATATAAAGTTTTTCTTATATTAGAAATAAGATTTTGTGTTATATTGGGGTGAGTATTATTATGTGATTAGAATTTCTTTCTATACTTTTTATAATAATACAGATCAAAGAATTGTATCAAGATGTACTGCTAAAACTTCTATTGGAGAAGCATGAAATGCAGTCACATTTGGAGAACTTGATTGGTGTGATTAAACCGATCTCTGATGATAGTTGATGACAGTTTGTCCACAGTAATTACACATTAGGCATCTAGGTTTGTCGGGAATTGATTCTGGGACCCTGACCGGGTGGATGACTGGATGGCCTACAGAATCAGGTTAAATGTGGCCAAGGCCATGGCCACATTCATGGTTGTTGGGCTAATGTTGTTGTTGGAAATTTCTATAAAATTTGTTTGAATGTGCAGGTTTCTGACCCAATCTTTCAAAAGAAAAAAAACTTAAAACATGTTTTGGTTTTTTTCTCTTATAAATTAAAGGTCATCCATTATGGATTACTCATTAACTCAATGAAATGAGCTGGTAAAAAGAGGCTTTTGAGTGTGCTTCCTAAAGGGAGGTCTCCTCTTGGTGCTTTGTAGAAAAGAAGTAAGTAGTTCTTGTTGGGTTTTCCTTTTTTTTTTAATTAAATCGTACAAAGGATATTGAGTTTTCATATTAGGATTTATGTTGTTGTTTTTGAATTTTCACATCGTTTCATAATTGGGTTTTTTCATAGTTCTTGCAAGAAAATTAAAATACAAAACTCTTGATCGGTGTTAAGAACTATATTTTCTCAACTCAGACACTCAAGTGTGTATAAACCTAGCTCTTTTATTTGTTTGTTTATTTAGTATTTTTTTCAGTAGCATTTAGGGTATGGGATTGGGTCTGGGTAGAGGAATTTTATGTTGGAAACCGCTAGGTGATGTCGGTTCAGTTTCCATCTTGCACGGACAAATGATCTTGACTGGCTTATAGCCATGACAACAAAGAATTAATTATTATTACTATTGTGGGTTAGGAAATACCATATGGATTGGAACTTGGATTTGATTTTTTTCTCTTTTGTTATTATTACTATTACTGTTGTTATTCACAAGATTAAAACTTGGACTTCATTTTTATTCGGTAGAATTGTCAATCCCCCTTTCATTTCCTATACTGTGGGGTACTTGAATGACATTACAAGAATAAAACTTGTACATCATTTCTTTAATATTCTAGTTTTCAATGATCTTATTTTTTTGGCTAATGATCTTTAATATTCTTTTATCGAGTTATTTTCAACACCCGAATGCTTTATTTGTTTTTGAACATGAATTATCACGTGAATTTGATGGAGACGACAATGCAATTGAATTAGGGATGGTTTGTCAGGAAATAAACAATGTTGAGATGGAGAAGCCCTTGGAGGAAGGTGAAAACATAGAAGAGGTAGTAATGGAACCTCAGAGGGGAATGATATTTGGTTCAATTGAAGAAGTATACGAATATTATGCAAGGTATGCCAGGCATAACGGGTTTGCTGTTGCTCAAAGAAGCTCGAAAAAAAGGATTGGATGGAAAAAAGAGGTTTGCTACAATTGCTTGCACCAAGGGTAGAAAGCCAGTTACAAGTGCAAGCAACTAGTTAAACCCCGTCCACAATCAAGAACAAATCGCAAAGCAGCATTGAATCTTTCTTTGCAATTTAACGGGAAGTGGCTTCTGAACTCATTTGTACTTGAGCATAACCATGATATGAGTCCGAACAAAGCTCGATATCACAAGAGTAATTGAGTAATCCCATCACATGTGAAGAGGCAGCTTGAATTGGATGACAAAGCGGGAATTAGATTGAACAAGACTATTAGGTCATGTGTGGTATAGGCAGGGGGGCATGGGAAATTGCCATGGTTAGCAAAGGATGCAAGAAATTACTTGGATAAACTCAAGCGCTTAGAACTCAAAGAAGGGGATGCCGAGACAATGCTAAGCTATTTCAAACAAGACAACGGATCCCTTTTTTATGTCATGGATCTTGATATAGAGCATCGAGTAAGGAACATCTTTTGGGCTGACGTGAGGAGTAGAGCAGCATTCGCTGAATTTGGTGATGTGGTCACGTTTGACACCACTTATTTGGTGAACAAATATGATATGCCTTTCGCTCCTTTTGTGGGTATGAATTAGCATGGGCAGTCAGTACTTTTAGGCTGTGGATTGTTTCAATCTTGGCTTAATTGCATGTCTGGGTGTCCTCCTAATGCCATAATCACCGACCAGGATAAGGCCATGCAAAATGCAATAGGAATAGTATTTCCTAAAGCACGGCATCGGTGGTGTTGTATTTGTGGCATATTTTAAAAAAGGTGCCTGAAAAATTGAGGGGTTATAATGACTACGATTCAATAAAATTTCATCTTCTTAATGTTATCTATGATTCGATGAAAAAAGATGAGTTTGAAGAGAATTGGGCCAAGTTTGTTAGGGCATATCAGCTGGAGGACAACGAATGGCTAGCTGAATTGTATGATGAGAGGTACCGATGGGTGCCAGCAATTGTGAAAGATATTTTTTGGGCAGGGATGTCAACAACCCAGCGTAGTGAGAGCATGCATGTTTTTTTTTATGGCTACATCAATTCTAAGACCACACTGAAGCAGTTCGTTGAGTAATATGATAATGCTTTGTCTAAGAAGGTGCAACTGGAAGCTGAGGAAGATGCTCGTTGTTTCAATGTATACATTCCATGTGTAATCCCTTATGAGTTTGAAAGGCAATTTCAAGAAGCATATACTCTTGCTAAATTTAAGGAGATTCATAATGAAATAGCCGGTAAGATCCATTGCAATATTTCCTCGGTTAAGTTAGGAGCTGAAATTTCAAAATTTGATGTGGAGGAAGGTGCGATAGTAGGAGAAAACAATATCCGACCTTTTACTTTCCATGTTCATTTTAATGAGGTATCAAGAGAAACAAATTGTACTTGTCAGTTGTTTGAGTTCAGAGGTATTCTATGCAAGCATATAATCGTTGTTTATTTGAAGAAGAAGGTGTATTATATACCGGGTAAATACATTTTAGAAAGGTGGAGTAAAACCGTGAGAAGAAGCCACACAAAAATCAAGATCATGTATGACAATTGGGAACGCAAACTTGAAGGGCGTCGTTACGACAAAATGTTGACTATTTTCAATCGGGTCAGCAATAAGGCCATGGATTCCGATGAAAAGGTCAGATGGTAATGTCCTTGTTGCTAGAAGTGGAAGCTGAGCTTGATGTTTCTAAAGAGGTTACTGTATGCAATAGACCTATGTCTATAGGTGTACATAAAGGTTCAACTTCATGTCATGATGATAAACTTTCTTGGCAAGAGAGCAATAAATTATTGTGTGATCCAATCAAACGCCGCCAGAAAGGCCGACCACCAGAAAAAAGAAGACGGTCTAAGATTGAGACAATTATTAAGAAGTGTCGGAAAACAAACAAAAAGATGATGAAGAAGGTTAGTGTAAGCGTTTTATTTTTTAAATCATATAAACATAGAAATGAATCATTCACAATCTAATTGAAATCAAATTACGTATCTGCAGAGTAGGATGGTGGTCGATCATGGAGACATTATAACACGTCTTGTGGGATTAGACCAGATCATCACACAAGAGACTGTGAGTTTAACTGTAAGAACATTTGCGGAGAATTTATGAAGTGTTGTGCTTAACTTTATTCCATATGGCCTTATATACTTTGAGATTCCTTTTTTTAGCGATTATTATTTGTTCCTTGGAAGACTAAACTATATTCTTCGCATTTTATAGGGACCATATGCCTACGGAATGAATTCCATGTTTTCTTACGGTCAGTCCAATTTACAAATGCCACCTAATATGCATTCGACACTTTTGGTACACCTACCAAGTACGTTGAATCAACTAGCTGAGATGACTCCCTCTGTTGGCGCAACTTTGACTAACAATTGCACAAATGATTCTACACAAGAGCTAGCTTTAACACAGTTCAATGGGTAAATGACTCTTAGTGTGAGAATCAAAGTTTCTTATGTTCATACTTTCTTAGTAAACATTTATTTTGCTTGAAATTAATTCATGATATTTCTTGGTGCAGGACCTCCTTTTAGGAGACGGTTTGAATCATTTTGGATCTTTGGCACAAACTGTGCTATTTTGAGCTCCTTGTGTCAGATTTTTATGCATTCACAAGGACAATCTTTCGTATAGACAAAATTACATATATATGTTACGTGTTGCAGGACCAAGTTTTTGGAGACGGTTCTTCACAAGACGGATTTTGTGCACATGCTGTGCTATTTTGAGCTCCTTGTGACAGATTTTTTTTTACGTTCACAGGGAAAGTCTTTTGTATAGATAATTTTCAGATATCTGTTAATTAATCTCTTGTATATGAATGGAACCATCTTTCAGATTGGATGTGATGAATGTAATTATCTTTCAGATATCTCTTGTATATGAATGGAACTATCTTTCAGATTGGATGTGATGAATGTAGTAAGTAGTGCTTAACGTACTTGCCAATGTAATTAGTCCCCTTTTGTATTCGATGTAAAATCTTGGTATTAGATGGCAATGTGGATGTCTGACAAAGCAAATTCACAGGTTTTGATTCTGTGTACTAAGGTTGGATGAAAGAAATAATGAGGTTTCATTTTTTCTTTAGCCAAGAGAAACCCCTGTATTCGATATAAAACCTCGAGTCATGTGCGGAGGTCTGACAAAGAATGACCTAAGGTCTCAATTATGTGTACTAAGGTTAAGTGAAAGAAATACTGAGGTTGGAGTGTTTCATTTAGCAAACCCCTATACTCACAGGTTTGAATCTCTACATACTGAGGTTGAACCCAGTTTGAGAAGGTTGTATGAATAAAATACTTAGGTTTCAGTGTAGTCATTAGGCAAAGTCCACCTCTGTTTGATATAAAATCTATGAAATAGATGGTATTCATTGGTCTAACAAAAAAACATTCACAGGTTTCAACTCTGTGTACTAAGGTTAGATGAAAGAAATACTGAGGTTGGAGTGTTTCATTTAACAAACCCTTGCATTCATATAAAATCTTGGGTATTGGATGGCATGGCATATTCGCAGGTTTGAATCTCTATATACTGAGGTTGAACCCAGTTTGAGAAGGTTATATGAATAAAATACTAAGGTTTCAACGTGGTAAGGCAAAGTCAATAAAATCTATTTATTAGATGGTATTTGTCGGTTTAACAAACAATATTCACAGGTTCCAATTATGTGTACTGAGGTTAGATGAAAGAAATACTGAGGTTTGACAATTGTATTCGATAGATATAAAACCTCGAGGCATATGCGGAGGTTTGACAAAGAATATTCGCAGGTTTCAGTTCTGTTGGCTGATGTTAGATGAAAGAAATACTGAGGTTGGAGTGTTTCATTTAGGGATGGCATGGCATATTCGCAGGTTTGAATCTCTTTATACTGAGGTTGAACCCAGTTTGAGAAGGTTGTATGAATGAAAAACTGAGGTTTCAACGTGGCCCAAAGTCCATAAAATCTATTTATTAGATGTTATTCGTAGGTTTAACAAATAATATTCACAGGTTTCAATTCTATGTATTGAGGTTAGATGAAAGAAATACTGAGGTTTGACAATTGTATTCGATAGATATAAAACCCCGGGGCATATGTGGAGGTTTGACAAAGAATATTCACAGGTTTCGGTTCTGTTTGCTGAGGTTAGATGAAGTAAATACTGAGCTTGGAGTGTTTCATTTAGCAGACCCTTGCATTCATATAAAGTCTTGGATATTGGATGGCATGGCATATTCGCAGGTTTGAATCTCTATATACTGAGGTTGAACCCAGTTTGAGAAGGTTGTATGAATAAAGTACTGAGGTTTCAACGTGGTAAGGCAAAGTCCATAAAATCTATTTATTAGATGTTATTCGTAGGTTTAACGAACAATATTCTCAGGTTTCAATTTTGTGTATTGAGGTTAGATGAAAGAAATACTGAGGTTTGACAATTGTATTCGATACATATAAAACCCCAGGACATATGCGGAGGTTTGACAAAGAATATTCGCCGGTTTCAGCTCTGTTTGCTGAGGTTAGATGAAATAAATACTGAGATTGGAGTGTTTCATTTAGGGATGGCATGGCATATTCGCAGGTTTGAATCTCTATATACTGAGGTTGAACCCAGTTTGAGAAGGTTATATGAATGAAAAACTGTGGTTTCAACGTGGTAAGGCAAAGTCCATAAAATCTATTTGTTAGATGTTATTCATAGGTTTAACAAACATTATTCATAGGTTTCAATTCTGCGTACTGAGGTTAGATGAAAGAAATACTGAGGTTTGATAATTTTATTCGATAGATATAAAACCTAGGGGCATATGCGGAGGTTTGACAAAGAATATTCGCAGGTTTCGGTTCTGTTTGCTGAGGTTAGATGAAAGAAATACTGAGGTTGGAGTGTTTCATTTAGTAGACCCTTGCATTCATATAAAATCTTGGATATTGGATGGCATGGCATATTCGCAGGTTTAAATCTTTATATACTGAGGTTGAACCCAGTTTGAGAAGGTTGTGTGAATAAAATACTAAGGTTTCAACGTGGTAAGGCAAAGTCCATAAAATCTATTTATTAGATGTTATTCGCAGGTTTAACAAACAATATTCATAGGTTTCAATTTTGTGTACTGAGGTTAGATGAAAGAAATACTGAGGTTTGACTATTGTCTTCGATATATATAAAACCTCGGGGCATATGCGGAGGGTTGACAAAGAATATTCGCATGTTTCAGTTCTGTTTGCTGAGGTTAGATGAAAGATACTAAGATTTGACAATTGTTTCTTTAGCAAAAAAAAATCAAATGTGTATTCGATATAAAACCTCGGGGCATATGCGGAGGTTTGACAAAGAATATTCACAGGTTTCAGTTCTGTTTACTGAGGTTAGATGAAAGAAATACTGAGGTTATAGTCACAGCATATGGCATTATATACATTAATTTGAATCATGATATACTGAGGTTGACATACAGTGTTAGAAGTTTGTCTTAAACAAAATACTTTATTTGTGTCGGTGCCTTATTAGCTAGGAGACTTCTTGTATTCGATAAAGAAATAGTGCTATTAGATTGCAAAGGTTTGTACTTAACAAAAAGGTCCAAGGTTAGTGGAAAGGTCTAAAGAAGTATCAGTTTTTGAAACTATGGTTTGAATCATTATATACTGAGGTTGAAACCCAGTTTAAGAAGTTCGTCTGGATGAAATACTAAGGTTAGAGTGCTTCTTTTAGCCGAGATAATACCTTGATGTTTCCATCATCAAGTGATTGACATACGTACATTAACAATTAATCAGTGACAATCAATCAACACATTGAAAGAAACTGCGATTCAGATCTGAACTTCACTAAGGAAAGACGTCCATGGCTGATTTGTAACATGAAAGAATTTAAAAAATCTGATTTGGGCAGCATAAATCAGCCATAGTGATCGCAAAAGAACTCCATGAATTCATGACCAACAAGTGTATAATTAAAGGAGATTCAAGAAGACTATTACCTTGAATATTTGTAGACTTCAAATCTCTGAAATAATAGATCCAAAGGGCCGAACTCAGACTTGCAATTAGCAAACAACTTGCTGGAATTTTCTGCAGTAGAATTGCCTTTGATCTTTTTCTCTATCTCACTTCCAAATCTGATTGGCTAAGATGGTGGGATCTTAATCTAGTTTTCTAGATGAAATTTGAGAACTTTTTTCTATGGAAAAAATCTCAAACCTTGAACTATCTTCAAAGAAGAATAAAGGGGGCTGGACGTGTGGAATATGGCTCTTCTTAGTGTTGGACGTCCAAGGGGGAAGCATCATCCTTTTTATAGAAACTTTGGGAATCCTTTCCTAAAAAGTTATCTCTTCTAATTCTTATAGATGTCCTAAAAAGAAAGTATAATCTAAAGATTTATTTTCTTTTAGAAACACTCCAATTAGAAAAGGAAACTAATGAACATCCAACAAACTTTGGTAATTAGTAATCCTAGTTGCACAACACTTACTAATTTAAGTTTCTTATTCAAAAAGAAAACTTTACTATAGGAATACTAATCCAAAGAGGAGTCCAATCTTCCAAGTAGAGAGACCTACTCAACATTGGAAACCTTACCTTATAGAATTCCCATTATGGACGTCCCACATGATAATGCACACCATGGCCCACAAATAATTTATCTAGAATTAAATTCATGTATGCCATCAAAGGCCTATTTGAATTTAAACTCAAAATTATTTTTCCACTAAAATAATTCAACCATATGTCATCTAAACATTTTAGGAAACCATGCCAATCTTGGAAAGTGACTAGAGAATGGACCAAAAGACATATTTGCCATTGGCTCCCAAAATGACCAAAATGTCCATGCTAAACCCATAGCAACATAAAGACCATTTTAACCTTAACTCATTCCAGTAACGAGTTATGGTTGAACTCCAGGGACAAATATATAACATAATAAGCTCATCAGAAAATGACAGTTGTTTTCGACCTACTAAGTGTAATGACCTGAATGCCCCTCCATGTAACATCCGTAATCAAGTCAGGTTATCCAATATACTATCAACCTTCTCGATTACATCTAAACCTTAGAACTTCATATCCTTAAGTTAATCATTATCCGGATATCATTCTCTTGGTCCAGGGAGCGACCCATAAGTTCAATATCCATATGGAACATCCATATACTAAGATCTTAGATTTTGATGATTAATCGGATAATTCTAAGGGGACAATCATTCCATCATTAGATGGAATAGATTCTTTATTACATCTGCACATCCCAACTGATCAAGTCCGAGTACCCAAAACACAGAGCTGTTGACCCATGAAAAGAATCTCACCCATAGTGAATTAAAGCACAAGAACTTGACTTCGTCAGTTCATCCACAAATGCTCAAGATTAAGAGCACTGGTCACTCAGTAGCATGAGGTGACTTGATCTCTCTCAGTGATAGTACTATTTTAGAGATCACACCTACCATGGTCCTGTTCAATGCATTGCATATGCACTAATGAGATAAATCCGGGAAAGTCCTCCCATGACTTAGGTAAGTCACCCTGTATACAGGAGAGTCTCTCACTATAACTTATACCAAGATGAAGTGCCCAGCTCCATCTCTCAGTTATGAACAAATATGTTATTTCCAGTGTCCATGAATTAGACCTATCTGTGTGTAGACACTACACACCTAATTCTTTTACTAGAAACAATGGGCCTTACACAACCATACATATATACATGTTTAAAGAGAAAAGAGTCATTCCATTAAATAACAAGTAAATATCCAGTAACAAAAGATGAGAGTGCAGCTAGTGGGCTTTAGGGCATACACCAATCCCAACAAACTCCCACTTGCACTAAAGATCACTACTTCCTAACCTAACACCCATAGACTCAACATGAGAAGTAAAGACTTTCTCAGTAAGAGTCTTAGTGAATGGGTCAGCTAAGTTATTCGCTAAAGCAATATGCTCCACCACTATTTCTCCATCCTGAATGAATTCCCAGATCAAGTGGTACTTTCTCTGAATGTGCTTGCCTTTCTTGTGATTCCTGAGCTCTTTGCACTGTGCTACAGCACCAGTGTTGTCGCAGCACATGACAATCGGTTTTTACACTACAGGAACAACTCCCAATTCCAATAGGAATTTTTTGAGCCATAATGCTTCCTTCGTAGCTTCCGATGTCGCCACATACTCTGGTTCCATGGTAGAATCAGCAGTACAGGATTGCTTAACACTCCTCCATGATATAGCCCTTCCTGACAGAGTAAAGACGTCTCCTGAAGTAGACTTTCTGGCATCTCTATCAGTTTGGAAATCAGAGTCTGTATACGCCAAAGGCGTTGATTATCTGCTTGAAAGTTAGCATATAATCTTTCGTTCTCCGAAGATACTTGAATATATGCTTAACAGCTGTCCAATGCATAGGTCCAGGGTTTGACTGTTATCTGCTAACCATGCCAACGGCAAAGCAAATATCTGGTCTAGTACATAACATTGCATACGTGAGACTTCCAACAGCGGATGCATATGGAACTCTCCTCATGCTCTCTATCTCTTCAGATGTCTTTGGACATTGATCTCGAGATAGTGGTACTCCATGTCTAGAAGGTAACAAGCCCTTCTTGGAGTCATGCATGTTAAACTTGACCAATATCTTCTCAATATATGAAGATTGGGATAAGGCTAACATCTTATTCTTGCGATCACGCAAAAGCTTGATCCCTAAGACATAGCTTGCCTCACCCAAATCCTTCATCTGAAATTGAGAGGATAACCAAACATTTGTGGATGACAATATACCTACATCATTTCCAATGAGCAATATGTCATCTACATACAGAACTAAAAATGCAACTGCTTTTCCACTTCCTTTCTTATACACACATGGTTCATTAACGTTTTGATCAAAGCCAAAAGATTTGACTGCCTGATTAAACTTGATGTTCCATGCTCTAGATGCTTGCTTAAGTCCATAAATGGACTTCTTAAGTTTACAAACCATATTATCTTGGCCACTAGCAATGAAGCCCTCTGGTTGCATCATGTAGATGCATTCGTCAAGACTTCCATTAAGAAAAGCTGTCTTGACATCCATTTGCCATATCTCGTAGTCATAATGACATGCGATGGCCAAGAGAATCCTTATGGACTTAAGCATAGCCACCGGTGAAAAGGTTTCCTCATAATCGATACCCTCTTTCTGAGTATATCCTTTCGCCACCAGTCTTGCTTTGAAGGTTTCCACCTTCCCATCCACTCCTCTCTTTATCTTGTAGATCCACTTGCACCCTATGGGTTTAATCCCTTCAGGTGCATCTACAAGTTCCCAGACTTGATTGAAATACAAAGAATCCATTTCAGATTTCATTGCTTGCTGCCACATGTCAGCATCTATATCTGTTCCTGCTTCATCATAACTAGTAGGATCCTCAACCAGATCTTCGGAGTCTGTCTTAAAAGACACTCCTAGATATCTTTCTGGCTGTCTAGAAATTCTCCCACTACGACGAGGCTCCGGAGTGTTAAAAGGAATATCTTATTCATCTACTGTCTCAGGATCTGGTACAGATGTTATAGGAGATTCCGGAAGAATCTCCTCAAGGGTTTCTTTACAACTAAGCTCTTGGTACATCATACAATCATCCTCTAAGTACCTAGCATGAGTGCTGATAAGCACTTTTTGCTCCTTTGGATGATAAAAGATGCCACCTCACGTTCCCTTAGGATACCCAATGAAGTAGCACATTTCCGATCTGGGTTGCAGCTTGGTAGCTTTTTCATTCAGTACATAGGCCGGACAACCCCAAATGTGGATATGTCTTAAACTAGGTTTTCGACCTGTCCACATTTCTTGCGGTGTCCTAGGTACTGATTTAGAAGGTACCAGATTTAAAATGTATGCTGCTGCTTCTAGGGCATATCCCCAAAAAGATATAGGTAGGGTTGCATGACTCATCATGGACCTTACCCTATCAAGAAGGGTACAGTTTATTCTCTCCGCTACACCATTTTGCTGGGGTGTACCCGGCGCAGACAACTGAGACACAATCCCATGTTGTGTGAGGTACTCTTTGAACTCACCTAGGAGGTACTCGCCATCTCGATCAAATCGAAGGGCTTTGATATGTTTCCCTAGTTGTAACTCCGCCTCAGCCTTGAATTGCTTGAATTTATCAAACGCCTCAGACTTGCATCGCATTAAGTACACATATCCATACCTAGAGTAATCATCAGTGAAGGTGATGTAATACTCATACCCTCCTCGAGCCGGTTTGTTCATAGGACCACACACATCAGTGTGAATCAATTCTAACAACTCCTTTGACCTTAGTCCCTTTCCAAAGAATGACCTTTTGGTCATCTTTCCCTTGAGACAAGATTCGCACTAAGGAAAAGGTTCGAAGTCCAATGAGTTCAAAGGCCCATCTTCTACCAACCTCTGATTCCGTTTTAGGTTAATGTGACCCAAACATAAGTGCCAAAGATATGTGTCATTGATTGAAGATACCTTCCTTTTAAGGGAAGTTGAGTTTTCTTGTTGTACATTATGCAGTGTGGGAGCAATAGGAAATATATAAAATAAGTTGTCATGTATTCTACCGGAACATATAATATTTCTATCTCCACTGATATCAACACCAGAATGGAAAGAAACTGAATAATTAAATTCAATTAGTCTGGAAACTGAAATTAAATTTGTGTGGGGAGATTTCCAGGACCCCGGTATTCCGTTAATCACGGCCAATTAGATGAGACTAAGCGTCCTCACGTGCCGTCCGCATGCCATCCACGTGGCACTAAACTCACCTCGGCTGCCGGGATAGAGGCCTCAGCCGAAATCAAACAGCTCCAGGCCGTTAGCGCCGAGCTCGTCCATCCCATGTGCCCATCTCAGCTGAGAGCTCCACCTCGGCTGAAGAAGCCAGGACGAAAGCCGAAGCAAGAAAAGACCTCCACTCGCACCCTTCATCCCCCACGTCATCAGGCACGTGGAGGAACAGGGGCGCGAGCCAGCGAGACAGATGCGACATCCAGCCACCCACAATCTTCGCTAGATCACTGACAGGGAGGCATCCAGCGGCTGAAGCCACATCAGGGCAAGGCCCGAGGGCAGACCCGATGGTACTCCTACCGCCAAAAGCGCCCAACACGATCTGGCCCAACAAGACGCGCATTTAATGCAATGTGGGCTGATCCGACTAGCATTAAATGCAGGGTGGGCTGGATTGGACCGCATTTATTACTTTGTGGGCTTATCATGACTTCTCAGTCAAATCATGGGACCCACACCAAGATATCCTCCAAAGATACGAGCCAAGCCTCTACAAATATAACTGCATTTCACATGCAAGGTATGCACAATGTAACCAATAGAGCTGTTACTCTGCCTCTCTTCTTCCTCTCCTTCCATTGTTCCAGTTCATTCACTGACTTTGGCATCGGAGAGCCTTGCGCCGCCCAGGCCAGGGTCCTCTGACTGTGTGTTCTTCTCTTTCAGGCTTTCGGACGGTACCCAGTCATCACCATCGTTGGGTAAGTCCTCTAAGGCTCCCCAGTTATTGTGGGTCATTATTTTCTGCACCTACAAAATTATTCCTCATGTCCGGAACATAGAAAACATTATTTAAAACTAATATCCTATCACATGGAAAATGTAAGGAAACAACTTCTACTGCAACTGCCCAAACTTTAGCTCCAGTTCCAACTCTAAAGGCAAACTCTCCTTTCTCAATCTTCTGCATTATCTGAAACCCCTGCAATGAATTGCAGATATGATTAGTGGCTCCTGAGTCTACTATCCATGAATCAGTAGAATCAACCACCAGACAAGTTTCAATGTAATTTGAAAAAGATGTACCTTTCTTAACTGAGGCTAGTAACTTGGGAAATCTTTCTTCCAATGACCTTTGAGGCCACATTTGAAGCATTTCCCTTTGGGCTTTCCATCTGTACCCTTGTCCTTCTTTTTACCAGTGTTGTCCTTTTTCTGTCCTTTTCCCTTATTCTGCTTCTTCTTGAACTTCTTCCCTTTCGGGTTTAGTTTAGAGGAAGACTGGAAAAAGTGAGCTTGGGCTTTGGGCTTCATGATCGCCTCTGCCGCCTGGAGTTCTTTCATTAACTCAGATAGAGTCATGTCCATCTTGCTCATATTGAAATTGAGCTTGAACTGGTTGAAAGAGTCCGGCAGAGCTTCGAGAATCATATCAGTTTGACTCTCTGCATCAATCTCAGCCCCTAGAATCTCAGATACATTGAAACAATCCATCAGCTTGAGCATATGCTCTCTGACAGGTGTTCCCTCAGCCATCCTAGTATTCATGATAGTCCTTATAGCAGCTTTCCTAGCTGGCTTGCTTTTGTCTGCGAATATCTTAGACAAGGACATCATGATTTCATAGGTTGTGTCCATATGCTCGTGCTGTGTTTGCAACACGTTGGACATGGAAGCAAGCATGTAGCATTTAGCCATGCTATTCGCTTTCTTCCATTTCTTCTCAGCCTCTAACTGGTCATCAGTAGAATTAGCATCAATATCAGGACAGGTTTCCAACAAGACATACTTGTACTCCTTGGCAGTGAGTACTATGTCAAGATTTCTCTTCCAATCTACATAGTTAGGGCTAGTCAGTTTGTTCTCACGAAGAATGCACATCAACGGACTAAAATAATCTTTACCCATCTCTTTTTGGATATGAAATGGTTTATAATTAGACAGGTAGTATATATGTAATATGCATATGGTGCTTATTATAAAAGGAAAAACAAGGCACAAGACTTTTTACATTATTTAACCCCAATCATAATGTATCAGTGTTTCAACCTCCTCATAGACCCTCCATCGAAGGGATGGCCGAGCCTACAGTTACGTTGAATTAAGGCATGCTTAGTTGGATTATCACTATAAAGATATACATATCCAGTGGTAGTCCAATCACTGATTGGTTTGGCCTCATATGACAAGTAACTCTAACTCGTAGGGAGAACTTATTACCGTCTTATGTCAAGTGTTTTACCATATCTTATGAAATTTCCCAGAATGTCTATGATTTAAGTCCTCCAATGGGAAGTGACTCTTATCCATTCTAGAAGTGAACTTTAGTAAAGAGCTCCACCGAAGGGATTGCCGCTCCCACCAACACTTCATTGACATTTTATAGAAGTGATCTTTAGTAAAGAACTCCACCGAAGGGATGGCCGCTCTTACTAACACCTCATTACGAATATTCACATTACTTCACCCATTATCCCATGAAAGCGGTCTTTAGTAAAGAACTCCACCGAAGGGATGGCCGCTCCTACTAACATCTTAATGAGATAACATGAACCGAAAATGGAAGGCCGTGGGGTCTTTCCAAAAACCCCTCTCCCACTTGATTATTTATCACTAGGGTTTATACTACTTGACCTTTACATTGTTTACTCAAAAGCTCTTTTAAATCTAGCAAACTTGGTTAATTAAATTTATGACTCAATGACTTGAGTCATCTTAAAAATAAATAACCTTTGCTTTAAAACATTTGAGCAAATCCCTTTAACGAGTCAAAGACCTAACTTGGGTTATGGAAACCCATAGGTAGCATCTAATTAGATTTTAGTTTAGCCTCTTTTGGAAACCAAGGGTACCAAGATAAACTAAACCCTATTTAATTTTTAAACCTTAGACAAAATAGAAGGTGCTAGTCTAAGTTCCGTTTAAAATAATTTGCCAAACTAAAAACAATCTAATATAAAAATATGCCAATTTTAGAACCTAATGGTGGCCATGTTTCTAGGTGACAATTATAGCAATTATATAAAGCATTCATCCATGTATTCCATATATAAGAGCAAATAAAAGTATGCAATCCTTGATGGCTCCCTGCTCTTCGGACTTCTAGTCCTTATCGAACTAGGATATCAAAAATAGATCTCATCTTGCACCAAGAAGTCTTGTCTCCTCCACCACTAAGGAATCCAGTTACTTGCAACCTATCTTGCTTGAAACTTTATTCTTCTTGTTTGTTCCAATAAATTAAATTTATACAAGCAAACCCATAAAGAACAAAAACCCCAAATTACATCGGAGATGCCTATGCCTTTCAAGAAAGCTTACATCAAGACTAGTTGGAATAAAAGTAAAGAAAGAATTACAACTTCCTATGATTGCTAAACGCGCAATCGTACACTTTCCAACTAATGAAAAAACATCCAAATCCACATAACAATCATGCGAACCATCAAGGATGCATTATAAGGCTGCAAACAAAGAGGTTAGTGCATGCAAAACACTATGTGCATCATTAAACAAATCTGGAAAATAAATTCCAGCAATGTTAATGAAACTTGCACACAACATGCATCACAACATAACTTTAGTAGGGTGCCACCATGCCCATAATCAATCTAGGATTAATTAAACACAACATGGGATCATGATTTCACTTGGAGTGGCTCTGATACCACTGAAAGAAACTGCGATTCAGATCTGAACTTCACTAAGGAAGGACGTCCATGGCTGATTTGTAACATGAAAGATTTTAAAAAATCTGATTTGGGCAGTATAAATCAGCCATAGTGATCGCAAAAGAACTCCATGAATTCATGACCAACAAGTGTATAATTAAAGGAGATTCAAGAAGACTATTACCTTGAAAATTTGTAGACTTCAAATCTCTGAAATAATAGATCCAAAGGGCCGAACTCAGACTTGCAATTAGCAAACAACTTGCTGGAATTTTCTGCAGTAGTATTGCATTTGATCTTCTTCTCTATCTCACTTCTAAATCTGATTGGCTAAGATGGTGGGATCTTAATCTAGACTTCTAGATGAGATTTGAGAACTTTTTTCTATGGAAAAAATCTCAAACCTTGAACTATCTTCAAAGAAGAATAAAGGGGGCTGGACATGTGGAATATGGCTCTTCTTAGTGTTGGACGTCCAAGGGGGAAGCATCATCCTTTTTATAGAAACTTTGGGAATCCTTTCCTAAAAAGTTATCTCTTCTAATTCTCATAGATGTCCTAAAAAGAAAGTATAATCTAAAGATATATTTCCTTTTAGAAACACTCCAATTAGAAAAGGAAACTAAGGAACATCCCACAAACTTTGGTAATTAGTAATCCTAGTTGCACAACACTTACTAATTTAAGTTTCTTATTCAAAAAGGAAACTTTACTATAGGAATACTAATCCAAAGAGGAGTTCAATCTTCCAAGTAGAGAGACCTACTCAAAATTGAAAGCCTTATAGAATTCCCATTATGGACATCCCACATGATAATGCACACCATGGCCTACAAATAATTTATCTAGAATTAAATTCATGTATGCCATCAAAGGCCTATTTGAATTTAAACTCAAAATTATTTTTCCACTAAAATAATTCAACCATATGTCATCTAAATATTTTAGGAAACCATGCCAATCTTAGAAAGTGACTAGAGAAGGGACCAAAAGACATATTTGCCATTGGCTCCCAAAATGACCAAAATGTCCATGCTAAACACATAGCAACATAAAGACCATTTTAACCTTAACTCATTCCACTAAAGAGTTATGGTTGAACTCCAGTGACAAATATATAACATAATAAGCTCGTCAGAAAATGACAGTTGTCTTTGACCTACTAAGTGTAATGACCAGAATGCCCCTCTATGTAACATCCGTAATCAAGTCAGGTTATCCAATGTACTATCAACCTTCTTGATTACATCTAAACCTTAGAACTTCATATCCTTAAGTTAATCATTATCCGGATATCATTCTCTTGGTCCAGGGAGCGACCCACAAATTCAATATCCATATGGAACATCCATATACTAAGATCTTAGATTTTGATGATTAATCGGATAATTCTAAGGGGACGATCATTCCATCATTAGATGGCATAGATTCTTTATCGCATCTGCACGTCCCAACTGATCAAGTCCGAGTACCCAAAACACAGAGCTGTGACCCATGAAAAGAATCTCAACCATAGTGAATTAAAGCACAAGAACTTGACTTCGTCAGTTCATCCACAAATGCTCAAGATTAAGAGCACGGGTCACTCAGTAGCATGAGGTGACTTGATCTCTCTCAGTGATAGTACTATTTTAGAGATCACACCTACCATGGTCCTGTTCAATGCATTGCATATGCACTAATGAGATAAATTCGGGAAAGTCCTCCCATGACTTAGGTAAGTCACCCTGTATACAGGAGAGTCTCTCACTATAACTTATACCAAGATGAAGTGCCCAGCTCCATCTCTCAGTTATGAACAAATATGTTGTTTCCAGTGTCCATGAATTAGACCTATCTGTGTGTAGACACTACACACCTAATTCATTTACTAGAAACAATGGGCCTTACACAACCATACATATATACATGTTTAAAGAGAAAAGAGTCATTCCATTAAATAACCAGTAAATATCCAGTAACAAAAGATGAGAGTGCAGCTACTGGGCTTTAGGGCATATACCTATCCCAACACACATAGTACCAAAATCCATTATCAATTGCCAAAGATCCGCTTTTTCTTCTTGAATTTAATTTTGACACTCACAAAGATGCCAAGTCTCTCATTACATTCAACTAATATAATTCAATAAAATTACTTTATCTCCAAATTCAGGTGAGCCTGGAGTGTGGCTAGTTGATATACAAAATTCTCAAGTGAGCCTGGGTTGTATTCTACACAAAAAAGGGTTGAACTCTCTCACATCAACACACATTTCTATACTTCAAAATTATGTACGCCACCTGCAATGAATATGAGATCAATGTTAGAAAACGAAAAAAGAATCTACGGACAATAAAAATGGAAAAGAGCATTAATTTGATCACCAACACCATAGAGAAGTAATTTTAATAAGACGATAGTTTTTGTTAATACCCTCTACGCAAGAAATTCTGTTAGATCATCCTATGACTCCTCATGTTTGTCATTCGCACTTCGACCGAGCAACATATGTGCTGCTAGTTTTTTTTTTCTATAATATCGTATTTCATCCTATTCCAAGAACCAAAAAAAAAAAAAAAAAAAAAAAAAAAAAGAAGAAGAAAGGAACAAACAAAAAATTAGAACAATAAGATTCATTCGAAGTATACTTAAATCATCACTAAAAAATGACAAAGCATTTACCGGCTCAAAATCGTATGTATGTCCACGCGATAGACAATCCATGAACTTCATCACAAAGACACCACAATCATAACTGTTAAAATAGTGATATAAGATGGATTATTATACCAATTGGAATAGATACTGCAATTCAGATACTTTGTCTCTAATAGAAAGACATACCCATTATCTTGTTGAGGGCAGTCGTCAACGAATTTAACAATGGCCTTATCCCATTGATGTATCTTCCTTTGTTTAAATTGTTCTTTTAAGGAAGATACCTGCATAAAGGAAATATAATAGTTAAGTTTTATATACAGGTATATTGTTTATTTTGAACATTTCACAGGAGCATACACCTTAATATGCCGTTTCATTCACATAGGCAATTTCACCACATGACTTCAAAGAGTTGTATATACAAAACAACTTCTTGTTTGAATCAAGTACGAGGAGAAGCCAGTGTTTTGAAGCCCAATTCATTGGGATAAATATTCAGTCCCATGGGAGGTAGTAAGCTACATGTTAGAACTGATATTCAAAAAATTAAAATCACAAAAAATATAAAGAAGAATAATTACATTAAACCACGATGTGAAGAAGTAACACTTCAATGAATTCAGCTTTCCTGTTGGCTTTCTCCCACTAATTAACTTAGCATAGTTGTCAATAATCTAGAAATCAAGATAGCACGTTCAATGTTAGTTGGTCGAAGGGTCGGCATTGTAAACACAATTGAATGCTTATAATACGATGTGAAATTAAGTACTAACCTTATCGGATATCCAACCTTCTTCGTCCAATAAGTTATTGATTTCTGAACGCCAAATTTTGAGTTTGCCCACCTCCTCAGCACTAAAGAAACAGAACTTATTATTTAGTAATTAATAAATATAAATATTGATTATCTAGTGTGAGTACTATGGTGTAAAGTTACTAGGTTTATAATGGATCATACTCTTTTCCAACTTTGGCTTCAAAACTTGCAATTGCATTCTCTTCTTCTTCTAAAAAGTCAATCTTTGATTGGATTTCATCTACAACCAATTTTTTTCTCTTGTAGCAAGTTCCTTTATTCTTTGTTCTTTGCAATGCTGCTTTTGTGCATGCATCATATGGGGTCCGTAACATCTGTGATGGCTTCCGAACTCTACCCCCATTTTTCTTTGAAATATCCTTGGTGGCTCTTGATGTCTCAACACAAACAGACATTTTTTGGATTTGGGGAAGAATGATGATCCATACGACGGAGTGAAGCATCCACAACATCAACAGGTGATTGAGGCACCAATATCCCTCTGTTTCGCAACTCCATATTTTCACTCCTTAATTGTTCATTCTCTTCTTCCATTATGGTAACTCGTTGCCCCAAATCCTTAATCTTTGCTATATAGTTCTCGCGATCACCCTATGTAAGTTTCAAATAGTTAGTAAAAAATAGATTTAAAACATGAAGTTCATATTGGAGATTTTGAATAGCATTTTTCACTTTTAATCAAATATGGTTAAAATTACAATGATATCTGGCATGCGTTCCTCCATTCTCCTGACTATGAAATCAGCCATCGCCGTTGTCTCCTGTAACCCATAATTAAAACAAGTATAAGTTGCAAGAAGGATGCAACCATACAACCATGACCAAGTACTTTAAATTAAAGAACTAAAATAAGTTAAAAATACCTGAGACACTTTTGGGGGAGACAATAAGGTCATTTCTTCTTTAGTTGGAGTAATTTCCTCAATGACCTAAAAAATAGAGTATTCGTTTCATTTGTTGCAGTCAATATCATAAAGTACTACAAGAAGTATATCATAAAGAAATGTGAAGGTATACATACCTCTGTATGGCTAAGATTGTCCAATATAGCTTTAAAAGATTTGGATTGCATGTATTTGGAACTCATAGCCCATCACATATAACGTGGATAAGAATTGGCGTGAATAGGCACATGTTGGTTAACATGTTCATAAAACCAAGGCTGTAAAAAAAGGTTAAAGAATGTAAGTGAATATGTGACAGTCACAAGTTCTTTTGTATTGTAGCAATTATAAAAACTATAATTTAAAAAAAAAGGATAACTACTTTCTTCCAAGAGCATGACACATCCATTTATAAATCCAGTTGTCTTCCTCGAGCTTTCGCGTATACATTTTATTAAGAACTCATGTACAGCGATATCCCATGCATAATCATTAACTTTTTCCAACTTATCAACCATGAATATGATATTGAATGGAAATGACCGAGAAGAGTTTGGAAAAAGAAGTGTACTACAAACATACTGTCAGACCCCGACCCAGGTTTGAATATTTAATCATGTTTTAACCGTGATTAGTGGATAAGTGGGATTAGGGGACGATTAGCTTATTTTATTAAGCTAGATTAGGTTGTTTGTTTAGCTTTGAGAGCTTTGATTAGCCTTTAACTTAAGTTTGACACGGGCCGGGGCGCCCGTGGATTTATGTGTGAGATTGTTGAATTTGTTCTTGATGCTTGTAAAATCCTCGTTTATGTGTATTTTGATGTATTTCATCTAGATCGTCAACTTTCATGTTTTGGCCAACTTGATTTTTGTGATCAGAAATCGCGTTTTTCGAGAAAAAGGGCAAAACAGACATTTCACACAAAACCTGTACCCAAATTTCGAAAATTCCAGAATTTGCCAAAAATATACTTTTTGGAAAGTAGAAATTTCGCCGATCATTTTTGTCTTCTTCGTCGTTTTCGTTCGGGGCCCGCAAGTACCGTTTCTAGGCTTGTGAAGATCGGGGCCCACATTAGTTGTCTCTTAAGAAGAGAGTTCTTCTTCTCCCTTCTTCATTTTCATTCCAGCAATTTCTCTTGGCTAGGGTTTTTCTTCTTCTCCCTTCTCACTCTCTCTCATCTGGAACTCTCACTTGGTGAGGTTTGCTTAGAGGATTGATCTCCTCAATCTCTTCCTCCCTCTTCAAGCTTCCTAGGGATACCATTCTTGAGGAATTTGAGCTAGGAGAAGCCCTCCATTCAAGCTTTTCTTCTTTGTTAGGGTTCCTCAAGGTGAGCAATAGTTTTCCAAACCCAAGATCTTTGCTTTTCTCTCCATTTGGAGTGTTTTAATCCCTTTTGCTAAGGTTTTCTTTGAGGTTTCACAAATGTTGATGTTTTAGGGTTTCTTGGGAAATTTTGGGGTTTTTGTAGATTTGGAGCTTGAAGCTCTAAGGAGTGGTTTAAGGGTGATTTTTGAGCTTACCTTGGCTAAGGCAAGTATATTCCAACACTAATGTGATGTTTTCCCTCATTTGGTTTTATTTCTTGATTTTTCCCTTTTTATGTTAATCTTCTTTAGTCATGGTTTGCTTTGATTTAATGGTCCACCTTAATAGCTATCTTAATGTGTGTTATTGCTCTACTTTGCATTGGAAATTTATTCTCACTTTGGTTTCTTGGAAAGTTTATCTCATTTGTTCAAATGGGTTCTCAAAGAAATGGAAAAGAAGTTGATTTCTTTAAAAAGTGTGAAGTTTATGTTAATCATATGATTATGGACGATGGTTTGAGGATTTGTGGAGGTTGAGAAGAGGCCCAATAAGTTGTAGGAGTGTGTATGGAAGAAGGGAATGGAAGGGAATTGAAATGAGCAAGAAAGAAGGAGAAAAACAAGAAAAAATTGGAAGTTCTGCACTCTCGGGCCGGACTGGGCAGGCCCAGTCCGCTCGAGCGACCCAGTGGGTCGCTCGAGCGGACCAGGTTCTGTCTGGGTCCGCTCGAGCGACCCACTGGGCCGCTCGAGCGACCCAGCTACTGTCTGGGTCCGCTCGAGCGGGCCTGGGTCCGCTCGAGCGAGCCCAGCTCAGTCTGGGCTCGGGTTTTGGGCCTGATTAAAGGATTTTTTTTAGGATTGTTGATGGCCCAATTGAAGACCTGATGAGCCCAATTTCTAGGGGTCTGTTGGGCCTGTTTTAAGGTCAATTAGTGGGCTGTTCTTGGGTCTTATTGTTGGGCTTTGGATGACATGAAATGTGGGCTATGTTAGGGACTGTTTGGGCTTGTTTTCAACGGACTGTTGGGCTTGAATGAGGCCAGCTGTGGGCCTGATTAAAAAGGGATTTAAACCTACTTCTAAGGAAGACTTATTCTATATAATTTCAAGCCCACTTCGGGTCTATGTCCAAGCTCAATTCAGCATTAAACTTTCCCTTATAAGTGAAGCCCATTCACCCTTTGCAAGCCCATAACTCATGGTGAGAAGTGTCTTAAACTATGGCCCATACCACTTAGGAAAACCCTTGAGTCTAAGTGTACATTTAATCCCTTGTGATTGTCAACGATCTTCAGTGACACCAAATAACTTTCTTTAATGACAATAAGGGGATTAAATGTATATCGAGACTACCCGCTTAGTCGACCGACCCATCATTCATTCTTTTGTATAAAAAGACTTTTGGTTTTGGTTCTTCTCCTATGCTTTTATTGTTTTGAAGTGGATTACCCCATACTTTAGAAATGATGAAACTACTCACTTGTTTTGCGTGGCTTCGCCTATATGCATTTGTTTGGAGTAGTTTTCTATCAACTTTGGAAACGTATCTTATAAATGGAATTGCATTTTCTTCGAGGTTTCGGATTTTCACTAAAATGGCACCACTAGGCTTAGGTCACCTTGTCGGACTGATCATCCGGCTTGGGGTCTTTATTTTGTTTGCCAGCTGCAGTTTGGATTCCGTTTGTACCGACCATGGCAACGGTAATTACCCGTTCCCACGTTTAGTGGCTACGGTTCTGTCTGATAACGACTATGTCGTTCCGTCCCACGTTTAGTGGCTTCGGTTTGTTTGCTCCGGTTACTTCGGTAACAGGAGAATATAGCTTTATGTGGGTCGCCATTGTTTTTATGCATTGATATTCATCTCATGGCATTTATTTATGTTACTCATCATGATATTAGATTTGCAAACCATCGAGATGTTTATTCTATCTTTACTTCGACATTGATATTAACAGTGATTTCATCGTAGCTCTTTCTTATCATGCTTTGTTTTACTTTCATCCTATTATTGTTGTAATTGCTTGCCAGACCGTCGTGTCTGACTCTCTTTTGTTTGGTGTCAGATGTCGAGCCCCTCGCGGTTGAGGCGCACTTCGAGGCGGAACCTATAGTTCCAGCGGAGGGCGAGTGGCAGCCCGATGATGTCATTTAGACGTCGGGTTACCTTGGAGCTGCGATCACATTTTGGGGATTTGATGATATTCATTTTGGGTTTTTGTTATGGCCATTGTTGGCTTATATTCTTTTGGGGGAAAAGTTTGTAATTAATGCTTAACTTTACTTTTGTACCAACTCTAACTAACTTTGGCCCACAGTAAATGTTTCTCTTTTGATGCTAGTCTCGTGCGTTCTCAATTTATACCTGTTTATGAGACTTTTATGTTTGCTACAAAGCTTCCGCGTAATTTGTTTGTATGAAAGTGATCCTTATACATCACTATTTGATCGGATTCCGTGAATCCTTAGCGCGGAAACCTGTGGGAAACTAGCGTGCGCGGGCGGAATTTTCCGGCCCGCCTCGCCGCGTCCCCGGATTAGGGCCTCGTTAGCGGGACCTCGGTCTGGGGGCGTGACACATACAACATGTAAAGCTTCTTGAAATCAGCAATGGTCTCCAACTTCTTCTTATCCAATGATTTCTTCTTGCTTGATGACATCTTCTTCGTGATTAGTTTTAAATGCTTTTCCAATGTTTTCGTTCATATATAGTTCTTTTCAAGATATTTCTCCAAAAATTTACTTTCTTTTGTCAAAACCCTTTTCCCTAATTGTATTCTTTCTCCATTCATATTCAACCCCATTATCAGCGCGACGTCTTGAGGTAGAATTGGAAGGAGCTTTTCTCAAAGTTGAAATGCACTTTTTTCATTATCCCACCTAGTTATTATCGTTGATAAAAACGTACGTTGACATTTCAAGTTCGCGGGCATCTCTATAAACTGATTAAAGGAAGTTTCTCCTATCGCATTGATATGAACATCCTCTAACTTTAAATCCTCAATGAACTTGATAAACCTTGAAGGGCAGCCTTTAGTATATAATTTTACAATTTCAGTTGTATGTTGGTTGGCCTATATCAAGTTACAACAAAAGAAAAAAAATAAATAAATAAGAAATTCAAATGAGAAGGCACTAATGAATTGAAGTGATGTTCAATGATTACCATGATGAACTTTGGTTATCCTTTCAAATGGCAAACAAAATTAGCGCCCCTGTAATTAGAAAATGAACCACAATGAGATAGAGTAAAATAGTGATATAACAAAGAAAATGATAAATCAGTGGAAAGCACAATAAAAATAAGACCTTATAGATTTAAATCAAGAAACAATCGAATTGGAAAAAAGTGGGTTATCTAGAGAATTTTTCCATGTATATAGTTCTCTTAAATGAGAAATGTCATGGACTTCATAGGCGAGCCATAAGATCCAATCAAGGCCCACTGGGAAGGAAGGGCTAAGGAAATGAAAGAGTTATATGCTTAGAAAGTGGGCAACCAAGTCTCATATCCAAAAGAATAATCTGACATGATGGAGATATAAGTCCCACAAAGCCAACAATTCAAAAGATTGATGGGTTCAATCCACACTAAGGACAATTCTAATCAGTGCCAAATGTGGCAATTCATGGATGTCGGGAGTATAATAGGGAATGGAATTGTAGATGGGCCCTACAAGCCCCTTGTCCATTAGGTCGCCCGTAATCTCTTGCACAAGAGAAAAACTTCAAACATGTATATATATATCGATCTTTCAAACACTGATACTTCTTTGAGTGTGTTTTGAGGATTTCAATATTTGTAATTAAAAACACTCTCGTGAGTGTGTTTTTAATGAGAGACAACTTTTTTACCACTACATGAGACAAATTTTTTACCACTACATTGGACTTTTTGTGATCAATCCAACCCCCCCCCCCCCCCCCCCCCCCCCCCCCCCCCCCCCAATTCCTTAATAGATTGGCGCACACATACATTTCTCTCTATATCTCTATTTCAATTATATAGGTCAGTGTCAAAGGCATATGTTGTTACAAGTCCAGACTGTGTCGAACCTCTCACTTTGTTTATTGAGATTTTGACTTACTAATGCTTGTTAATGTTTTAGTTACACTGAAATTTAGTAATTATGTGCCAGTTTACTTCATTTTGGTTTTGCATATTATTACCCTTTTATTAAGAAAGTTTGAAAATGGTAATTCCCATTTTTTTTTAAAAATAAAAAGAAAGGTCTCAAAATGGTTCTTTTCCTGCATAGTTTTCTCTAATCAAAACTAAGCCTTGTGCGCTCTGTCATGACTAGATCAAAACGGTGGGGATTTCCCACCTTTCATCTTCTATGTTATTACATCTACTGAAATTTACAGATTTCCATTAAAAAAATATATATATAAGCATGTTTATCTTCCATATGGTTTATATGTTTTATTGTGTTTATTCTTCCCCACCCAAATATTTATATACTTCTATTATATTCAGCTTTAATATGATTGAGCTTTTAAATTAGATCTCATCGAAAAGAAAGACTATAAACATGCTTTTGCTTGGAGTAAGATTAGGACCATCTTTTTGCTTGCTCCTTCGTTTTAAGCAATACATGTTTGCCAGGAAAAGAATCATTTATCACATGCTTCTTTTTTGTCTTGATTGCATTTGATGGTTTTTCTCTCCCTCTAAAAGCACAATGGCTGAGAGTCCTATTTGAGCTTCTGAGATTATTTAACGAACTGAACCCTAACTTCCAAACCAAAAATCCCCAAATCAAAAACCGCACAAGCCCTAAATCAAAACCCATGAAACGGACCCAGATTACAAAACCGTAAAAACCCCAACACATTTCGTCGCAGTTCCTGACACCCCAAGTCCAAAATTTCCAGAAAAAAACTCCAAAATCAGAAATAGCAAGAAATAGAGAGAACGAGAAAGAAAGTACCTCGAGGAGCCGTGCCTATGACTTCCAAGGTCGTCTGCTGGAGAGAAAGCCAAGCGTATGAAGAGAAGGAACCGACTTGCGTCTGAAACTAGGGTCGATTTTTTTGGGAGAAAGAAGAGGTGGGAGAGTTTCAGGTTTCATGCAATGAAGGTACTGTGTTTTTTCTTCTTCACATTTTATCCCTCACCTGGCGGGCTTTTTGTTTTTCTTGGGCGGGCTTCCAAATATTAGGTCCACTCAGCGCTGAGTGGACCTCCACGTTGGATTTGGCTTGAAATCGGGCAACACAATACGTCCATATAGACTTATTGTAGTTAAATTCTCAAAAATGGTAATAATATTATGAGATCAAATATAAAAAAGGGACAATTACCATACGGATGTCACTAAACCCGACATTTGCCCGATAAAAGATGAAAATGTGGGAATTACCGGATAACTGTTCGTACAAAAAAAGATGCCGGATTGTGGTGATTTTACCCTTTACTGTGCGATATACTAAGGCGGTAGGATATCCCAAGATTCGATATCCTAGAGATGTACGATATCCCAGGATTCGATATCCTATGGATATAGGATATCTCACCGTTACCTACTCCCGCCCAAACTGAGAGCACATATTTTCATCACGAACTGAAGAACTTTGTTTCATCTTTTCCGTTTTTACTTGTGGGTTCCGAATTTTACCATTCCATCTTCTTAAGGTATGTGGGCCCACATCCTATGGTATATGAGCCCATATCATTTCTGAATGCGTTCAAAAAACAACTCATACATGTGGTATTGTTAAACCTTTTTTCTGTTTTGATTCTTCCGGTGGAAACTAAAAAGATAAAGTGATTTTTCAGTCTAGGATATCGAATCTTGGGATATCATACAGCTCTAGGATATCGCACGCACGGTAAAAGGTAAAATTGCCATAATCGCGGCGTCCTTTTTTGTACGAACAATTATCCAATAATTTTCACTTTTTCATCTTTTATAGGGAAAATGTCGGATTTAGTGCCATCAGTACAGTAATTTTCCCTATAAAAAATGATGCAAGGAGAATGTGTGAAGATCATGATACTAATATAATAAAATAGGTAAATAATAAAAAGAGGATTTTTCAAAAAAAAAAAAAAAATAGCTTAGATGTCTAGTGGGCTCAAAAGATAATTTTAACCTCCATTGCACCATATCGGTCACTTTTCACGAAATGGTATTTTTTTCCAGCACTTTTAACCAGCGTCCCTAGTTTTATAACGTTAAGGGTCGCTAGGGACCCTGCGGTGTATATGAAAAGTAGAACAAAAGAGGATTTTTTCTCTCTTTCGTTGTCCAGGTCTTCTTCGCCAAGCCGTCTGCGCCTTCGTCGACGCTGTGGTCCCCTTCCTCGTCAACCTCCTCTGCCTTGGGCGACGCTGTGGGTGTTCCGGGTATACTACCAGTGGCTAGTCATAGGCATTCTCTTCCTAGGAAAGATGTCCTGGGCTTCAAATTAACTTGTGCCTTCTGTGTGGTTTCAAGAATGAGATATGTGGAAGTTTTTAATGTATTTGTGCCTGTATTTTCAACCCAAGAAAGGGTTGCAAAGGATTTTTTCTATTCAAGATTTGATGATCCGCAAGTGAAAAGAAGAAAAACAAGTATATCTCAAGAATATCGTTCATGCTACACTAGTTTCATGATTGAAGCATCGAAGCTCCTTCATCTTATTTTTTTGGAGTCTCTGATTACTAATTAGAGGGCTAAAATAGATGGGGAGGACTGAGGAGAGATGTTGATCATCTTCTTCCATGGATCTGAGCTCCTTTTTCCGTCATTAATTAAAATCCAGCAGTATATTGACCGTGCACTGACATAGAATGGAATTAGCTGCACATGTGGAGTAGCACGATTAGCCCACTTCAGGTGATCCGATTCTAGACTCCTTGGCTTTTGGCATGTGGGAGTACCTGGAGGGGAAGCAAAGCGACCTAGGAGACGGGTGCAGGCGATTTGGGAGAGAGGATATGTCCCGTTGACAACGAAAGAGAGAAAAAACTCTCTTTTATTCTACTTTTCATATACACCGCAGGGTCCTAGCGACCCTTAACGTTATAAAACTAGGGTCGCTATAGACGCTAGTTAAAAGTGCTAAAAAAAACTCCATTTCATGAAAAATGACTGATATGATACAATGGAGATTAATATTACCTTTTGAGCCTGGTGAACATCTAAACTTTTTTTTTTGATAAAATCCTCAAATGAAAACTATATAAAAAACTATTCAATTTGCATGATTTTTAGCCATGCTCGTCTCCTTTAAATGGATACCCATCATATTGAGTGGCTCTAATATTCAAAGAGTTGGACCTAACCTTCGACAATCTAGATACTCATAATCAGATCCCGGATTCTATGATTTGGGACCCTGGGACCCAGGGACCCACATCTAATAAACCCATTAGAATCAAGAGTACCAGATTGTATGCTCCATGGGGTCATCAAAGAGAAGTGGGCCCCACAAGCCCCGGGGGTTCTTTTTGCAATTCCAGTAACATGCAAAAATCATATCTTGTTTGTAATTTGTACCTCGCTGTCTCTTTGCGCTCGCGAACTCCATCGCTTCGTTTCTCTGAAAAAAAAAAAAAAAAAAAAAAAAAAAACCAATGGAGGGAACAGCAACAACAACAACTGCGCTTCATCGCTTCTCTCCCTTCTTCTCTATCTCTTCTCACTCGAATCTCTCGCTCTGCAACAAATCTCCTCTCACAAAGACTCCATTCAAATCCACCAATGGGTTTCTCTCTCTCCTAGCTGTCAACAACGCAGTGAAAGACAAGAGACCCAATTCAAATCGATCAGGTAACTGTTAAACCGCTTCTTCTTGGTGCACATTAGCCACGCAGCCCGGTGCTGTGCTTGTTTGCTCTTGGCAGCGGTTTCTGGGTTTATTTAAGTTTCCCAACTCGATTTCTTTTTTGATGAATGGGGTTTGGGATTTCAGGGGATTTCGGGAGTTGGAAGAAGACCCAGAACCTGAATTCGGAGGTTTCCCCTCACAGGGCGGGTAATTTCGATGCCCTCTTGCAGTTTTCAGTTTTAAGTGGTTTTTTACTTCGCCGGCGCACGTTAGCAGAGGCGCACGTTAGCATTGTGGGCTGCTCTGCTAACGTGCGCCTGTGAGTGATGGCGAGGAGCTAAACCAATGGCCTAGCTTCAGTGGTACAGGGAGTCAATCGATTTGGGTGTTTTAGTTTTAGTGTTTTTTTTTTTTTTTGGTTGTACATTGTATATATTTTGGATCTTTGTGAGAGAATTGTTGAGCAGCCACAAAGGTAGAATCTATGATGTCATAGTTTTTATACTGTTTTTAGAATTATTCAAGGCATTTAGGATGGATGGTGATGATATTATATTTCTTTTTGTTGTTGTAGTTTCTGCAGTGAGATTGCTGCGGATAGAACAAGGTGGTGCATTTGCAGACCTTCTGAATGACAAAGGGAATAATTCTGGCGAGAATGAGATGGGTTACGTTGAAAGGACACTAGGGTTTCGCACCCGAGATTTGGATGATAGAGATATCAGATTGGTATAATTGCTTTTAAGATTCCTGTTCCATTTTATATAGTTTATTTATTTATTTGTTTTTGAATCTCTGAAATCATTTGCTTTATATGTTAGAAACATGCTTTTATAATATGTGGAAACACCATTCTAGTTTATAATGGAGGAACTATGTTAAATCTCAGCTGAAAATGATAGTCTTTTTTTATGACCCAAACAACTGATTTGATGCGTGGAGCATCGATAGGCCAATCCTTAGATGCAAAATTTTTTTGTATGAAATTGATAGTATGTAAGGGTCAAAATCGGCTGCTAACAGATGTTGTCAATCTGAAAAACCGAGAGGAACCTCGCTATAACGAGGGTCCAGCACGCTATAGCGAGCGTGGCGGACGGAGTCAAGCCCGGTTGGATCCAAACTCTATTTTAGAGTTTGAAAAAAGACTTATTTCCTGATTGGATTATTATTAGGAGTCTTAGGCACAGATTTAGGGCTATATTGGGTGTTTCTCACAACCCAAAGAGACACATATTATCTCTCAAGTTCTGAATTAGAGATCTAATCGAGAGTAATCTTCTTTAGAGATTTATTGAAAAATTGTGATGCCAAGTTCTCTAGAGAGCAAGTTTCTTCTGTATCCCTTGTAGAAGATCATCTTCTTGCGTGGAAGATTTGAGGAGTCAAGCGCATGATTGAGTCTGTTGCAATCAACGATGTAAAGTCGTTGAAGCGTGAAGCGACACAAGGTAACTTCAGTCCTTAGGTAGGGGATATCTAGGGAGGAAATATGAGTTTCTTGTAATTGCGAGATTCATAGTGCTTGATTGTTGTTCCATTTCAGATTCGTGGTTTTTCACCCGGTTAGGGTTTTCCGCTAAATCTGGTGTCCTTGTGGTGTGTGCTTTTTGAGTTTATTTTCCGCTGCATAGTTTATTGTTATTGCACACTATTGGGCTATTTTATTGGGTAGACTAATCTAGAGATCTCGTACCCTAAACTTTCAATAGTAAAAATAGAGTACGCTGAATGATTCATATGCAGATGAACATAATGCATGATTTAGGTGGTTGGTGTTCTCAGTTGTTTGACACACATTTCAGCCATGATGGTGTATGGGAATTAGAAACCTACCAGATAATATGTTTGATGAGACTGGAAAAGAGAACTCCTGCAGGGTTTGTGAATAAAATGCTATCATGTACCAAATAACCAAAATTGACTTTCCTTTTTTTGCGTAGCTCTTTTTTGGTGTCATGATCACACTTAAAGCACGAGGAAGTTTTTCCTTATGTTTGCACTTCCACCTTCATGGTGCAACAATATATGTGAAAGTTCTCATAGCTACCTTCTACATTCTGAAGATTTGTTTTGCTTTACTATCAAAATATTTTCTTACTCTTTTGGATGGTGAATGGACTAGTTCAACTTGTTAGACTTTGAAAGTTGAGTTTCCAGTGGAATGTTTTGTAAATGGGTTCCAAGCATTGAAACCCAAAATCAGGGCAATGAGTGGACCTGAGAAGCCCCAAATGAATGTCCAAAACCTTATCAAGACTTGGACTGGGTCCGGTCTGTTGACTTACCCAGTTTATCTAACATAGTCCATCTCGATAGACGTCATACACATTAGGGTTGTATTGTATATGGGCAATGAGATCCAGTCAGGATCAACTTTGTCTAATCTGATGGACTCCAAATGTGCTTCCATACTGCAAACCTAGATTCAAATTGAATGAGGCTCATTTGTCCATCTGTCTGATGGACATCCCATATTTCGAGGGTTTAAATTGTTAAAAGTATTTATGTTATAAGGCCATTCTTGATGGGTGAGGGCTTAGTAAGGTTACGAGGGGGAGCCAGCTATTAGTTTCTTTAATCTTATAGGATTAGAGATAAGGTGTCTCAGATGTTTTCTATTCATTTATCTCTTGTCAAGATAACCTTTTAGCCTGTTGGTGAAGTTGTGTTTTCATACTTCTGATTTGTATAATGGGGAACTTTGCTTGCTCAGGTCTTTTATTTTTATTTATTTTTATTTTGTAGTTTTAATAATTTTTTCACTAAACATATATTTGGCTGATTAATTTTTTCTAAAGTAAAGTTTTAATGACTTTTTTTTTTTTTGCTATGGAGAGAGATGCCAACATAATTATTAAGTGCACATTGGTTACAATTCTTTATGTTACAGGTGACAGACATTGTTGGAGGTGCAGTTCGTTGGAGGCGTTACCTTGATCATTTGATACTGTCATTGTGCAAGGATGAGAAGATGTTTAGAGACATGGAACCTCTTCTCTTGCAGGTATATGAACTGAAAGTTGGACAAAATCGGAAGATGATTTCATTTGTATGTCATGAGTCATGACAGTTAATTGAATGTATATTATGGGAACTACATAAGCCATGAAGTATACAAGATTGGCAAGTTCCTTTAAGCTGTGCTAATTGTCTTAAGCACAAGGTTTCCAGTTCAAGATTGTTAACCTTTCAGGATAAAAAATGAGAATTAACACAGCGGCACACTAGTACAAAGAAGCCGAGTAGACCCCTCAGAAGAATCTGGTTAGGCTATGCCAAATGAACATTATTTGCATTGGATTCCAGTAGATCATTAGAACAATCTTTCCCCATACACTGTTGAGGAGATCCTATGGAGAAGAGATGGGCTTCGTAGATATCCATCAAGATTCCTGATCAATGTTGTGTCTTGATGAGAGAGACAACTTGGTTTTGTTAAAAAAGGTTTCCATCTAATTTGATGGTAGTTATGATGAAGATTTTGAATGATTAAATAAATATGGAAACCAAGAAGGATTTGTTGATGGGTTACTGTGTATAAGAAAAATCCAGAGAAGGTCATCTGAAGGGGTGTTAGATAAATGAGAAAGAAGAGAGCTGCTGTAGCGTGTATGGTGATCTGAACATATAGTGCAATATATGAGAGAGATGATCTGAGATTCGGGTATGGATGACAGATTCAAATAGCTGTCATGAGCATGGAGGATCTTGAAGGAAGGATTGTGAGTTTGTGATTGAAGTAGTTAAAATTGATGTGATAGAATTTGAGATATCTAACGGTTACATTCTTTAGTTCAATATAATTTGTGTAAGAAGATATGATTTTTGAATTTATAAACCAAAAAATGAAACTAGACCATGGGATTATGTTTGATTACTTGAGATATGAATAAAAGCATTAGGAGAGAGTGGTAGATAACTTAGAAAAGGATAGTGAATGAATCATAAAAGGAGTGCTTTGTTATGGCATCCTTAGAGATGGAAAATGGATAAGCTGACCTAAGTTAAATGGAAATAACCGGAAGCACAACAAAGAAGAAATGGTGGAAAATGGGAGAAAATAGGAGAGAGATGTGATGCAACAGAAACCAAATAGGTATATGAAGCCTTGTCCGACTTAGGACTTACGCTATGTGGGATGTGGGACTTCCCAACAGTATCACTAGACATAAGACCTCCTTTTGTTGCAAGAGTAATGGAAATGGGACTCCTAGAATGAAAAGAAACGAAAACGTTCGGTGGAGATAAAGAAATTAAGAAGCTGAAATGAAAAAGATGCAGAACAAAGAGACAGAAAATAGTAATGAATAAACATAACTTGGAGTACTGACAGTTTTTGATGTAAATTGGAAGGGGTCACTCAAAATGCATACTAATTGGGCTGGCCTGGACCAGATGTACGCTAATCTGGATTGATCCAAATCAATCTGAGTCAGACTAGTTTTCCGGTTGAAGTTCCAGCGATTATTAGTGATTACATAACAATTCTGTCATTAGTGAGTTACTGTAAGATACTACCTGGATGAGTCTGAAACCCAAACTTCCAAGCTACCAACAAATTTATTCACCATTTCTTGGCATCACCCTTATTACCCAAAAGATTAAGATGCTAACACTGAACTGTCCCGGCAAAAGCTCAATGAATGAGTATATGACACATAGTTTTCAAAATTGGAATCGTATTGCAAATCGTTCATACCTATGGATCGAATTGAATCGCGAATCGTAAGATTTTTTATTTTTACAATAAAAATGAAAAATAATTAAAAATTAAAAGAAAAAGAAAAAAGTAATTATTCATAACCATAAATTTTCCCATTTATAGTAATATAAATATATGTACTGTCAATCCAAGCCCATCCATTTTGGCCCATTTCTTACTTTGTAATTAGTCAAAGCTGTACCTACTACCCACTAGTCAAAGCTTTACCTACTACCCACTTATTGCTTTGTAATTAGTCAAAGTTGTTAGTCATACCTACTACCCACTAGTCAAAGCTGTACCTACTATCCACTTATTGCTTTGTAATTAGTCAAAGTTGTTAGTCAAAAGTTGTTCCTTAATTTTAGGATCTAAGATTTGTAATTGATTGTAATTAGGGTATTAAGCCCTTATATATACATCAGTTGATCCAATGAGTAGAGCACATTATGATGTCTCTCTCTCTTGTTCTGTGTTTCATCTCTCTCTCTCTCTAAATTTGTCATGGTATCAGAGCTGATCGATCATCTGTGATCTATGATCTTCTCCTAAATCATCTTCCAAACATTGGAAGCCAGTATATGATCATCTGTGATCATTCTCTTCAGTCGGATCATCCCTGATCATCTCAAATCAGACGTGGCCCACCTGCGATCATCAACCTCATATCAGCGGCAACAGCTCATCTTGGTCGCCTGGGGTTCTTCTTTTTCTGGATATTTTTTTCAAGATTTTTGGACCATCAGAGGTAGGCTTTCTACTAATTTTTGTGGAAATTCAGTTTTATTAACTTGTTTTCATCACTGCCATCCAGATTTTTGGATTCTTGTTGGTTCTGCCTGGGACCACTTCCATTAGGTGCGAAAATAGTCCACCTTTTCATCCCCACCCTGTGATCTGGCCATTGATCAGTTGCTGGGGCACCCGTGGGAATCTACTCACTGATGACAGGGACGATTGTGCATTTTTATATATATATATATGTGCTACAGTACTGTGCTGTGAGATATCTGGATGTGGTTCTGCTGCCTGGAGACAATTGCATTTTCTTCTAAATACAGCCATTGTTAGAATTTGTTTCTGGTTCAGCTGTTCTTCGTCGTTTATTCCGGTGTGAAGTTTTTCTCTTTGTCTACTCATCATGGAAAAATCTGAAATTAAAATGGTTTGGTTTGATGGAAACAATTATACCTCCTGGGCCTTCCAATTTCAAATTTATTTAGAAGGCAAGGAACTCTGGTCATATATTGATGGATCTGAACCTATGCCGGCAGAAGATGATAAGAAGATTTTAGCTTGGAAAACTAAGGATGCTAAAATCAAAACCTGGTTGTTGGGCTCGGTTGAGCCCCATTTTATCCTCAACCTCCGACCTTGTAAAACTGCCAGGGAAATGTGGGATTATCTTCAGACGATCTATCAACAAGGCAATGCTGCCCGTCAATTTCAATTGCAACTTGACATTTCTCAATTCACTCAAGGCACCCAGTCTATTCAGGAATATTACAATGGTTTTCACCGACTGTGGTCAGAATATGATGAGATTAAGTTTGCCAAGGTGTCTTATGCACTCCTACCTGAACTCCTTCCCTTACAACAAAGTAGCCATCGGGATCAGTTTTTGATGAAACTTCGTCGGGAGTTTGAGACAGTACGATCTAACTTAATGAGCAGGGCTTCTCTTCCCAGCTTGGATGACCGTCTTCAGGAGCTTTTGCGGGAAGAACAGCGCCCGGTAACAAAAACTACTATGGAACAAGTATCTACTGAGGCTCCGCTTGCCTATGTTGCTACCGCCAGACCATCTTCCCGGGATATCAGTAAAGTTCAGTGCCATAACTGCAGGAAATATGGTCACTATGCCAATCAATGCAAGGCAAAAATCTGCCGATATTGTAAGGCAACTGGTCATGTTATTAAAGAATGCCGGAAGAAGAATCGCAATTCTACTTCCCGCAATTATGTGCGGTCCGGCCCTGTTACTTCCACCGTGTCGTCAGCTCCTACTGCTTACACAATGACCACTCCACCTTATGCATCATCTGACTTCAGTTGTTCTTTGCAATATGATTCATCCTACCAGCATGGTTCCTCATCACAATCTGCGTCCCCAGCTCCTCTAACCCCTGAGATGGTTAACCAAATGATCATCAATGCCTTGGCATCCATGAACATCGAAGGTACTGATTCCTCTCTTTCCAATACATGGTACTTAGATTCTGGTGCAAGTAACCATATGACCTCTTCACCCATAACATTAAAGAATGTCGTTCCTTACACTGGTCATCTCACTATTCAAGCTGCCAACGGAGATCATCTCCCCATCACCTCTGTCGGTGATACCCCTGGCCCCTTAACCTTAACCAATGTTTTCGTTTCTCCTCATCTTGCTACTAATTTGGTTTCTGTGGGTCAACTTGTTGAAAATAATTGCAATGTCTCATTTTCTTCTTCTGGCTGTGTTGTGCAGGACCAGGAGTCGGGGGCAGTGATCGCGAGGGGGCCTCAGCGTGGCAGACTTTTTTCCTTACCAATGTCTTCCGTTATTGAGAATAAAACTTTACATCAGTTATTTTGTTTTTTTATTCAGAATAATTCTCGATTGTGGCATAATAGACTTGGTCATCCAAATGCCTATACTTTTTCTACTTTATTTAAATCTGGATTGTTACATAAACCTATTGACTCTGCTTCTTTTGAATGTGATGCTTGTAAATTAGGAAAGAGTAAAACTTTACCTTTTCCTCACTCCAACACACGGAGCACTGCATGTTTTGACTTGATTCACAGTGATGTTTGGGGCATTGCTCCGACCCTTTCCCATAGTCATTTCAAGTACTTAGTAACTTTCATTGATGACTACAGCAGATTTACTTGGATTTATTTATTGCATTCGAAGTCTGATGTTCTTAATGCATTTAAATTTTTTGTTAACTATGTTGAAAACCAATTCTCTAAATGCATTAAAACTTTGCGCTCAGACTCAGGGGGGAATATGTTTCTAAGGATTTTCAATCGTTTCTAAACAATAAAGGAATCATTTCTCAACGTACATGTCCATATACTCCACAACAAAATGGAGTCGCGGAACGGAAAAACAGACATCTTCTTGATGTAACTAGAACTCTTTTGATTGAATCCTCCGTTCCCCCTCGTTTTTGGATTGAAGCTCTCACCAAGGCTGTCTATCTCATTAACCGCCTTCCATCACATACTATTGCTCATTTCACGCCTCATTTTAAGTTGTTTGGTCATCATCCTGTGTTTGATCACCTGCATACATTTGGCTGTGTTTGCTTCGTTCATCTACCTCCCACAGAAAGAACGAAACTAATAGCACAATCTCGCAGGTGTGCTTTTTTGGGTTATGCCACTAATCAAAAAGGTTTTGTTTGTTATGATCCCATTGGTCGTCGTATCAGGGTTTCTCGAAATGTTATTTTCTTTGAAAATCAATATTTCTTCCAAACTCACATAGATTGTCCTTCCCCCTCTTCACCAGCTCTCTTACCAGGTTTTTCGGATCAAACCTCTGTTACCAGGTTTAATCCTGCTTTTGTATACCACTGACGGGAGAAACCTCCCATTGCAGATGGCCCTCCCCCTGATCCTCCACCGACAACTGGTTCCGCGCCTACTCATGCTTTACATCGCTCCTCCAGAACTTCTAGACCGCCTGCGCGATATGGGTTTACCCATACTTCTTTGATGACCACTTTATCTTCTCTCTCTATCCCAAGTTCTTATTTGCGGGCTGTCCAACAAGATTGCTGGAACCAGGCCATGAAGGAGGAATTAAATGCATTGGATCTGAATCACACATGGGATATTGTGGAGTGTCCTTCAGCAGTTAAACCCATTGGTTGCAAATGGGTCTACTCGGTCAAACTTAAATCTGATGGGTCGTTGGATAGACACAAAGCTCGACTTGTGGCACTCGGAAACAGACAGGAGTATGGCATTAACTATAAGGAGACGTTTGCCCCTGTCGCAAAGATGACATCTGTTAGGTTACTTCTCGCCATTGCTGCATCTCAGTCTTGGCCATTATACCAAATGGATGTCAAAAATGCATTTCTCCATGGGGATTTGCAGGAAGAAATCTTTATGCGTATACCACAAGGCATACCCTCTCCCTCTAAGAAGTCTGTCTGTCGGCTGCAAAAATCTCTTTATGGACTCAAGCAAGCTCCTCGGGCATGGTTCGATACTTCAAGGGTCGCTTATGCGATATTGGCTTTACTCAGAGCCCTTACGATTCCTCTCTCTTTCTCTGCCACACATCTACTGGGGTTACTGTGCTTCTGGTGTATGTTGACGATATTATTATCACTGGCACGGATGATGGTATGATCAAATCTCTCCAAGATTCTCTCCGGACTTACTTCAATATGAAGGATTTGGGCCCTTTGCATTATTTCTTGGGCTTAGAGGTGCATCATTCTCCCAACGGTCTCTTTCTTAATCAACAAAAATACACATCAGACCTTATAGAGTTGGTTGACCTCCATGATTCTTCGCCTGTTGATACTCCTGTTGAGGTAAATCTTAAACTAAGTAAAGATGATGGCGATCTCCTTCCTGATCCTCATATATACCGGCGTCTGGTGGGCAATCTTATATATCTCACCATCACTAGACCTGACATCTCCTATGCTGTTAATCTTGTGAGCCAGTTCATGATAGCTCCTCGTCACCTTCATTTGACAGCTGTAAAGCGGATTATTCGCTACCTACTGCAAACTGTCCCTCGTGGTCTATATTACCCAAAGGATAATCTTCTTCATCTGACCGCTTATGCGGATGCTGACTGGGCGGGCTGTCCAGACACACGCCGTTCTACTACTGGTTGGTGCATGTACCTTGGAAATTCTCTCATTTCTTGGAAATGCAAGAAACAAGAACGTGTGTCCAGATCTTCCACGGAAGTTGAATATAGGGCCATGTCTTCTGCTTGTTCTGAGATCTTATGGTTACGTGGACTTCTTTCAGAACTCGGGTTCGCTCAAACTGCTCCTACTCCATTGCATGCTGATAATACTGGGGCTATCCGCATCACTGCAAATCCAGTCTTTCATGAACGCACCAAACACATCGAAGTCGACTGCCACTTTATTCGAGATGAATATAAGCGTGATGTCATTCGGCTACCTCATGTCCCTACAGAGTTTCAGTTTGCTAATATCTTCACTAAGGGACTTCCTCGGCCTCGACATCAATTTCTTGTCTCCAAATTGCTGCTTTATGACTCCCCAGCATCAATTTGAGGGGGGGTGTCAATCCAGGCCCATCCATTTTGGCCCATTTCTTGCTTTGTAATTAGTCAAAGCTGTACCTACTACCCACTTATTGCTTTGTAATTAGTCAAAGTTGTTAGTTATACCTACTACCCACTAGTCAAAGCTGTACCTACTATCCACTTATTGCTTTGTAATTAGTCAAAGTTGTTAGTCAAAAGTTGTTCCTTAATTTTAGGATCTAAGATTTGTAATTGATTGTAATTAGGGTATTAAGCCCTTATATATACATCAGTTGATCCAAGGAGTAGAGCACATTTTGATGTCTCTCTCTCTTGTTCTGTGTAAGTAAGTCTATCATACAATCATATTAAGAACATCATGACATATATTAATACATATATATATATATATGAAATAAATGATATATGCAAATAGTTAAATAAGTTTAAAGTATCAATATATATATTTTTATTATCTTTAAATCAAAATATAAAAATAAAATAAAATCCAAACCATCAATCTTACACAGTAGGGTATCTCTAAAAGTTAAGAAAGTGTTCATGAAGAAATAAAACCCAAAGAAGAAATAAAACCCAAAAATAGATTAAAAAAAGAAGAAGATATAGACAAGCACCATACGTACAGTTGAATGATTTAGTTAAATGCATGTTCTTTATTCATCTTTAAAACCTGATCAAAGCCGCAAAACAATCTTATGAGGTTTCGTTAACTACGAAATAATCTTTTAAAAATACAAGCGATAAAAGAAAGAGAGAATAAAGACAGAAAAAGACGTAAAAGATTATTAATATTAACCTATTGGTTGTAGCCATTATCGCTTAGCCGAATCACTTGAATCGTAAGATTCGATGAAATGAGTATCGAATCGTAGGATTCACACTTGAATCCTAGGATTCCTTTGTAAATGGGATTCATTACATAGATACGAATCGGTTTCCTTAAGATTCGGGATACGAATCGTAGGATTCGGATAACTTTGATATGATAAACAAACTTTGCAGCTCATGAACACAAAATGCATCCATTTACCACTGTACCGTGTTGTTGCTTCCGAAGATCATAAACTGCTAAGAGCTTATCATAAGATGCAAGTCCAACAACAGTAACCTGGGAGCCTTAATTTTCCAACGGTTAGAGAAACCTCCTTGATTGAGGATTCCAGCCATGAATTGAAGAGTAACATAGACAGACTTTACTGAAAATACTCCAAAAGAGGATGAAGCTTCCAAATTGGCACACTTCTAGTATAAAGGTCTCCTTGATGAGTTTTTTGTGCCGTTCTTTGGTCATTATACGAGAAGCAAAATTAGCATACTTCTATGGACAAGTCATCGGTTTCGGTGCCTAGTGAGGTGGCTTAGATGGCAGAGTGAAACGCTATATCTTGGGCTGTTGTTCTTGAGGAATTCAATGGGCGTAATGGTCTGTCTTCGAACAGCCGATCGGGGGTGCATAGTATTTTCTGCATTTTGTATTATTTTCTGTATTTTTGTCATTTTGAGGTCATTTATGGCTAGATGGGGGAATTGTAAGAAATGCAATGTAAGCAGCTTGCACCCACAAGGCCAGAACATTCGATCCCATGTAAAATAAATTTGAGAAACGAATTAGAAATAAATGTTTTGCTCAAAATCATTCTTTTTCATATTTTCTGTATTTCAATTATTGTGAATTCCACCCAAAATTTTCACAATTTTTGTCCTATAGAAGGGCTCCCCATGAAATTGAGTGATGACCAGTGGGTGGACCCTTGGGCTGATGCATTCCGTATGGACTTTAATGTCCCTGTATGGCTTGGAAAGCCAATGTATGGTCCTTGTAAGGCCTTGGTGGGAACAATTTCCATGTGGGACGTAAATGGTGGGCTTGGTTTGCTGGATTGGTGTACTGGACATCTTCCCCTTGTGCTTGGGCCCATGTGGCTTGCAAGAGGATCTGGTAGATGGTGTAACATTCCTCAACACTTGTAAGAGGTGCTAGATGCCTTGGATTGACTGAGAATGACATGGCAGCCACTTGGGCAGTGGGTAGGAATTTTCCATGGCAGTCATGTTTGGAAAAGGTGAAAATCCAGGTGGCTGGTTACTTGGATCAACAGTTGCATGTCTGGTGTCATTCAACTGTGCGGGCAACATTTGCCCATGAGTTGGTTATTTCGGGTAGGAATGGCAAACTCTGATTGGGCGGAGTAGGCAAGCAGTTATCCTTGGTGGCATTGTCTGATTGGTCAACATGTCTTGCATGGTTGCAGATCCTCGTTTTCGGGGTGGGGGGAGGAAAAAGGGAGGAGTGATCCGGAAGATAGAAGTTCTGTAGAGATAGTTTTGGAGATCTGAGAGAGTTGTAGAGATTTTGGTTGAAATCTTTGTAAGTGCTTGTCCTACAATTTTGATTAATAAGAAAATGACCAGTGCCATCATAATCAAGTGATCTATGTGCTGCATCTTATCTATCTCTTTCTTGAGTTCTTTCCTTCTTATGACTTGTAAATTGTAATTGGTGATTGAGTGATTGGCTAAGCTATTGGAGCCTTTTCCACCAGATGGTATAAGTGACGCAAAAAATTACTCTGTGACAATAGGCCTCACACCTGTGTCTTGGGGCCTTCAGCCTATGCCAAATGATACTTGGAAGGGCGCACACCCGTTTCTTAGATAATTAATAACAAGAATTTCCACGAAGGAAGCAGGCAGATATCATTAACTCCGGAACTAAATGCACATGTTGCCTTATGAGGCTTTTCTGATGTTTCGTATCTAACTAAACCCTATCGTTAATTCTAACTGTAATGACCCAACCCAGGCCCGGTGCAATATTGTCCTCTTTGGCTCATGGGCTACTCGACCAGAGGACAATCTTGCCTCAAGGCTTTAAAACATGTCATACTAAGCATAAACGGCATCGCACATGTAGCCCAGTCTCTGGGCAGCCTCATAAGCGATGTGGGACTTTAGATCCCCCCACCCTTAGAGGAGAGTCGCCCTCAGCTCTGATACCATTTTTGTAACGACCAGAATCACCCAGTATGATATTTAGCATGTCCTCAACATTAGTAATGGGCGAATTCCATAATCAACCCCTTCTCAATTTATGTGGATTTAATCTGCCAGTCCGAATCAAAATTGGCGCACGAGGTGAGAGAGGTCAATTACATGACTCACCCTTTACAGTTTTGAGGGAATTATTCAATTACCAAATTAACCACAACATATACATATACAAACCACACAATCTACCATATGAGATCCCCAAATAACAATGGCACACAATAGGCATCATAATCCACAATATATTTCAAAACATAATAAAGAAAACAACTCCAACAATAAATATAATAACCACAATTAATCAGCCCTTATTTGTAATTTCATTAAGTCTGAAATCCAAGGAATGGTCTCAAATTAATCAAAACAGCCCCAGCTATGAAAACAATAAATATCAGGCCCTTTCTCCAAATTTTAGAAACATAGAGGACAAGGTAAATAATTAATCAGAACTTAATTTTCTGTAGCACGTGGACTCCCATTCCAAAACGTGTCCAAGTCATCACCACCAGTTTCCCCTCTACACACAAGAGTGACAGAACCCATTCTAAAATAAAACGCTACACGCCTAATGCTGCAGGGTGGGCTGGATAGTGGGTCCCACTGGTCCAAACCTAAGATGGACCTAATGATCAAGGTCGCCCAATAGTCCTTTATCCTTTGACTGGACCTAATTTATTTGTAACGCCCCACCCTACACACATGCATGATATTGTCCGCTTTGGCCCACGGGCCTCATGGTTTTGTTTCTGATGGGCCTCAACCCATCAAAAGGCCTCATGCAAGGTTAGGGTGTTAGGTCTATATATAATCCCATTCACTTTCCTCTCTATAGTCGATGTGGGACTCCGGGGCGTCACACTAACCATCAATTAAACTCTTTTCTATAATCTTTAATTTCCTAATGTAGCAAGTGGGCCCCTTGGATCCACTTGGTATCTCTGTGATGCCTTCATCAATTTCTCGTAATGTCACTGACCAGGTGCCATGAATTTGGTATGACATTGAGATTTTATTTCATTGATTCATTTATGGTAGTCATGACTGAAATGAGAATTGAGAAATTTATGGAAGCTTGTGTTATATGCTACCCTTTGGAAGCTCTGGCTGGAGAGGAACAATAGAGTGTCAAGGAATAAGAGCAATTGCATGGATGAGGGTGTCCATTCCATAGTTTGGTCTTTGTCGGAGTGGGTGAAGTAGAGAGGAGTTTGAAGGAATTGATCTTCATGATCTCCATAGATATTGGACTGCTATTTTGAATGGAGGTTGGTGCCGTAAATTTGTGAAAAGAGTTATTTGGATGCATCCTCCTTTGGGTATCCTTAAGATCAATTTTGATGGTAGTTTTATTTGCTCAACTAGAAGAATTGGAATTGGTGGTGGTGTTAGAGAATCGATTGGAATAGTTGTTAGAAGTTTTTCAGGGCCTTTAGAAGCTTTGGATGCTAATGAAGTTGAAGTTTTTGCTCTTTTGGTGGGCTGCCATGAGTTGTGTGAAATGGGCTGTTTCAATGCTGTTCTTGAAGGTTATCACTTTTCAGCTATTCAGTGGGGTTCTGATAATTCTTCTTATCCTTGGAGGTTGGCAGTTGGATCAAGGAGGTGCAGGATATATCGCGGTAGCTGGTTGCCTCTTTTAGTCATGTTTTAAGAGATACTAATGTCATGGTGGATGCTCTTGCTAGGGAAGGAGCTCTTTGTTCATCTCTTTTGTTTGATGTTTAGTTTCCTCTTTTCTTGTTAGATTTTTGTTTTGGTGTTTGTTGTTTTTGGGTTTGGTTTTTGGTGGCTTTGTTCTTTCGTGGTTCTTTTGTGGTTTAATAAATTTTACCGTCATACAAAAGAAGAAGATCGAAATGGAAAGAAATTGAAATTTATTTCACCTCACTTCTTAATAACAGTTACAAGACCTAGTGTAAACGAGATGTGTCACAGTTGCTAGCTAGTAATCCCAAAACCAATTGGTGATAGGAAACTGCACAAACAATTACTTAACACCCCCCCTTGGGTGGGACACTGCCCGGATCCGAAGCACACGCCCGCACAAGACTATAATGCGGCATGGGGCCTTTTTGCTCTGCGCATTTTGCACCCACACAAACACACAACGCGGCATGGGGCATTTCTGCCCTGCGTGGTTTCGAACTCGAGACCTCAGGCTCTGATACCATGTCACAGTTGCTAGCCAGTAATCCCAAAACCAATTGGTGATAGGAAACTGCACAAACAACTACTTAACAAGATGGACACTATAGACTATACTAGCGTTAAGTTTATGAGATGACAGCAATGCCATAAAAAACTATTACAAAACCACCTCGTTATGAGTTTTTATCAAGAATGTTCCAAGATGTAATTAACTGGAGATTCATTGAACACAAGAAGATGAGCACCTGGAAGATGCCACACACTGAAACTTACTGCATTTTAGAAGGTTTGGTGTGCGTTGTTTCCAACTTGTTTGTTATTAGGATATTATAAATATTCAGCTTTGAGCTTGTTTGTTTGACATTACATTGTTGAATCTTGCAGTTTTGGTCACCAAGAAAACAATATCAATTTTTTTCTTGACAACAATATTTTGCAACACATTTTTCCCAACCCAACCTTAGCTAATATGTTTATGCCTTCAGATTCTTCGAATTGGTTTCTACGAGATTCTCAAGCTTGAGATGCCACCATATGCTGTTGTAGATGAGGTATTCACTTCCATTACGTCCACATTCAGATTTAGGAAGAATTTGCTTGGGCTATCATGTGAAGTGGGGTCCATGGTTTATGTTATCCACACTCTTTGATACGATGGATCTATTGCGAATAATTTATGCAACAAATGTCTCCCAAATGGGAGAATCCTTAACCTTCATTTGCTATTCAGCAAATAGATGTTTTGGAAGGAAACATAACAATAGTTAACATTTGACAGAAAAGTCTTAAGACTGGATGCGTATGATCTTCTGGGAGATTTGGTTTGCCTAAGATCTGCCACTAGCTTGAGATAGAGGACCATGGGCCTCACTTTTCTGATCTTGAGATCTAGGCAAATACATGATGATCGACTGCTCTATTTATATTCATATTAGGCCTTAATCAAGGCACTAAATATGTCAAGATTACAATCAGAATAATAAAGAAGGGAAAGAATACAAATTAGAATAAATGAAAGAATGGAAAGAATATAACCTAGACTATATAAGGAAATAGAATGAGAAAAATAAGTTGTACACATTAGATGTAAATCTAGCCTATATCCCACGTGTGGGATTTATACATGGGCCTTGAAAGGCTGGGCCTTCTTAAGGCCTGTTATCTTCTACAAGTTTGTCCCTGTCAAAGTTGCTAGCCAGTAATCCCAAACCAATTAGTGATGGGAAACTGCACAAACAACTACCTAACACCTGTCAGAACCAGAGAACTAAATTGAAGAGAGTGATTTGGAATATTGGATGATCTCCACGATCAGTCCTTTGCTTTACTTATAGACTTAATGGCCTTAATCTAATTACAATCTCTATGAAGGGAAAGAGTATAAAGAATATTGTTACAGATTATATACATGGAAAGAATTCAAAATAGATTGATGAGTCACAGTCCACTAATCCTTATCCACGTGATATATGAGAATGGGCCAGTGGGCCTATTGTACATGGGTCTTGGCTCAACTATTGTTGACATCCCCCCTCAAATTGATGCTGGTCAAATAGGAGCAATTTGCGAATCAGGAACTCATGACGTGGCCGAGGCAATCCTTTGGTGAAGATGTATGCGAGTTGGAGTTCACTTGAAACATGTGGAAGACTAATCACCTTGCGATCATATTCATCTCAAATGAAGTGACAATCCACCTCAATATGTTTTGTACGTTCATGAAAAACTGGATTCTCAGTAATACGGATGGAACTAGTATTGTTTGCATGAAGTGGGGTAGCTGATGTTTGAGAAAAACCAAGATCTGTAAGTAAGCCACGAAGCCAAAGGATTTCAGAACAGGCAGCGGACATAGCACGATATTCAGATTCAGTGGAAGATCTGGAGACCCTTTCATGCTTTTTGCATTTCCAAGAGATGAGTGGTTCACCTAAATACATACACCAGCCTATGGTGGATCTGCGAGTATCTGGGCATCCTGCCCAATCGGCATCAGAATATGCAGTAAGTGTCAGAGGTGTGCCAACCGGAAAGAACAATCCTCGAGTCGGAGAACCAAGAATGTACCGGATGATCCGTTTGACTGCAACCATATGATGATGTCTTGGAGCAGTCATGAATTGACTAACAACATTTACAGCATAGGAGATGTCTGGTCTAGTGATGGTCAAGTAGATCAGACTGTCGACCAAGTGTCTGTAGAATGTGGGATCGGAGAGGAGATCCCCATCATCTTTCTTGAGTTTCACATTGACTTCTAATGGAGTGTCCACAGGGGTGGTATCAGTTAAGCCAGCAAGGTCATGAAGGTCAGTAGCATACTTATGTTGATGTAAAAACAGTCCCTTCCTAGACTGTTGGACCTCAAGTCCCAAGAAGTATGTTAATGGACCCAGATCTTTCATATGGAATGCAGCTTGAAGTGAGGATTGAAGATTTTGAATCATGTTACTGCGAGTGCCTGTGATGATGATATCATCCACATATACAAGAAGTATAGTGGTAGCTTGAGCAGTCTTATTCAAGAATAATGAAGGATCATAGGGACTTTGAGTAAAGCCAAGGTTCAGTAGAGTAGAACGAAAATTTTCAAACCAAGCTCTGGGTGCTTGTTTAAGTCCATACAACGAGCGACGGAGTCGGGCCACTTCATTTTTAGATGGAGACTCATATCCTTGAGGAAGAAGCATGTATACTTCCTCGTGAAGATCCCCGTGGAGGAAGGCATTCTTCACATCCATCTGATACAGGGGCCATGAGCGTGATGCTGCAATAACAAGAATAGTACGCACAGTTGTCATCTTGGCGACTGGAGCGAATGTTTCATCATAGTCGATACCATACTCCTGACGGTTGCCAAGAGCCACTAACCAAGCCTTATAACGTGCCAGAGTACCATCAGGATGTAGCTTGATAGAGTAAACCCATTTACAGCCAATGGGTTTGATGGACAGAGGACATTGAACAACATCCCATGTGTGATTCTCTTTTAGTGCATCAAGTTCTTCCTGCATGGCCTGCCGCTAACACTCATGTTGCACTGCTTGAGAAAAGTGATTAGGTATATGAACAGAAGTCAAGGTAGCAAGTAAGGATGTATGGGTAAAGCCAAACCGATCAGGGGGGCGGGAAAGCCGAGATGATCTACGAAGATGAACGGGTTGAGAGATGTCAGGAGCGGGGTCAAGTGCCGAGGAAGCTAACAACTCGGGAGGCTCAGATGCAATCGTGTTTTCCCGTCTACGCCTTTCGTACATAATAATAGGCTTGACATTTTCCGTAGGTAGATCCGGAGGATCACCAAAAGCAGGAACAAGAGAAAACATAGGAGATGGATCAAGATCTAGATGATGATGAAAAAAATATTGATTTTCAAAAAACACAACGTTATGAGAAATCCGGATACGTTTTGCCTCGGGATCATAACAAAGAAATCCTTTTTGATCATTCGCATAACCTAAGAAGGCACACTTCAAAGATTGAGCCGATGGTTTTGTTCGTTCGACCGGTGGAAGAAGATCAAAACATACACACCCAAAAACATGGAGATGAGAAAAACTAGGATGCTTATGAAATAAACGAAAATAAGGTGTTTCATGGTTAATGCGCAGTGATGGTAGCCGATTTATAACATGAACTGCTGTGGACAGAGCTTCGGGCTAGAATTTTGGTGGAACAGATGATGTTAAGATGAGGGACCGAACAATGTCCAAAAGATGTTTGTTTTTCCTCTCAGACACCATTTTGTTGGGGTGTATAAGGACAAGATTTTTGAGAAATTATTCCTTTGTTTTGCAAAAAAGTCTGAAACTCATTTGAAACATATTCACCACCTGAATCTGTACGAAGTGTTTTAATGGATGTGGAGAAATGATTTTCCACATAGGCTAAGAAAATTTTAAATGAAGCAAACACCTCAGATTTTGAATGCAAGAAATATATCCATGTAAAGCGACTATAGTCATCAATGAATGTAATAAAATATTTAAATTGAGAATGGGATATGATAGGTGCTATACCCCATACATCACTATGAACAAGATCAAAACATTTCAATGATAAAGAAGTGCTGATGGGAAAAGGAAGAGTCTTGCTCTTGCCCATTGTACAACTAGAGCAATTAAAGGAAACATCCTTAAGAGAAATTTTATTATCATGTAATAATCCAGACTAAAACAAAGATAACAAAGTTCGAGAATTAGGATGGCCTAATCTTTTGTGCCATAAGTGGCTCTTATTGGAACTAGAAGCAGAAAACAAGGCAGAAGCAACCAAAGACCTATCTTGTGTAGATAGTTGTAGTGGAAAAAGACGACCACACTTAGGTCCCTTCGCTATCACCTTCCCCGATGCTTGATCCTGTATAACACAACCAGAACGAGAAAAAGAGACAAAACAGTGATTATCAACTAGTTGGCCAACATATAATAAATTGGTAGATAACTGAGGAGAAAAAAAAACATGACTCAAAGGTAAGGGATGTGAGATCTCACCGATGGCAGTAATGGGTATACTGCCACCATCTGCTGTATTGATTCGGAGACTTCCATCATAAGATTTTATTTGAGATAGAATTTCAGATGAGTGGGTCATATGATTAGAAGCCCCCGAATCCATATCCCAGGTAGAGTTTGGTTGTTTGGGTTTACCTGAGAGTCCAAGGGCAGAAAAAGCATTTACGATCATCTATTGAACCATTTCCGGGGTAAGAGAGGATGAAGAAGCAGTTGGAGCAGGCAGTACTGTAGGGGCAGCAGGACTCAATGCAGGAGTAGACACATCCAGAGTTGCCAGATTTGCTTTCTGAGAAGAGGTCTGTGCGCGGCGCCAACATTCAGGAAGAACATGGCGCTTGCGTTTGCAGTAAGAGCAGTATTTTTGATTGCATTGGGTGGCAACATGGCCATATTTCTGACACGAGTAACACTGTACTTTAGTCATATCCCTGTGCTGCTGGTGGGAACGGGCAACATAAGCCGTAGTTAATGGACCGGTGGGAACTGCATTTTGAAGAGTAACCTGGGTGGTTAAACGCTGTTCCTCACGAAGAAGCTCTCCGAAGCAAGAATCAATAGATGGGGAGGGCACCCTGCTCATCAGATTTGAACGAAGTTGTTCAAATTCAGGCCTAAGTTTCATCAGGAACTGATCTCTCTGACTAGTGAAATGGATGTTTTGAACTACCGCAATTGAGGCCTCAGGGAGATTGGAGTAAATGATTTCAGTATAGTCCGTCCATAAACGAATAAAAGTAGAGTAATATTTTTGAACGGACATAGTCCCTGCGTAAACTGAGAAAGCTCATGTTCCAGGTGGAACCTCCGGGCAGAGTTATCCTGTTGATATACCTGTTTGAGGTATTACCACATGCCTTTTGCTGTTTTGTAAGGTCTGAGATTCATGATGTATTGGGGATCCACTGACCCCAGAAGCCAAGTCATGATTTGGGCATCTTTGGTTTCCCATTTTGAGGCTGCCTTTACATCATCTAAAGATTTTGGATCAGTCCCATCTATATGACCCCATAGTTCTTTTCCTTTAAGGTAGATCTGAAATTGGAAGGCCCAGGATGTGTAATTGGTCCCATTGAACTTAATCAGTAAATGTTCACTTTTGTCCATGATTTATTATTCTAAAATTGGCTCAAGATTAACCAACAGAATACAATAGAGGGATCAGATCAACTCAGGATGCTTGAAAATAGAGCAGAAATTACAAAACAGTTGTCTGTGAACTATTCCACAAAAAAAAGAACCCCAGGCGACCTTGATTGGTATTGCTGGTTCCCTGCGTGTGGCCTACTATCCGAGTGAGGATCAGATCCACAAGATGCAAGCAGGATCAATTTTTCTTTCCAGTGGTACAAGGTTTATTGAAATCCATCCATAATCCAAGATATTGTACGGCTGAGATCAAAACTATCTTAGAAAACTAGGAAATCACAAGTTGGTTCAAATGGCCTACCTCTGATCTTGGAAAAATGCTGAAAAAATCTCCAAATTTACTAGTAGAGTTGGTCGACCATTGCTGTAGGGTTTGCTGAAGATGCCATGATGATCGCAGGTGGGCCATTGTTGATCAGATCACTATAGAAGACTGATCAGCTGTCGATGAACATAGATCCCTGATCTGGTTGTTGCTACGGTTACAGATCTTTGATCTGTTTCCCTCTGAGACACAAGATTGTATTTCCCTAAGATCAACAGGACTGATCACAAGTGGGTCACCGTGATCAGATTTCAAGACGATGAAGATCTGTGTCAAAAAATTGCACTAACAGTCACAAGCAATGACTGTTTTCACCAAGATTCAAATTGAAGAGTGAATGCTAGAGGGCTCTGATACCATGTCAGAAACAGAGAACTAAATTGAAGAGAGTGATTTGGAATATTGGATGATCTCCACGATCAGTCCTTTGCTTTACTTATAGACTTAATGGCCTTAATCAAGGCAAATTACAATCTAATTACAATCTCTATGAAGGGAAAGAGTATAAAGAATATTGATACAGATTATATACATGGAAAGAATTCAAAATAGATTGATGAGTCACAGTCCACTAATCCTTATCCACGTGATATATGAGAATGGGCCAGTGGGCCTATTGTACATGGGTCTTGGCTCAACTATTGTTGACAACACCCCCCCTCGGGCGGGACACCGCTTAGACCCGAAGCACACGCCTGCACAAGACTACAATGCGGCATGGGGCCTTCTTGCCCTGTGCACTTGTGCCCGCACAAACACATAACGCGGCATGGGGCATTTTTGCCCTACGTGGTTTCGAACCCGGGACATGTTGGCTCTGATACCATCTCAAAGTTGCTAATCAGTAATCCCAAAACCAATTGGTGATGGAAACTGCACAAACCACTACTTAAGAGGCCCATCGTAAGGTTTAAAGAATGATTGATAATGTATAAGACATGCAAATTTATTGATTATGTATAAAACATGTCACATTTTTCATATATACTCGATCAAGGTGGGACAAACTCTTATTGGAGTGAAATTTGGCCATATCCCATTCAAGAGGAGGACATTTATTTTGGATGGTTTAGATTTCTAGTATGCAGGATCCACAGTTCTACTTGAATCACTCTCTCATCTAGTGAGTCCATTAGTCCAAGCCAGTTTTTGGACTGCTTTTTAGATGTAACTGGTTTTCCTTCTGATGTTGCTTCGTCATTATAGATGGATATTGGTCGTCAGCATTTTCTTGCAAACCAAAATTTAGGCTCATGGGTCCTGACTTTTTTGGGCATGAGGAGTTTTTCTTTCTTTTCCAAATAAAAATTTGCTACATTTCATGCTAAGTCTGAATTTTTCAAATATCCTTTTTGGGAGGAAAACATGGGATTAAATAGCCTGCACTATGATGCATGGACACGGATACAGCTGCAAATAGGTCCCACAGATAATTGGGATACGACTACACTTTTAAATACTCAGGACATGGATATGGACATGGCTGTCCTATCCATAATTAAAATTTACATTTTATGTGTAACATTTGATGTAGAGTATTGCTTTCACCTATAGAACATTTCTATATTAATGTATTTTTTACTTCTTACAGCCTTTTGATTCTTGTTATGTTGAAAATAATAAGGTTAATCCTTAATAGAGCTCTCTGCAATATGAACTGACTGCAGTAGGATATGTGGACACTGTATCGTACAAGTATTGGTGCAATATTGAGTGCCAGTACAAGAGTCAAATCCTTCTGAGAAGGGTACTTTAGGCATACACAAGCATCTGGGTATCATAGAGCCTGCATAGTGCTTTTGCCATTTTCCATGGACTTTATATTCCAATGTAACCATTGGTGTTATTTTTTGTGGTGTCTTTTCTGAAATTCCAGAATGTCAGGCTTGCAAAGGTTGCTCTTAGGCCTGGTGCAGGTAACATGGTGAATGGAATTCTCAGGAAGCTACTGTTACTTAAGGTTTGTTATTTTTCTAATAATTTCTCAGCAATCACTGGTAAGTGTGGCAAACTTAACAGCCTTCTTTTCATCTCTTGATTTAGGAGAAAAACTCACTTCCCCTGCCAAAACTTGAAGGCGATGATCGCGCACAAGCTCGTGCCCTTGCCACTATTTATTCCCATCCAGTGGTATGCCTGTAACTATTTATTTGCTTTTCAGCAACTTGATCCTTTAAATCTTAGGTACTTTATGAAGGACAATTGAGATGAGCACCATTTTCTAACCAAATGTTGGCAAACTAAACCATTCATCTGGTGGTCCAATCATTTGATGCCGTATAATCATATTTCACTTATTGGATGATGTTAGCTATACAATTGGCTTTTGGAGAATGCATGTCACATCCTATGAATCTGCATATCCATATTGACAAGGGTAGTATTAAAGGTCATTATCATGGTAACATTATGCCATATATATCTGGAGTTGGTTGAGGTCGAGGTAATATGATTGGGATGTTTCTCTTGACTATCTATCATGATATGAAAGGTTATATTGCCCAATGGTGGGCCTTGCGTGTTCCACTTTTAGATCCCAGCAAATGATACGAGTCCAATTGTGTAAAAAAGAAAGAAAAAGAAAAAAAAAACCTGAGCACCAGAATATCAGTTTTCTAAAGTATCTTAAATTTCACAGTATGTCACATGTACCAGATCCACTGCATCTTATGGGCTCTATAATGGATGTGTTGTCCAGTGTACCACCAACGAAACTCCACTTAGATATTTCTGTGGCCGTGCCAGTTGGAACTTGGAAGACTTCTTCTATTTTGAGAATCACAAAATCACAAATGGGCAGCTGAAAAAAGGTCTAACTGATGGTTGGCATAGGGAAATAGTTGTCCAGTTGGTGGCTAGGATCATCTATCGTAAGAGAGAATGAAATAACTTATTTATCTTATACACATCATTTAAACATCGTAGTCGAGCCATAACTATTATCCAGGTGCTCATGGTTTTGTACCTTCTATGCAGTGGATGGTAAGGAGATGGAGAAAATATTTTGGGCTAGAGGAAGCCATGAAACTACTGATTTGGAATAACAGTGATCCCAGTTATAGCTTAAGGTTCTGTTTGAATTCTTTCTTCTTTTTTTTTTCTCACTAAATAATATTGTCTCTTTTGTATGGCTGATTTGGAGCTGCCTTCTCTAATGTTAGGGCAAACATCAGGAAAGGTTTTACGAGACATGACCTTGTTGAGCGGCTGAAAATATTGAAGGTGATATGCTTTAGTTTTTTGTTTTGGTACATTAGCTGGTGGCGATTTTGTACCATGCTGAAGATGTAAGGTTCCGTACTGCAATTTGCTGAGACATTGAGCCCATGTTTCAATGATTCAGCCATTCATCTCATAGACTCTGCCTTGGATTGGGATCACTCAAACAGTCCTAGATTGGAATAGCCTTAACACTATAGCCTACATAAGTTCAGGGAAAATTCCCAGAATGAATAATTAAGTCTTCAAATTGGATACATTCTTATTATTATTATTCCAGCCACTTGGATTCACCGACCAAGTCAATGATTTTGATTACAACTCCAAGGGCCTCGCATTTCGGGAAGTAAGTTCTTCAACATTCTCAACACTCCCCTCAAGCTGGTACATAGATACTTTGTATTAGCTTGGACTAAACACCACATGCCTGCTTCCTTTTGTAATTGCTTTAAGTAAGAACTCTGTTAGCTTGAACTCCATTACACACAACCTTTGAAGGATGTTCCATCACCATGATCTTCTTTGACGGATCTTTAATCTGTTTGATCTTCAATCTACTTGATCTTCTTTAACAGATCTTGAATTTGCTAGAAGGAGAAGGTTAAAACTTCATGTGCTCCACAAACTCTCTCTCAACAACATTGCTGATTAAATTGACCCATGGTACACAAGATATTCGATGAGCCTGAATGCTACACAACATCTGGATGAAGACTGACCCCATATCTTAGTGAGTACTTGGATTCACACTTCCAAGTAACCGTGGAGTCTTCATAGATTTTTCTCCCCTTGACTTGAACAATATCATACTGTTAACTTTTTGTGATGAGAAGAAACACTTGATATTGCAGATCTGAATTCTTGAATAATCTTCCGTTGGAAGAAACACTTGATATTGCAGATCTGAGGTCTTGATAATCTTCCATTGTATCACTTTAATTTGATCCCCTTTCTCGGTTGACGTCTCACCATTCACCAATATTTCCATTTTTTTCTTTACTGGCAGTCACTGTTTGTTTGTTGGTCTCAGTTGCTTCCTGTCCTTTGAGTCTGTTGGAGCTGATGGCCCACTAAATTAGATTTGTCGTGATCTCTCAAAAGCATTTGAATCATGCAGCTTGACATGGAATGACAGGGTTTATGAATATGTGGATGGTTAAAAAGAAAACCTAATGGAACCACTGTATTGCTCTGATTGTCCTTCTCATGTGTAGTTCTCATCTTCATGAATGCGCCGGTGAAAAATAGATCTGAATTTCAAGTTCGAAAATTGTAGAAACAATTCTATCCCTCGATTATTGGCCTAATAATATAAATGCAGAGATAAAACGAATGCTGAACAATCAAACATAACAAAATGAAACTTTATTCTTCTCATTTTCTCATAAATATGAAAACCAAAAATATTCCAGCAAAAGTCCCAAACTTATAGGGGTGATTGAGAGAGAGAAGGATATAAATAAAGAAATAGTAAGAATAATTACGAATGGACGTTTCTGGCTACAACGATTGAAGGAGGACCCAATTTCAGCCGGAAGAAATGGACAAAGTTGGCCAGAATTGTAGGGCGGAATCTTTCAGGAGGGTATTCTGTTCCTCCCATGACCAAATCTGGAACGTTTCGGCCAATTCGGGTGGGAATGGAACATAATTGACTGCTATGTTTAAACGACTAGGCCCCTGGAGACTGAACTGTCCTGACCCTTTTTTCTTGTCCTTTCTGCTCTTTGCGGACCTGGATCTTGTTGAGGCGGCGGTGAGGGCATTACAATTAGTTAACTGGATGATGGGAGGTCTCCAACAATTGCAATTTCGTGTTGAATGTGTCTAGTCCCTCACTTGTTGACTATTGTCTACTCTCTCACTTTCTTCTTCCATGCCCTTTGTATTAATGGTTGAAGGAGTGGTGCAAAAATAGGATGACAAATGCATGGAAGAGATTAAATTACATGCGCAAAATTAGGAGTGGCAGTGGGCAAAGGACAGAATGGTTTGGCCTTAGTTTTTTTTTTTTCCGTGTTATTGTCATTCCTAATTGCTTATGTATTCCTAAATTCTACTCCTTTTGTAGCAATTGTACACATTTGTATATTATTTTGAAGTTCAATAAAAATTTATGTTACAGATTGGTGCGATCAGATTTTAGTGTATTGCAAATGCTGTACAATATTTCAGTTATGTGCCTCGTAGGCCTAGACAATGGCATGTTAGTACAGTGGCCTGTTGTTCACATGTAATGTGGCCTATAAATGCCAGAAGTACCCAAAAAAGAAATATTTACAAAATTCTGCCTTAGAATGGAAATTTATGGATGACAAGGGATAATTAGCTATGTCTGCCACTGGGCCTTGATACTACTAAGAGTCGCCATAAGAAGCCATTGTAGATTTGTATGTTGGCATTGTCTTTAGCAAACAAGACCAATAGACCAATCTGAGCTCCAAATTTTATCACTTCGGAAACTTGTATTTGTAGTTTTAGTCCCCTCTAAATGTGAAAGGTAACCTTGTTTGTGCTACTGAACTGTCCAGTATATTACTTTGTCAGGCCTTTGTTTAAACAAGTATGACCGAGGCTCGAATGCTTATAGTTACTGAGATTGTTTGTTGAATTTAGGTCCCACATGACCAGTCACTGCATCTGGAGGATTTTGTTCGTATCAAATCTGGCATGCAGGTACATATTGCAATATACAATTACAAAGGTTAATTTATTCATGGTATCCCTTTCGATGAACAATTTGACCTTTTCTGGAAACTCCGTGTGGATCTACTATTAAAATGATTTGATCTTATCATAGAGATCGCACAAGTACGGAAAACTAGAGAATGTTTATGCTGCAACTTCTGCTGTAATTATTCCCACTACTAACTGTAGTTAACAAAGTGGTGCATGCCAGAAACCACATGGTCCTTGTTACACCCGGAACCCGGGGCCCTTCAAATTCCACGTATAGACTTAGAAAAGTATCATATCCATACATGTGTCAAATCCATTTGCATAATAAAATTCCAGGCATAACGAGGTCAATCTGAGCGTAATTAAATAAATAAAAAAAAACAACCATAAGGTCTTTGGAAGTTCAACTAACTAAATTGACGAAAACTAGCTCTTCTGTCGCTCAAGTGCGCATCCCGAATCCTATCTCTTGATCCTCATGGTATTCTTCAGTCTCTTTAAGTTTTGGTTTCCTGGATAGGGGCAAATTCACAAAATATCATTACAACCGAGTGAATAGATAATCTAATCTAATTGTGCATGAAACAACAAATTAAATAGAATTACACAACAATTTAAAATAACATCCAAGATCCAAGGTCTTACTCATGGGCAAAGCAAGGTAAATCGGGTCATATCTAATGACAATCTCCCAACCACTAAATAGCACAAGCCCAAAATTGGTATCCCACAAAGATGTCACATATAACAAATAGTTTTTCCAAAAAATTTCTTTCTGTAGATCACAAAAATTCCTTTATATCCAAAATAAAATTGACCACATGGTCCAAACCTAACAAAATCGTGCCACAAAATTCAACCTTCCCAAACTGTCCAAGGCTAACAAACCTCCTGAAATTGGCCATTTATATTGGGACGTCATCATCCTATATAGTGGAAATGGTCCAGGAGTGTCCAAAGGGTTCCTCCAAAACCTCTTAGACATCCTATCTCATTGTTTTTGTCCAAATTCCAAACAATAAATCTTTTTAAAATCTGACATTCAATATGTCATCAAAATCTATAATGGGTAAGTTCCATAATCAATCCCTCATTATGTGTATTTAATCTGCTCCAGTCTGAATCAAAATTGGTATTCGACGTGTGAGGGGTCAATTACATAACTCGCCCTTTACAGATTTGAGATAAAACATTCAATTCACAAACTAATCACAACATATACCCATATCAATTACATAATCCATCAAAATAATACACATGTGAAATTCCCAAATAAAAATAGCATAACATATACCCATATCAATTACATAATCCATCAAAAGAATACACGAGAAATTCCCAAATAACAATAGCATACATGTTAGTCCATAAATACAGTTCTAATCACAATTAGTCCGGTCCTAAGTGAATTTATAGAGGTCAAGAATTCAGGTAATCAACCCAATCAGTTTTCAATTATAATAACCATAAACTATGGGCCCTTATTTGAAATTTACAGATATTTGAAACTCAGGTGAACAGTCCATAAAAGGCTCAGTTGTACATACCAAAGATTGCAAGGGGGTTTATTTACAATTTTCGGCAATATAAATTAAAAAAAAATGAACAGCTCATAAAGTAAAGTGTTTAAAGGTAACAACAACCCATAACAGGGGCTTAGGTCCAATTTCTCAAACACTATAGGACACACAGAAGTGAGAGACAGGCTAGTGTGCAATTATTAGAACCTATATGGTGCTTAGATGCAAAATAATCGAGTTCGATCCTCATATGCATGTATTCAGAAGTCGACATTCACATGTATGGGTCTCACGCATGCTAAATTTGAGGCCACTGAATGGTGGGCCAAATGGGGTCCGATCCATATGGGTCCAAGACGTGTATGGTTTCCATGGGTCTACTTTCAAATCCATGCTTCAGATCTGTCATCAGGTGGCCCACCTGGGCCCCACAGTCCAACTCGAAAAAGAACGCATGAACTGGGTTCTAAAATTTCCTATTTCATATTGGATTCTTCACCGATTTCTGGTGGATTTGAGTGGAAAAGGCTACTTAATGATCTTATAGACAGTGATACATAGTTTTGCATGATTTCTAGATATTAAAAAGAGAGTTTCAAACTCAAACAGAGGGTTGCCACGGTCGACAGACTCTGTAGCAATATACAAAAATTGGAAAAGTCAATTGGATTATCATCTATATCCAGGGTCTCATCATAAAATAGAGTAATTGTTGCAACCGTGAGGTTGCAGGTTCGAATCATGTTACCAATAAAAGGGGGAAAAAGTTTGGCTGTCTGATTGTATATCTTTGTTTAGTTTTTGATTGCTCTGACAAAAAACTCAAAATTTTTTTTGACAAAGATAAATGCACATTTTGCAACTTCTAATCATTCTATATTCCACATTGCTCAGACTGTCATACAAGCAGGATTACTTCAAAATGGTCTATGTTCAGTTCAGGATGAGAGTGCAGGTCAGTGCTCTTCTCTGTGTCTGTACAAACATGATGTTGAATGAAACATAAAGACATCACGTTCTATGATTTGGAAAGCTATACTAAAATAAAAATAAAAAACATACTGTGTAGCAGCTTTGCTTAAAATTTTCTCCAGAGCTAGAAATATGAAGCAATGATTCCTTGACAATATGCCATATTACATAGGGTAAAGTTTTATGAATGTTGGCTGATCATATATGTTGTGCTTGGGCATGTAGCTTCATACTTGTGGGACCATGCTTCAGAGATCCCAACATTTTAATTTTACCCAACATTTCTACGTGGATTTACTAAGCACCGACCTTGATTGCAAGATCTTTATCTTCCAATCATTTACCTTTTTGGTTCTTTCTGTCATATTATTGTAATCGATAGAACATAATGTTGGAAACATTTGTAACTTTCTTGTTCAACTAATCTTTGTGATTGAACCTAGAAGAGAAACATTGACAACTTGCAAAAAAGAGTCTTGAAGCAGAGCTAGTGGGATTAGGCTACGAATTCTAATGAAGTGTAAAGACTTATATTAAATAGGTCAAAAAGTGGTTCTAGGGGATGCTAAGGAGAACAAGAGTTGTGCACTTAAGGAAATTTGGTGGTAGAATCCAGATATCCAAAAGGTCACTGCTGGAAAGAAAAAATCTATTCAAAGGGGCAAAGAAACAAGAGGTGGAGAAGACTTAGAAATGTAAAAACTTGCAATGAGCAATGTAAAGACCACTGCAAGCAAAGCCAACTACAAAGCCTATAACAATTTGTATGCGAAAAGAAGGGGCGAAGGGCTTTCTGTGTCGGACAAAGCCAGAAATGAAAGCTCAAGATTTTGATCATATTAGATGCATCAAGAATGAATGGGGTCTTGTTAAAGAAAGCGGGACCATTAATAGATGAGAGACATATTTTAAAGATCATTTAATTAGGAAGCATACAAGGGAATTAAATGAGGATATTGATCCAAATCAAGGAGTGATTAGCGAAATTTTAAAGTCTACCTTACCTAGAATGAAGAAAAACAAAGCTCTAGGTATCGATGGTATACCTATAGATGTTTTGGTTGTGATGGGTGATATAGGGATTGATTGGTTTGTGATGGAACAGAATAGGACTTTTTGGTAAGTAAAGGAACTTTAGGGACTTATATGGAATTTGAGAAAGTACAGTTTTTTTAAATATTAAAATATAATAAAGTATATACATGGTTTGCGAGCATCAGATGCTTCAGTCCCTGTTCCTCATCTTCTGCTCCACTAAGTGTCTATCTTCGTTGGGCTTGTGAACTAGCCACAATGCCCCCTCACTTATTGGCTGCCCCTACTCCCTCAGCTTTTTTGCGACAGCTTGTAGGAATCCTCTCTGCCCTCTCAAACTTGTTGGTTGAAACAGTTTTATTAGTCCTCACCATTTCTCTTCAACTCAAAACCAGTTTCTTGCAGCTCTTCATTCTTATACCGAGTCTCAGTTGTACAAAGAAACATCAACATCTTCTACTGGCATACCACTATGACTGAGGAACTTGCAGCCTTGCATAGGACTCATTCATGGGATCTTGTCCCTCTTCATCCTGGCAACCAGTATCAGATGCAATTTTGTGTACAGAATTAAGACTCAAATCTTAGCCGACCCCAACATAGTTGGGTAAAGGCTTTGATGATGATGATGATGATTAATTAAGACTCAATGTGATGGAAGTATTGAACAATACAGGACTTGCAATAGGCTACAAACAAGAACACGACATTGACTATGAAGAAACATTTTTTTCCGGTGGCCAAAATTACCACTATTTGCATTCTCATTTCTGTAGTTGCTGCTTGTTATTGGCCACCATATCAAATGGGTGTAAAAAATGGCCTTCTTGTAGAAAGATTTACATGCCTTTGCCTCTTGCACTTCCTCATCCTGCACACTACTTTCGCCGGCTGTGCCTTGCTCTATTTGGACTTAGACAAGCTCCCATGCTCGATTTGAATGCTTCAGCATTGTCATTCTCAATACTGGCTATTCTCAAAGTTTTCATGACTTCTTTCCATGGTTTTAAAAATCGACCGATACCGAGCCGATATCTCAGTGAGATATTGGTCTCGGTTATAACGGCCTCCGTATCGCCAAAATATCGCGATATATCGGCCGAGATGAAGTTTATCTCGGCCGTAACGATATATCGGCCAATTTTTTCAAAATATCGGCCGATATTATATAAAATACCCCCAAAAATATTTTTTTAAACTATTTTCCCATCTTTATCTTCTTCCCCTCTCCTCTCATCTCCATACTCCTTAGAGCAGCAGCCACCATATAAGTAACGGGAGTTGCAAGACTATATAAAAGGGACACATGTTCTTAAGAAGGGACATTTGTTTTCAAATGAAGAACTTCATAAAAAAATTTGGTGGCGGCCGTTACGGGGGATACCTCCGGACCCCCTCTGCGAAGTGCATGTTTTAGAGAAGTGGCAATCAAGAAGACAAAAGGATCCTACTTGACCATGATAGCTAGGACTCTTTTGCTAATTGTCTTTCTTTTTTTGTGCTTGGATGTCTATTATTATCATAAGCTGCTAGATATGATATTAAACCTATTTAATTATGTTTGGAATGATATAGTAGTAAAGATTTTGTAATACACTAATTCATGAACCAAAAGGCTTTATATTGAGTTAGATTTGATGTTACTCACTTATTTTTCCCTAGATCTAGTATTTTAAAGTGTAGATCTAAATTTTTTTATTTCCAAAATTTGGGGCTTTTCTTGAAATCAATTACATTTTTCCACATTAGTGTTCAAAAATATTGATAATGTGTTAATTTAAAATAGATCTATACTTTTGGAACAAAAAAGTGTGAGTTTTTGCCAAAAATTGTGGTTGCATTATGTCAAATTTATGATATTTCATCTTATTGATCATGAGCATCTACATTATATAAAATACTGGAGAATAAAGCGAATAGCGACACAGACAGGACTCATAACTTAAGGTGGCCGAGATTTTGATTTATTGTTGTTGTTACTAATGGAAAAAAAATATTGTTTTCCAGCATTTTCTAATATTCTGGATTTTTTGAATATTTTTGCGAATTTTTTTGGATTAAAAAAAAAATTCACACCGCAACGACTGCGACGGACCGATATCCGCAACGATATCCGCGACGATATCAGTTTTTCGGCCCGGCCGATACCGCGACCGATACCGAGATTTTAAACCATGCTTCCTTCCTTCTCTACCAAATGTGGTTGAATGCCCCTTCCTCTTTATATTGGTGATATGCTTATCATAGGTGATGATCGAGAAGGCTGATCTCTCAAGATCTTTCTTACCTGACAGTTTAATACAAAGGATCTTGGTCCTCTGGGCTACTTCTTGGGCATAGTAGTTGCATATTGTCCTCAAACTACCTTTCTCAAATGAAGTATCTTGGAGACATTCTTTAGAGATCAGAGTTTATTGATTCCAAAATTATTAGCACTCCACTTGAGCTCAATCAGAAGCTCTTTGCTTCTGATGACACACTTTCTGGCCCCACTCGCTATTGATAGGTTGTATACTCGACTTTCACTTGGCTTGACATAGTTTGTCTAGTCCAAGTGGTTAGTTGGTTTGTCTTTGCCCCTACTTCTATACATTGGGCTGCTATTCTTTGGATTTTGCATATCTTCAAGGCATAATGAATCTGGCTCTTCTTCTCTCTGGTGACAGCTTTCTCCAGTTTATTACCTAATCTAATTTTGATTGGGCAGGATGTGTTGACAGTTGACACATGCCATAATACTACAGGTTCCTGCATCTTTTTTTGTTTCTCTCTAATTTCCTGGAAGAGCAAGAAGCGACTTTTGTTTCTTGTTCTTCTGATGATGCTGAAAATCACACTTAATCCTATGGTAATGTACTATGGCTGCTTGCTAAATGGGCATCTACTTACATGCTTTGACCCCTCTATATTGTGACATTGCAAGGTCTCTCCAGATTGCTCACAACATTGTCTAACATGAGCACACCATTCTTCTTCGAGCCATCTCCTACCTATACCAGCTGGCTAATCTTTCGTGCATGGCCTTACCCCACTCTTCGGTTTCAGAAATTTCCGTCCAATCATCGCAAGAAGGGGCGGGGGGGGGGGGGGGGGGGGGGGGGGGGGGGGGTGGGGTGTTGTTGAGGAGTGGTTAATGAGTGTTATGTTCGTGGTGTGCTTGAAGGCACTTAATTTTGTGTGGTCCTCAATATGCCATAATCTCATGCGCCATACATTTTCTTAGATTCTAGTCAGTCAAACTAAATTGTACTTATGTAGATAAGTTAGCCAAACTAAATTGTACTTGTGTAGATAAGTTGTTACTAATAGTGGATATGAGACTTCCTTATATATGGTGCTTGGGAGCATTAACCCAACAAAACAACAATAAGTTTCTTGTTCTCTTCAATTTTTTCACATGGTCCAGCCGCATTAGAAGAATGGTCTGGATCATGATACCATGATCTCTACTCAAGTCTTATACTACGCTTGTCCTAAGGCCAAGGTTGTCATGTGATCTGAAGAATCCCGGAATATCATTTTTCTGATCAGTTAAGAAGGCTGGGATATTATAGCTTAAAAAGTGATAATTGAAGAATTTCAGAACTTTTCCTCACATCTGATTTCTTTTACTCCCAACTGTTTTTTTGTTTTAATTTTTTTTAAAAAAATTCTGAGATGCTTCTATTCTATATTGAGTGGATACATCATTTGAAAGTTTGGGACTTGAACTGAATACAAATCAGCTACTAGTGTGGCGTGGGTATCCCTGAGGTCTTTGACCCAACGGGAATAATCCCCCGCGTGGCACCCTAGTGCGGCACTCTTTTTAGTGTGTCAGAGCTCTATATATGACAAATCAGTACAGTGCCTTTAACCATGTAATGAAGGCACTGCACTTGTAACACCTTTATGTTCCTTTGTCATCATTCCCCTACTTTGTTTATATGAAATCATATCTATGCAATCAATCATGTCTTTTAATGGTTTTTTGTTTTTTTTATCTATATATATATTGTGTGGATATGTACTCATAGCCAGTTTGTTTGTCATCATGGTAGGAGGCAGGAACTTTGATAGCATTATTTGCTTAGTAGATTGGGATTTTGCTGCAGGTTTGGTGGTGTCTGTTGTTAATCCACAACCAGGGGAAACCATCATTGACTGTTGTGCTGCACCTGGAGGAAAGACTCTTTTCATGGCATCATATCTGAGAGGCCAAGGTGGTTTTTGAATGAAAAGTTTCATCTTTTTTACTTGTTCTCACACATTTGTATCAGTAAAATTGTCTCATATAATTTGTTGGTCTATAATTTCAAGCAAATGATAGGGTTCTAAATTTCTAATGCCTCCCTAAATATGGTGTAGTATGAACCCATTTTGTATGAGTAGGCTTGCGGTCCATAGTCATCCAACAGACCTTAGTGCCATCATACTGGTGGGTTTGATACTTGAAGCATGGTGCCAAACATGGAATGGGCACAACACGATACTGTTCATGTCTTGAACATTTGAAATCCATTATTTCTTGAGTTTCTTGTTGATTTGAATAAAAATATTTGCTAAGTCGACACTAAGTATGTGTAGTCTGCCTTTATTTTAATTACTTGGAATAAAATCGAAAAACAATGATGATGATACTTCCATAATGGCTTAAGGAAAGAAAAACATTGTTTTTTTCTATGTGGAAATTCAACGAGCTCAGGAGATATTCAGAAGCTCATTGATTTTTGGACTTGTCTATGTCAACATGTGTTGGCTTGGTTCAGGACTCAGGTATTTGTTCAAAGGAAAATGTTCTCCTGTGCTCCTTGCGCAGGCAAACTTTTAATCCACAACATCAGTGATGCGTAAAGTTTATGCGTTACACATCACGGATGCTCATTATTCAAAGCTCACCTGCGTTATGTGCACAGGTTAATATTTTCCCTCTTGCAAATGTTGATTATGAAACAAGTTGTTTTTTGTTTATAATAATAGATAACAGTAATAATAATAGCGGTAATGGTAATTATAAAAATAATAAGATTACTTCTAATAAAAAAAAGAGTAGAAGATAATCTTAGAGAATGAAGTTCTTGACATATATTTTTAATTACTTGGAAGTGATCTGTCATGCAAGCACTTATTATTTGCGTATTTTCAAGTACTGTTATCATGAAATTTTAAGCACAAGGAACTCTTATGGTCTGCTTGGTTTTCAGCTTTTACATACTATTATACAGGACCCTCTCTCTCTCTCTCTCTCTCTCTCTGTGACAATTCCTAAGTGTCAAACATAACAGCTGCCAATGGGTTGTTGGGTTGTTATTGTTGTCAAACATAACAGCTAAATGGGTTGTTGGCTGTCTAGGATTTAGTCAATTCTTTCACCATTGATTGTTGTAATTAATCCTTAACTATGTCTTCACTTCATTATAAATACTAAGCAATCGATGATCCCAGATCATTGAGTTTTCTTGCCATTATTGGCTTCTTCTTCTTATCACAAACTCTTACATGGTATCAAAGCTATAGTTACCTTCTCAAATTGATTCAGTCATTCTCCCTGACTTGGATCTTCTTCCTGATAGTGTCTGATCATCCCTGATAGTGTCTGATCATCCCTGATCAAGACGTGGCCCACTTCAGATCAACTTCAACATCTCTCAAAACCACCTCCATCCTGGTCGACGAGCATTGCTGGTATTTATGAGCATTTTTCTGGATTTTTTCTCCCATCAGAGGTGAGGTTTCCAGCAACATTTGTGATTTTTCTATTTCTTGCCTCTGTTTTCATCAAAACCATCCAAATTTGTGGATTTTGATCCGATTTGAGTGAAACTTTGGCCTGGAGTTGCGAAAATATCTTGTCCTTCCATCTCCTACCTCTGATCTTGCTGTTGATCCTCTCATGGAGTTCATGTTCAAATCGACACACTGACGAAACTTAACGGTTTTTACCGATTTCGCTCTCTGCTCTCTGTTTCACTACTGGCCCATTAGCGACCATCACAACAGCACCAACTATCCACCTAGTGTTGGTCGACTCACTTTTCTGGGAATTATAGTGATTTTTCAGGAATTTTTCCATCACCTTTGAGGTAGTTTCCAACCTCTTCTTCATCTGACGGTTTTCTCAGACAGATTTCATCATCACCGTCCAGATTTGTGGATCTTTTTCCAAATCTCATCAGATTTGGACCTAAAGGAAGTACATTTGATCCACTTTACAGCAATCAAACTTGATCTGTGATTTGATCACCCTGTGGGGCCCACGTGTGGATTCAATCACTGCCGACAAGGACGTCCATCTTCCTTTACTGCTACTGTGCACAGCTTTTTGACAGGTATTATCTCTAATTGGTCCAAAGATCTTCTGGCCTGGGAGTTTTGGACCTGCTACTACTATTTCATCTTTGATCACACCTGATCTGTGATCGACAACTCTGTGGGGCCCATGCACAGATCCAGATTAAAATGTACAGCTTCTCAGGGTGCTTTATTTGCACTGTCTATACTGGCTGCTGCTGGATTTTTCACTCTGCTGGTTCTTCCTTGGTGACTTATAAGAGTGGCTCATCGAGGACACAAATTGACTTCTTCTTAACTAGGAAAAGAGACCGTTTAGCTTGTAAAGATTGTAAGGTTATACCGGGGGAGAGCTTGACTTCCCAACATAGGTTGTTGATCATAGATGTGCAGTTACAAAGGTGGACTAGAAAAAAGAAGTTGTATAGATGCTCAAGGACTAAATGGTGGAACCTGAAAGGTGATAAGCAACTAGCTTTAAGGGAAAGAGTACTAGAGGAAGACGTTTGGGCGACAGAAAAGAGTGCAAATAATATGTGGGATAAGGTAGCAGAGTGTATTAGGAGGGTAGGGAAAGAAGTCTTAGGAGAATCTAAAGGGGGTGCTCCGGTACAGAAAGAGGCATGGTGGTGGAGCGAAGCCGTCCAAGACAAGATAAAAGTTAAAAGAGAGTGCTTTAAAACTTGGCAAAAGGATCAAATTGAAGCGAACTTGGAGAGGTATAAAGAAGCAAAAAGAGAAACCAAAAAGGCAGTTAGTGAGGCCAAGGCAAAGGCATTTGAGGAGCTATATAGGCGACTTGACACTAAGGAAGGCGAAAGAGAGATATTCAAGCTTGCTAAAACTAGAGATCGGCGGACCAAGGACTTAAACCAAGTTAAATGCATTAAGGATGAGGATGAAAATGTATTAGTAAAGGAAGAGGAGATAAAGGAGCGTTGGAAGAGCTACTTCTACAAGTTATTTAACGAAAGCAGTAGTAGTGACATACAATTGGGGCAGCTTACCATTTCTAGAGAAGAAGCGAATCATATGTTCTATAGGAGAATCAGTAGGGAAGAAGTTAAAGAAGTATTGAAAAGAATGAAGAATGGGAAAGCGGTTGGGCCAGATGGTATCCCTATTGAGGTCTGGAGGTGCTTGGGGGAGGATGGTATTAGTTGGTTGACAAAGCTTTTTAATGTAGTGCTAAAGAGCAAGAAGATGCCTAATGCATGGAGGAAAAGTATTCTTATACCCATATACAAGAACAAAGGAGATATTCAGAACTGTGCGAATTACCGCGGGATTAAATTGATAAGCCATACGATGAAATTATGGGAGAGAGTTATTGAGAGAAGACTAAGAAGAACAACAAATATTTCAGAGAATCAATTTGGTTTCATGCCTGGGAGATCAACCATGGACGCTATCTTTCTCCTGAGGAGGTTAATGGAACAGTATAGAGAAGGTAAGAGAGATTTACATATGGTGTTCATTGACTTGGAGAAGGCCTATGACCGGGTTCCTAGGGAGATTCTTTAGAAAGTTCTGGAAAAGAAAAGAGTTTGTGTCGCTTATATTGAGGCGATAAAGGATATGTATGATAGAGTCGTGACATCTATAAGGACGACTGGCGGCGAAACTAAGGAGTTTCCTATCACGATTGGTCTACACCAAGGCTCAGCGTTAAGCCCGTACTTGTTTGCCCTAGTTATGGATGAGATTACAAGACATATCCAGGATGAGGTGCCGTGGTGTATGCTATTTGCAGATGACATTGTTTTAGTGGATGAGACGAGAGAAGGAGTGAATGCTAAACTTGAATTGTGGCGGAAAACATTAGAGACAAAAGGGTTTAGGCTAAGTCGATGCAAAACGGAATATATGGAATGCAAGTTTAGTCAAAGTAGGAAACCTGGTAACATAGAAGTAAGTTTGGGCACACAAAAGATAGTAGAGAAAGAAAACTTTAGGTACCTTGGATCTATGGTGCAACAGGATGGAGGGATTGATACTGATGTAAGTCACAGGATTCAAGCCGGGTGGACCAAATGGAGGAGTGCTTCGGGGTCTTGTGTGATCGGAAAGTCCCCCTCAAGGTTAAAGGAAAGTATTATAAGGTGGCGGTACGGCCAGCGTTGTTATATGGATCAGAGTGTTGGGCAGTAAAGCATAATCACGTCAAGAAGATGGAAGTTGCGGAGATGAGAATGCTAAGATGGATGTGCGGGATCACAAGGAGAGATAGGATTAGGAATGAGGAGATTAGGGGCATAGTAGGAATAGCACCGATTGGAGATAAAATGAGAGAAAATCGACTGAGATGGTTCGGCCATGTTAGAAGGCGTCCAACAGAGGCACCTGTTAAAAGGTGTGAAAGCATGGAGTTTGCCAAGAGTAGGAGAGGGAGAGGGAGACCCAAGAGAAGTTGGAAAGAAACTATTAAACATGATCTTGCCTACATGGATCTAACGGAGGACATGGCCCTAAACAGATTTGATTGGCGTCGTCAAATCCATATAGCCGACCCCACCTAGTGGGAAAAGGCTTGGTTTGGTTTGGTTTGGTTCTTCCTTGCTCCTATCTGGCTCATTGTTTTGTGTGCTTTCTCTTCCATCCTGCTGAAAGTGCTAACAATGGAGAAATATGATGTTATTCCAACTAAGTTTAATGGACAAAATTATATGGCCTGGTCCTTCCATCTAAAGAATTTGGTAGAAGGACGGGGGCTATTTGGTTATCTGGATGGCACAGTTCCAAAACCTTCTACTATAAGTACCACAGACTCCAAAGCCATATCCACCTGGTCCAAGGAAAATGCCAAAGTAATAACTTGGATTCTGAACTCCATTGATTCTTCTCTTGCTATTGCTCTTCAAGCATATACTGCAGCTGCAGCTATGTGGACTCATCTCAAGAACATCTACCATCAAACCAACAAAGCCCGTAAATTTCACTTGGATAGTGAAATTGCTAAATTTACTCAAGGGGATAGATCTGTGCAGGAATACTATACTGGCTTCCTCACTTTATGGACTGAACGGGATTCCATGTTGATTCAGACAGTCTCTCCTGGCTTTCTCTCCGAGGCTCTCAAACTCCAAGAAGAAACTCACATTAACCAGTTCCTTATGAATCTTCGGTCAGAATTTGAATCGGTTTGGTCTGCCCTCATGAACCGAGAACAGTCAGCTAATCTTGATACCTGCTTTCAAGAAGTACTTCGCGAAGAACTTGGTCTCACCTCCCAGCGGGCTATTCTTGACGAACCAAAGGCATTCCTTGCACCCCTTCCAGCTGAATCTGCTCTTCTGGCAACCCCCAATCAAAGGCCTATTCAATGCTTTGAGTGCAAAAGCTTTGGTCATCTGGCCAAGAACTGTCGAAAGAAATTAGTCTGCCGATATTGCAAACGCTCTGGTCATCTTATTGATGACTGTCGCAGCCTACAAAGGAAGAATGGACCTCAGCAGAAGCAAAATCCTTCCACTATGCCCAGACAAAATAATCCTGCTGCATTCCAAATTCAAGCATCTCTTCCTGACACGGGAAGTACTTCTTCCAGGACTGTATCCATGACTCCAACACAGATTCAAGAACTGATTCAGAGCACGGTGACCTCCGCCTATGCTTCCATAGGTCTTCATGGTGGTCGGTATCAATTTCATTCTCATATAGCATCTCCTGCTTTTCATTCCTCTGCCTCTCTTTCTTCTCCTATTACTTCTTCCACATGGTTTTTAGATTCAGGAGCCTCCAATCACATGACATCGGTAGAACATAGCTTTACCGATTCACACCCTTACCTTGGCGAAGAGAAAATCATCACTGCTAATGGAGATCAACTACTCATTTCAGGAGTTGGTACCATTACTTTATCTAGTGTTTCTGGCCAGCCCATCACTCTTCCCAATGTTTACTTTGTTCCCAAATTATCAGCCACTCTTCTTTCTGTAGGACAACTTATTGATGATGGCTATCTTGTTCACTTTTCTTCCTCTGGTTGTGTTATACAAGGGCGACAAACTGGGAAAGTGATCGCGACAGGGAGTAAACATGGGCGCCTGTTCTTGCTGGACATTGGACATCGTTCTTTGTTTGCTTCTTCTAACTTCAATAAATTATGGACTGTTTGGCATAAACGTCTTGGTCATTTGAACAATGTAAATTTAATTTCCTTGTTTAAAATTGGTTCTTTGGATTCTACTATTGATAATAAAATGATGTCTTCTTTATCTCAATCAAAGTGTGAAACTTGTTGCCTTAGTAAAAGTCATATTTTGCCTTTTCCTATTCATAATGCTCGTGCTTTGGCATCATTTGACATCATTCATTCAGATGTTTGGGGAATTGCTCCTACCTTGAGTAGGACGGGATTTAAATACTATGTGACCTTTATTGATGACCATTCTCGTTATACTTGGATTTACTTTCTGCATATGAAATCTGAAGTATTCTCCATTTTTCAAAAATTTTATAACATGGTCAAAACCCAATTTCAGAAATCCATCAAAATTCTTCGCTCAGATTTCGGTGGAGAATACATGTCTCATACTTTCTCTGCCTTCCTTTCTAATAAAGGAATTCTTCACCAAAAATCTTGTTCGCATACTCCCCAGCAAAATGGGATTGCAGAAAGGAAGAACAAACGTATTCTTGAAACTGTTCGGACTCTGTTGATTGCATCCTTAGTCCCTCCCAAATTTTGGTGTGATGTTGCACATACTGTTGTGTATCTTATCAACCGTCTTCCTAGTACTGTTCTAGGAAAGACGACTCCTTACGGTGTTCTCTTTGGTCACACCCCTTCATACTCTCACTTACGTGTTTTTGGTTGCTTGTGTTTTGGTCATCTTCCTTCTACTGAGCTCACAAAGTTATCTCCACAAGCTGCTAAATGCATTTTTTTAGGTTACAGTAATGAACACAAAGGATTTTTGTGTTATGATCAATTGGACAAACGCATGCGTATCTCTCACAATGTTATTTTATTGGAACATATTCCCTTCTTTTCTTTACATTTAGATAGTCATCCTATTGCTGTCTCTTATATGCCACAATTCTCAGAGTCTACTTCTCCATCATCTCCTCTCAAAGTCTATGTCCGGCGGAACAAGGTCTCTCCTCTGGCGACTTCCTCTCCTGATCCTCTCCCAGCGCCGCCTTCTGAGTCTTCAGGTAATGATACCTCTTCTAGCACCATTTCTCTGCGACGCTCTAGTCGTCTTTCTGTTGCCCCTAACCGCTATGGATTTCCTGCTCTTCTTACTTCCTTGGATAGTACTCTTATACCCACCTCATATTCACAGGCCTCAAAGATTGCTTACTGGCAAGATGCTATGAATGAGGAATTGCTTGCTCTCGAAGCTAATCAGACATGGGACTTGGTACCGGCTCCTGAAGGAGCCTCTGTGATTGGCAGTAAATGGATCTACTCCATAAAAGTTCACTCAGATGGAAGTCTTGATCGCTACAAAGCCCGATTGGTTGCACAGGGATATAAACAGGAGTATGGGATCGACTATGAGGAGACATTTGCGCCAGTAGCTAAAATGACCACTGTTCGTACTCTCCTCTGTATCGCTGCCGCCCGCAACTGGCCTCTGTGGCAAATGGATGTCAAAAATGCATTTCTTCATGGGGATTTGCAGGAGACTGTTTACTTAAAGCCTCCTCCAGGATATGCCTGTCCTCCTAAGCATGTTTGTACACTACGGAAATCTTTGTATGGACTTAAGCAGGCACCTAGGGCTTGGTTCGAAAAATTCCGGACTGCTATTCTTGAAGCTGGTTTTCGTCAAAGTCATTCAGATAGCTCTCTATTTCTCCGATGGACATCAAAAGGCTACACCTTTCTTTTGGTCTATGTTGATGATATGATTATTAGTGGCAATGATAATGCCAGCATTATGGATCTCAAACATCATCTCACTCGTCACTTCAGAATGAAGGATCTTGGTCCTCTCACCTACTTTTTGGGGTTGGAGTTCTTGCGTACCAAATCTGGCATTCGGGTTCATCAGCGGAAATATGCTACAGATTTGATCACTTCGGCACGCCTTGATGATGCCCACACTTTTGATACACCTATGGAGTTAAACAGCAAGATCAGTAAGGATGATGGACAGCCCCTGGATGATCCCTCTGTTTTTCGGAGGATAGTTGGTAGTTTGCTCTACTTAACTATGACTCGGCCTGATATTTCTCATGCTGTTCATACGGTTAGTCAGTTTGTGAGCAATCCTCATAAACTACACATTGCTGCTGCCTTGCGCATACTCCGCTATGTTAAAGGCACTCTTAACCATGGTCTCTTTTACCCTTCGAGCGCTTCTCTACGCTTATCCGCTTATGCGGATGTTGACTGGGCTGGTTGCCCGGATTCTCGGCGATCTACCACTGGTTGGTGTATGTTTCTTGGGGAATCTTTAATTTCATGGAAGTGCAAGAAGCAAACCACAGTTTCAAAATCTTCTGCTGAGGCTGAATATCGCGCCATGTCATCCGCAAGTGCTGAAATCATCTGGCTCCGCCGTCTTCTCTGTGAATTCGGGGTCTATGTTGGTAAATCAACACCTTTTCATGGGGACAACACAAGTGCTACCCGCATTGCAAACAATCCCGTCTTTCATGAAAGAACGAAGCATATTGAGATTGATTGCCACTTCATCCGTCAGCATATTGTTACTGACAAGATAACTCTGCCTCATGTCTCTACTCTTGACCAGTTGGCGGATATCTTCACAAAAGCTCTTCCCAAACCACGTCATCATGATCTCACTAGCAAATTGATGTTTTCTAACTTACCGCATCAATTTGAGGGGGAGTGTCAAACATAACAGCTGCCAATGGGTTGTTGGGTTGTTATTGTTGTCAAACATAACAGCTAAATGGGTTGTTGGCTGTCTAGGATTTAGTCAATTCTTTCACCATTGATTGTTGTAATTAATCCTTAACTATGTCTTCACTTCATTATAAATACTAAGCAATCGATGATCCCAGATCATTGAGTTTTCTTGCCATTATTGGCTTCTTCTTCTCATCACAAACTCTTACACTAAGCACAGGATAAAGTGCTGATGTTGCCTTTTCTGCAATCCTGTGTCCAGATGCTGAAAACGAAACAGCACCTCAGGATTTATTCTTTCTTCCTGAGATTTACAGCAGTATACCTTTTGGAATTCTTGTTGAAGATAAAAGAAATAAAAGAAATAAATTCAAACTGGAAACATGAAAAAAAATTATAAAATGTTAATGGAAACCGTTTTGTCAAGCAAAAGTCATGAAAAAACATTTGGAAAATGACATAGTATCATTGAATTTTCTACTTTTGTGAATGTTCCAAAGATACTGTTGTGACATTCCTACTTCCATGGTTAGTTACAACATCGTATAATGACGATGGTTGTTTACTTGTTATGAAACAGAAAAACAGGAAAGTGAAACATTCTCAAAGTTGGGTCATTAGGTTTTGAAATCTAGACTCGGTGTATTAAAATAGTTGTACTTTTTACGTAAATCTACACCTTTGTGTTTAGTAGAGCCCTTTTTCTTGAAAAATAATGTGCTGAATTTCATTAAATAACATTGTTGTCTTTGGGAAAGACACCTTATGCAAATGCTGTTGTAAAATAAAGATCAACCAATAATTAAAGTAAATAGCATTATTGTCTCCAGGATTTTTTATCCCCAAGCAAGAAAGAGCCACTGCACTGCTTTACATTGGTCAGGCTTGGCTGGGATAATAGCGTAAGCACTTCGATCATAGAAGATACACTTGTAGAGCGTATGAATGGTTTGAACTTTGGATCGAAGAGCCTCCAATCTTTTTTACGAAGCCTTAGCCATATACGATCCAACTATGAGACTATTTGTAATTTTAATTCCATTATAGTGCCAATTTCTAACCATGATTCCAAAATGTCACAATCTTTATTTTATCGAAAGCATTGCATTATTTTTGCGATAATGAAGATATTCATCAGTCATCATTTTACTTTCTGCACTTTTTTTTTCCAGAAAAAACCATCTTTAATCTCCATGATACTGTAAGTTATTAAACGCTTCTTTCCTTTGGAAACTTCTCAGGCACAACAATGATGATTTTTCTCTAACTTGGTAGCTGCTTCTTTTTGCAATTCCTTGTGTTGATTCCATTGAGCTGGATTTTAGAGGCTTTTTTTGGTTCTATACCTACTCCTTCCATAGGCCTGTACATTTTTTGTTTTTGCATTACATTATTGAAATTTATATTTGAGCACGAAAAATTAGTGATGCTTCACGGTGATGATGCAGGTATGGTATCTGCAATTGACATAAACAAAGGTCGCTTAAGAATTCTTGAAGAGACAGCTAAGTTGCAGAATGTCGATGATGTTGTCACTGCTGTTCATGCTGATCTTCGCAATTTCTCTGTAAGTTACTGGACTGTAAACAGAAGCAGACATCTAGAGCTTTTACTGGAATGACTTAACAAATGGCATCTCTCTTTCAAAGAATTAGCTCAAATATTAAAGTATGAGGAAGAAGTCCAGTATAGCACCCCATTAAGTGGATGGGTGGGCCATTAGCAACAAATATAAGGATAAATATCACATAGTAAAAATATCCATTGGCAGTGATGGTGTTCTCCTAATCTACTTGCACATTTGTTTACTCAAAAGAAAAACGGAAAAGAAAAAAAAAAACATCGGAAGTGTCAAATGCCCATGAACACTGTAGAAAATAACTGATCAAGATAAGGCCCGTGTATAGACTTTTATAATATCCCAAGTGTGGAATTTGGTCAAAACACTGTACAGCAGATTTTCTCTTTTTTCCTTGTATAGAAGATTCGGATAGCTGTACCTTTTATTCTTCCATTATTTTGATTGTAATTCCAGTCTTTGGTTAGGCACAATGAGATTATAAAACAGGTCAGTCGATCCTCTCTTGGGACACGACCAATTCTTCCAAAAATCTTTTCTTCTTCTTCTCTACCTCTCATATTGTTTCAATAACCCTTATAAACATGAGATACAATTGGAAGATGCCCATTGTTGCAAACATGAGGTTGTCCTTTTGAGTCATCTTACCAATAAAAAATTAACTTTCCCAGAACATGGTGAAAATACACATCTGCATATCTTTTGGGGACTTTAAAACCCATTTAAGATTAGAAAAGAGAAAGGTAATGTTAATGTTGAAAAAAAAAACTTTTAATTCCCTCTTTTCTCAGTCCCATGACATTCCATAGAATTCATCCTTCATGGAGAAAGGACACAAGCCCCACCATTGAAGAAAGGTAAATGATTCTGGAAAAATGAAAGAATTATTAAACAGGTTATGGAATGTGAACCATATGTATCTCACAGAGGAACAAATTGCCAAAGAAGGTTCGTTACAATTGAAATTGATTGTGCGTCTTTTCCAATTGTCTTTTGTACTTGATGTTATTTTTAATTAAATTTTAGTTACCTTTGCTTGGGGAGAAGTACCCTGAAGTGTAATGTAGAAATACTGATTCACAGAGTCCTTCCAGCCCAACACAGAAGAGCATATATTAGCAAGAAATTGTTTCAGTCTTCAAGGTGATGAATACTTACATGTTTGTTAGCTGTATTGAGAGCAGATTTTGTTTTCTGTGTCTGTCAAACAAACTGCTTTCACTGTAAGGGGCTAGGTATTTTAAATAGCTTTTAAAGAAAAGGGGCTGACGATATAGGATTGGTTCATGAGAACAAAGACAGAACAAAGACCTGCTCAAGAAGATACCACTAGTTTCTCCCTGGATGGACTATCACAGATGTCGTGGATTATGTGGTCAACTTCGCTAAAACATTGGATGTATCCTTACTTCATGTTAAGAGGAGTGCTAACTCGGAGGCAGATTGATAGGCCAACGAAGAAGTCTTATCATTAGAGCTTGGTGGTAGATAAGGATGGATATCTTTTGTCTGTTCTCTAGGATAGCTTTGTGTTTTTTTTTTTTTTGTTAGCCAATGGCTTCGGTTTTGTTGCTATCCAGTATACTAGTACTGTTTAGCTCCCTTTAGTAGAATTTGTTTACCATTAAAAAAAGAGAAAAAGAAAAAAAAAGATGTACAACTAGTTTCTCCATCCTATAACTCCCTCATGTAATTATTGAAGAGCTTCTAGCTTTGATCTCCCTACAATCCATGAGGCTCCTTCTGAAACTTCAAGCTCACACCCATTTTCCTCCTGCATACCCTACCTATGACTTGATGAGTGCTTGTCAGTTTGAAACTTGATAGAGCTTCACAAAAGAATCTTTTAGGGTACTTTCTCCAAACCAAATATTCTTTGAATATCTCACCTCTGCAACTCTGACCAAGAAACTTGTTCCTCTTTTTATTAGGTCGTGGTTTTGTGTGCATGTGTTCTCACCTTGGCATCAACTCTCCACCCTTCTGATCCCAGACACCTCCCCCATAAGTCTTCCAAATCCCTACTAGATTCCCCATATTTAGCCTTATTTACTTTCCTCCATAATGCCTGTTTCTCCTTCTAAAAACATCGCCATTTTAAAGGAGCCCAATTTCTCTTTCTAATATTCCCGATGTGCCTAGGCCCCATTAAGAAGCAACACTTTGTGAGTCCTATCTATCAGGGATCGTCTTTGTGAGTTCTATTTATCCCTCTTTAGATTGTGGAGTGACGAAACTTATCACTAAACAGTAATCAGTGGAGAAAGAGAACTCTTAAGTCCGATCCTTGATAAATAGTTTAAGGCTTTGATAATTGTTTATTTTATTTGTCTAGTTTCAGTATTTTTTGTTTTGTTATATGTATGTTCTGTTTGTTTTGAATGTTTTTTGCATGCATGCATTATGCTATTATCTACTCAATCTCTTGAGATTCTCATGTTACCTTTGGTCTGCTGGTTTCATGTCTGGTGAAATCATTTATTGAAATGAGAGTCTGGTTCCAAGGAGCATTTAATGAAGTTTTGACTTTTTATTCCTTAAGTTAATTCTCCTGTAGAAGAACTGCCCTTATTTATAATCTTTCCAAAAATTCAACATTACATAACAATTTGGTTAAAAAATTTCTACCATTTATTTCTGAAATTGTATCCTCTGGATTTGCAAATCTGATGCAGCCGGAGGCGATTTGTAATTGACAGGAAATCCAAAGAACACAACCCTAAGCAAATCAACAAGAAAAAAATGTAGAAAGCCACAGAGAAAGGGAGATTTCTTGCCAATAGTTGCTCAGTAGTCTGTAAAAGTTTTCAATCTGATGGGGAATACATCAATCCGATGGCGAAGAATGATAAAAATAAAATTTATTGAAAATTCTGTAAATGTTACTGTTCAAGCTACAATAACTGGCGGCCTTTTTTTAATGGTTAGATAGGTTTTATTACGAAGCAAACAGTACAAGACTTATACTGAAAAGCAAGGGAAACCATTCAAAAAGAGCAAATATGACACCCATAACCTGTCAACAAAAAACTACAAGAGCAAGGGAGAAGGATCAACAAATAGCGATGACTGCCCGACACCTTCCTTGGTCAACATATCCGCCATCGCAATAGCACTATGCAGAATATGGGAAAAAGTAGTGACACCGAGCCTTGAAAATTGAAGGAATCTCCATCACCTCCTCAAACGCATCAGCCAAATACCAAGACATCTTCAAAGAGCCCATTGCCGAGCGAATGACACACCAAGAGTGATGCAGCGTAGACCTCATGGCCATATGTGTAGGGCCCACTTAGATTTAGGACTTATTTAATTGTTATTTTATTTGATGAGTTGTATTTAGGATTAGGTTTCCTATTTATTTGGTTTCCTATTTTAATTAGGTTTCTTAGGGCTTAAGTTGTGTTTTCCTATTTATATGGCATTGTAGAGAATTATTTCTCAGAGTTGATTAATGAAATTGGGTTCTCCCATTGAGGTGCGTCCTCGTTTATTGTCTCTTTGGAGATTGATTGTGTCTTAGGACACGTGCTTCGGCACCCATTGTGCTTTTAGCACTTCCTACGCAAGCCCTAATCCTAGGGCCTGCATCAATTGGTATCAGAGCCCAACGATCCCCGATCGTTGGCGTGATTACCCCTATCCCTCCTTCCAATCCTCATCCCATAGCCATCATCGCTCCCAACTCCAACTCAAATCATCATACCGAAACCCAAGCCGCAAAACCCTTATCGACAACCTCCCCGCAAGCCCTTTCCGCCAGAAACCCCTCTGCCGAATCCCTCCCCCCCTTCCCAGACGCAACTGAATCCCCAAAGTAGCCACCGTCTTCCAGAGACCCTGCTCCACAGAACCCTAACCCTAGGGCCACTGGAAATTCCTCCTCCAAAACTCCAAAACCTATGCACAGACAAAACCCCTTCTAGACCACCATCGCCATTCCAAACCCTTTCGGCCTACCCCTTCTAGACCACCATCGCCATTCCAAAACCCCTTTCGGCCTATCCATTGCATCGCCCACCCACATCGGCCGAATCAGCCATCGTAAAAATCACAATCCCGAAATCGTCATCGAAATCAACACCCTAAACCCATCCAGCAGCGAACCCAGCCCTTCCATCGGAATCCCCAAACACCATCCCTAACCGAGGCCCGACCCACTTCCCTGCTCGCAACACCCCAAACACCAAACCAGCAACCTAGCCACCTCCCTATCATCGTCACTGTCCCCAATCCCACCCTCTGCTCTTGGCCAAACCCAGAGAAAAAAAAAAAAAAAAAGAGGAGAGCAGATTGACGAAGAAGAAGAACAGAAGTAGCAGAAAGGAAGGAGATTCGGGAAGATGTGAGTACCTGGCACCGTCGTCGCCGCTACTCCACTCCACTGCCAACCGGTCGATCGTCGCCATCGTCAACGCTTCCCATCCTCCTCACTGTTCCTCTGTCGACAAAGAGCAACAGTAAGGGTTTCGAAACCCTATTTTTTCTTCTCCTCAAGAAGCACGTGTGCCTGACTTACAGTCAGATCGGGCCTAAGTCAGGTTGGGCTTGAATTTCCAGATCCGGGCCAAGTAGATTCTGGACCAGGTCCGTTCCGACCCAGGTGTACTTACAGCCCATTGCTTCAAACCGTTTGATTGGCTAATTGGTGACATCTGCATTTGGGCCATGAAGCTGTGCCAAGAAGTTATAGATCGACCGCCTAATCGGACATTCGTCAGATTGATCTTTGATCCAGGTGGACATTTTCCGAACTCGAGGTCGAGTTCTTTTTCAAGTGGGGGAGAATGATGCAGCGTAGACCTCATGGCCATATGTGTAGGGCCCACTTAGATTTAGGACTTATTTAATTGTTATTTTATTTGATGAGTTGTATTTAGGATTAGGTTTCCTATTTATTTGGTTTCCTATTTTAATTAGGTTTCTTAGGGCTTAAGTTGTGTTTTCCTATTTATATGGCATTGTAGAGAATTATTTCTCAGAGTTGATTAATGAAATTGGGTTCTCCCATTGAGGTGCGTCCTCGTTTATTGTCTCTTCGGAGATTGATTGTGTCTTAGGACACGTGCTTCGGCACCCATTGTGCTTTTAGCACTTCCTACGCAAGCCCTAATCCTAGGGCCTGCATCAAAGAGTCACCGCCACTAAAATGTTGGAGAGACCCAATCTGTCTTATTGCTTGAGACTGGGCTGCTCACTCACCCTTATTTACTGAGTAGATCCCACTAGACCAGAGAAACTAATCACGCAAGCTGCCGATGAATCTTTAATAATTCCCCCTATGCCAGAAGGACCCAGGTTACCTGTAACACTGCCATCAAAATTAAGCTTGTAAAAGCCCAAAGGAGGGGAAAACCAAGCAGGACTTGGATGATCCCTAAACTCAGAAGAACAGCCAACTCCTGCTAACACCTCGACATAGTATCAATGGAGAACAATTTGGGTAAACCCAAGAAGTCACATGAGCTTAATGGAATTCTCCAGGGCAGCCTCCCTTGAGCAAACACCATTGATCTAAATCACCCAGAGAACAGCAAAAAAAGGCCACTTTCCACATCACCCTCCCCCTAGCAAAATCCACCCCCAACTTCCTAGTCTGAAACAAACTATGAAGAGTATTCTGCACGACCCAGCTGCAACCAAACCCACTAAGAATTACATTCCAAAGAACTGAAGCAACCTGACAGGAAACAAAGAAATGGTCTACTGACTGCATCCTTGAAGCACATAGGACACCCATTTACAATAATCATCTGCCTGTTCTGAATGTTATCTTGCATAAGAATGCAGCCCAAGAGACCTAACCAACCAAAAGCAGTTTCTCTATTGAGGGTCCTTAACCTTCCAAATGACAGCAACAGGGGAAGGATTAGAAGGACCTGCTGATAGAGTAACTGGAGACGTTACTTCGATATATAGTGTTCAAAACCCCCCAAAAAATGGGCGAAACAATCACAACCATTAATCCTGTTCTCTTAGTAATTTGATCCTAAGATGAATGGTTCTTTTTAAACTTGGAAACTACTATAAAAATTTCAGAACAGCTGCAACTAGAATATGCTGGTCGTAATAAAAAAATTGTTACAAACTCCTGAAAGGCCATACATCCCACTGTTTGAAGAAGCAAAATTTAGTGTAGTTCTTGGGTTTGAGCCCATCTTGGTCCATTGCGAGGCCTGAAAAAGACCTACTTGCTGAAATTTTCTGTATTTGCAGAAACACCCTGCTGTCTTTCTGTTTCTCAAATTAGCTCCTGACATTGAATTTCATTCGATATTTGGGATTGTTTTGGGGCCCAATTGATCCTTTGGCCCACCTAGAAGTGTGTCGCGGTGCTGTAGGCTTGATTATAGGCGTCTAAAAATTTAAATACTTGATTGTTTTGATCCCTGTCAACAGATGCAAATTGACTTGCATCAAAATTCCAACCTTTATTTCTAAAATAACAGAGAACTAAAAAAAGTTTTTTAAAACTTTATTGCATCATACAAACTGTTTTCATGTGCATAATGTGCTTGATGACTAGTGTGCTTTATATCAACGGCTGCATAATATCTACATCGCATGAAATGTTCTTTTTAAAAGCAATCCCAATTTTGGACATCTCTTTTCAAGTTTTCAAATGGTCTGTGCAAGCTTTGTAGAAATATTAAGTAGAAAATCAGCAGCTGCTGAAAAACTTGTAATTTTGTGCTCTATTTCCTTTCTATTAAATGAAGTCCTATTCCTTTTTTATGAAGTGAATGTATGTTTATTAAAAACCCTAAATGAGAATACATGTGTCTGTCATGAATGTTAGTTCTTGACACAGCTAGTAGTTAGAATTCATCCTCTCTCTCTCTCTCTCTCTCTCTCTCTCGCTCTCTCACACACACACACACACACACACACAGAGAGAGAGAGAGAGAGAGAGAGAGAGAGAGAGAGAGAGAGAGAGAGAGAGAGAGAGAGAGAGAGAGAGAGAGCAATGTGAGCTGGTTGTACAAGTATGATACTAGTTAGATATCTTACACATCTAGGAACTAACATAGGATGGAAACATACTTTTCAAGACTATTATTAAATGCGTCAGTGTGCAAAATTTCCTAGAATCCGGACATGTTATGCTCCTTTAAGCATTTGTATATGTATCTACATTTAACTAAAAAAAAAAAAAAACCCGAGATCGTGTATTTTGTTTTTGCACGTATTGACACCTGTGCAACTTAGTCTCTTACATATACTTTTTTTATGTCTTCAACAATTGCTCTTTTGTAACTTTTTTGAGGTTTGCATTAAAAGTAGTGGTTTAGAATAACCCCGAGGGGTAGCTCAGTTGGCCTAGGACCACGGTTTGCACCCGGAGGTTGTGGGTTCGAAACTGCACTACCACACGCGGCCACAGGGGAATTTTACCCGGCTTTCTCTCCTGGGCCCGTATGGATTATTCTGGCCCAAAGGGCTGGGACACCCTGCATTATAAAAAAGAAAAAAAGAAAAATAGTGGTTCGGATTTTGGAAAAATATTTTCTTGTTTGCTTTTTATTATTGAAGCATTGACATTTTGTAGGCAAAGAATGCTGTGAAGTCTGATAAAGTCTTGTTGGATGCTCCGTGTTCTGGATTAGGTGTCCTCTCCAAGGTATTCAATTCCTTGTCTCAAGTCATATTTCTTGGCCGGATAGTTGTGCCATCCTCTTCTTCTTTCTTTTGTAGGAGCCAAGCACCTTTCATGTTACTGAAGTTTAGAAATAGAATTAGTTTCTACAAATTGATTATTCAAGAAAGAATTCTTCGGGTTTGTTCTTTTATTTTTGGAATATGTTAATTTTGTAATTGTATGCAATAAAACCAATAATGTCGTCTATCTAAATGAGAAGTTTTGTTCAACTGTATGTGTTAAATCTCCTAATTTGATGAATTCTAGAGTTCTCTCTTAGGGTTTGAAAAACCTAAGAGGATAAAAGTATAAAAATAAGGAAACAAATTCAATTGAGAAAACCCAGTCGTACTGTTCCGTCCCCTAGGGTTGGGCGACCAATATTATATATATTCTATCATATTTCTGATAATTGCAAAAAAGCTCTCATTTATATATTTACAACTAAATCCGTATTTTCTCCTCTTAAACACTTCCTCTCATGCTGGTGCATAAATATCTACTATGCCTTTGTTGCCGAATTTCTCTTGGATAAAATGACAATCAACTTCAACATGTTTTTGCATGCTTATGGAACACTGGATCTGTTTTAATCTGTTGCGCTTATCTGCTGTCAAAGTATAACACCATGGGATCTTCATGTATAAAGATCAGCTCACGAAGTAAAATCCTTAACCATAATAGTTCACATGTTCTGTATGCCATTTGCTCAGTATTTGGATCCAGAATTGGACCTTGTTATTACTGTTGAAATACAAGTTATTGAGAATTAAAGAACAAGATACAGGTTAAAACCAAACTGGCAATCCGCATGATAGCAATTTATAGCTCCATTGGGTTGGTGATATAGGACAGACCCGTGGTCCCCATGGGTGAACCCGCCTTTGGGCCCTGCCCACCTATCTCTAGTCTATTTAAATTTCATTTATGAATTAAGTTGTGTTTAGTTTGATATTTTGATCCTTGCCATTGAAGTATTGGATCGTCTAGATTTGCTTTGGGGTTAAGTTTTCTCTTATTTAAACATTGTAAAGCCTCTTGGCATATTCAGATATGATGAATGAAAAAATATTGAGTACTCTTGCTCTCTTCTTCCTCCAGTGATCGGAGTTTGGCGTTAGGCCAAGATTTTCAGGTGTGAAGCCTGACACCACCCCCCCCCCCCCCCCCCCCTCCCCTTCATCTCTAGTCCCTCCATTTCTGCCCGCCTCGCATCTGGTACCCTGCTCTGTATCAGTAGGACAGAATAAAAATTCCGGATGTATTGTAGCCCCACTGGAGAAGACAAACAAAAGTGGTACCCAAAATCCCTAACTAGGGGTTTTTCCGACCTCCTTGAGTTTTGGGGCCTTTCTTGTGATCTCATTTTGACTTTGCTAGAGGGAAGTGTCCGTCTTGGTTGGGATGTTTGTATTTATTTTTGCTTTGCCTTTTCGTTTCCTGGCAGTTTTTGGTGCTCCGGGAATCTTCTTGGTTGTTTGTTAGTATATCTCTTTTGTACTAATAAGTTTTTGATCAATCAAGTTACCATGCAAAAAAAAAAAAAACATAAATAGGTAATGGTCATCAAAGTTTCAAGATGATACTAATAGTGATCATTATCACTTTACACAAAGCTAGATTGCAGCTAGAATAATAATCCAAAATAAATTCTCTACATAGACAAACTACCCCTTTGTGCTCGGTTGGTACTGTTTAGTGGTGCCGAACCCATCAAGAGTCAATGGTCTTAGGTAAGTTAGGTTGAAGACATATATCACATTATAGGTCACTTCTTTAAATAAGAAAACACTCCAGATAATTTATTCAAGCCCTTACAATACAAATGATACATCCTCAGAAGATCTAACGTTAAGTAGAGTAATCCCTCAAACTTTCACATCAAACAAGTTAGGGTTCTGGATCCTGTTAGGGTGATTCTAGTTAGCATTAGAAGATAATTAGGAATACTAAGTTCTTAGTATCTTTCCATAATTAAATCAAATATTCAATTTAGGCCTTTTAAGCGTACAGGTGGGACCAATATCTGAAATTAACATGTGGCCTCCAATAGGTCACATCCAACTTCCTTTGGCATTATTTTGAGTTTTGAAGCATATTGACATCCCGTTTGATCTTACGGTGTTCCTGCACAAGTATATTGATGAAAGAAAAGAGAAACCTAACCCTAATTGTGACTAACTGCTGGAATCAGATTCAAACACAATTTGGGAGACTCCAAATCATTAAAATGAAATCCTCAAAGAATACAAACCCTAGAGAGATCATGTGACAAACCCCCCAAAATCATCCAAACCATTATGCCCTAGGGTCAACAACCCTAAATCAACCCCAAGTAGGGTGCAGCCAGCAGGGAATCTGCTAGGGAACCACACAGCCAAGCCCACACAAACCAAATTTTACATATTTTGATGAATTGGGTGTTTGGGTCTCTTCCACATCATGCTGTGTGATTTTGAGATGTGTCCCACACATGAAACATAGAAACAAGAGGAATTCTAACCCAATTCAAAACCCATAATTTAAATCAGATTTAAAACATGATAACATGAACATATAATTTGGAAACATCATCAAATTAGGATAGAATACCAAAGTAAGCAAAACCCTAGAAGATACTGCAGTAAAAACCCCAAAGCTGGAGCCCCGCCATGGAAAGCTCAAAATCCACCATGGGATGGAGTCCCATTGTGGTCGGCCATGGTGGGAATATCAATGGGATTCTACAGCCAGTCCTACTATTCAATTTCTATTTCTCATTGATGTTTTTTTTTTTTTTTTTTGAAAGATAAGTTGGTCTTTCATTTTCTCTAAAGATAAAAAATTACACAAGGATAGCTTTCAAATTGAAAGTATCCAATTGGTATACCCCATTCAAACAAGACTACAGAAAATATTCCACATCTCAGGCACAGGAAACCATAAAAGAAAAGCCCACATCCCGGGCACAGGAAATCCAAATATGAGGAGCCCACATCCTGGGCTAGGACTCTATTGATCACCAATCATATTCAGTTCTGTTGAGGTGAAGTGAGCCGTGATCAAAGTGACCTTTTTGATTGAGCCATAGCACGTGGAGAAATAGGATCATAGAATACCCTAGAAAAATGTAGTAAAACTGCCTCCACTTTCCTTGCATCAAATTGATGTTTCCAATCAGACATAGATAGATTTCTTATATTTTTGGTTAGGAGACTTTCCATATCTACATGGATCACATTGAGATCAGCTGGAATTAGTTGAATCAACGATTTCACCCCTTGGTAAATTTTATCATTGGGAACAATGTGAGCAGATTCTGCATGGTCCTCTGGGTCCCAAAGAATACCAATGAGTGCTGGTTGAATATGAAAATTTGAAAATCTCCAACCCTCATAAATTTGATGAAAGGGTTTGTGAGTTTTCAAATAAGTTGGGGTTAGATTCCATTGGCTAGCATGTGGGTCTGGCAACCTTACATCAAGAAAAACAATCCGATTGTGGATTTGTCTCAAGATATTTTGAAAGATCTGTTCTCGTCCCTTAAACACTTTCAAAATTATTTGAATGTTTCTTTCCCTCCACAAGTGCCACACAAATGCAGGAAAAATAAGCAATGCAAGAGTTCGAATGCCAGTATGATTTTAACAGTAGTCTTTTGATTTGATTTTTCATTGATTTGAGTCTTTTTGCATCACATACTTAGTGTTTTGAGGAGTTTTCTACAAAATCCCTATGATTAGAACTAGATTAGGGCTTCTAGAATTGAATTACATGGAGACAAGAGTGGAATCATGCATGCTTTGCTTAATTCAGATTGTTTACTCATTTTTGATAGGTTATAATTGGCCTTTTCCTTTGTTGAATGTTGTCTAGGTTCAATTCCTAACGAACCCTAGGTTGTCCTCTTCACTTTTTTCTCCCTTTCTTCTTCTTTTCCTTGGTGTTTTTTTCCTTTTTTTTTGTTTCCGTTGAATGGTGTATGGGATGGGATAGGGTTGGGCGTGCAACCCCTTGTATAGCCTTAGGGCTTTGTTCCTAATTACAACTAGGAGTTGTAATCCTAATGGAGAAATTCCTCTTTCCAATTTTGTTTATGTTGCAACTCTCATTGACTATTTTTAATTCTAATTGCGCTAAAACTCTACCTTTATTGGGCGCTTGACTCTACTAAAAACTTTGGGGTTGGCTTCCGGCAATAACTAAGAGTCTTAGTTGTGCTTAGCAACCTTTATAATTTGGTTTCCAAATGCAACGAGTATACTTAAATTAGTTATTAGTAATTAAACAATAATTATACACATAGTGTGGGGTCTATTGGCTGATAGGAGTTCATGCCTAACTACTTTCTCATTATGGCTAGGCCCTATTTCTTCCAATGTCGCATGCCAGATTTTTAGACCTTCATCCACTAAACTCTCTTTTGTATTTAGTGATTCTAAACTAATTAGGCTTGTGGTTGCCTTGTCATTGTGACTAACCCAGCCTATTAGTGGACATACAATACCTTTTGGGTCCCACTTGGCCCCACATTTTATTATTAATTTTTAATGCATTTTATTAATGGCTACACTAATATTGATTAATTTTGATTAATGGAAACCATTAGGGCCCCCCTTAGCGGACTGTACTTTGCCATCATATTTTAATTAATTAATTATTATTTTATTTCGAAATTACATCAGATTATTATGATTATAAATTTGTATGGTACCTTTTTTTCCAACTATTCCACATAAAAGAATCTTTTAGATCATGTTAATTACACTACAATGGATGTATAATGCTATCTAACAAGTATAAATTATAATATCAATTATTTTTTTTTATTAAATACTCAAAATATAGTCTTTCTTATTTAATTAAATAATAGTATCGAGGTAAATTTGGGTTTGGGTCCTTACATGGTCCACATGAATCTCCTCAGAATCAAATGCCTGTCAATCCACTCATTATCATTGATGAACTTGGAAAACTCGATGTCAAAGTGGTATGACGTTGCCCAAATTTCTCGTTAGGCGACATTGATATCTCCTCCAGTGCACCTTGAGGTCCTTGACTGAGGCTCTTGAGACCTAATGGCAGTAAGATCCACCCAAAAGAGCCCTCAGTGAGTCTTCATTTAAGGCCATCAACATTGGACATTGCCCACTGAAAATAATCAGCCAATGATTGCACTTCCATTCAGTATTCTTTTGGCACTTAACTTTCTCTTCCTGTGCGACACACTCTTCTGCCACCTTCATTATCAAGAAACATTTTCTCATAATGGAAAATAGAATCTCCAAGAACATATCCCATTTGATGATGATAACTCATTGATATGGGTATTCGTTGATAGTACACTATTTAGGAGCCAGTTCAGTGCACAGGCTAAAGATGACATAAATTAAAAGAGGAATAGAAAATTAAATGCCAGAAAAGATAACAAAGTAAATATTAAATTGATTGGAGCATAAGTTAATATGAGGTAAATGGGAATCTTTTCTATAGTCCTTGCTTTTGCCTAATCGTTTTCTAGTCCTTTGGCATAAACGCTTAATAATTACTCCCTAGGATTTGAAACTCCATTAAAGATTAATCCTCAAGTCTTGTGAATAACTTATGAACTACAAAATTAGGACATAAGCGTGGACTGATAATTATGTGAAACATCTGACATTTCATTTTATATGTAAAATCTGATACCTAGTCATTTCCGTGGTGTGTCCCTGCTATAATGACAATCTGGGTTTACAGCTTACAGTTTCAACTTTCAAAGACTGGAAAAAAGCAGAACGATACAAAAGGGGAGAAGAACAGGGACATGAATTCCTACAACTCAAATTCAACCCATTTAAATTTTCTAATAATCTAACAAATTCTCAAAATAATGTTGATATAACAAAAATCTATCATCCTCTGTGTGGATGGTAGGGAAACCAAAAGGAGCTGGTGGTAACAGAACCCAAAAAAGAACCATGAATTTGTCATCCAGATGGTAGAATGAAAGATACCCCTGGGATTTCATCTATAAAATAAGAAAGGAATCTTGATTTGTGGTTCTTCTCATTTGACTGAATGCCAATATGAACAATTCCGTATAATGGAAAATCTTATAATAACAGTGATGATTTTGTGAGTAAAGATGGTCGAGAGGCAACTTTGCCTATGCTTCAACACAGACGCATACAAAATAGATTTCCCTTGGATGTCTAGTGTATTCTTGTAGAGGGATAGTGTCAGATGATACGTTCCATGAAGTGGTGCATCAAACCAACGTCTTAACATTGTTGGGTCTCCTTTCCTTGCACTCTTCTATATGCTCATAGCATACCCTATCTTTCTTCTAGTGTTCAAAGTTTTTCACAGGCAATAATTTGCCTTTTCTTACTGTACTATCACTAAATCTCATGTTTGTTTTGTTGTTTAAGAGAGCGGACTTACGCTGGAATAGGAGATTGGAGGATTTGGAGAAGTTGGCAACTTTACAAGATGAACTCCTTGATGCAGCTTCCATGTACAATTCTAATCTTTTGCCCCTTTTCCAAATGTTGCTCTATGTAATGGGACACAGATGGCCAGATATCTAACAGAAAACTACAGTGTGAGACACGTCTCGGCCTTGTGTGTCAGGTGTTTGTGCATATTCATACTGTAATCGGGAAACACAAGTTTGGGCCCAATGATTTTATCCAAGGTTCCATTGTGTCCATATGGCAATCTTTTCCTTCAGCAGCACTAATCAAAATGCAATTGGGTTTGAGTATGGCTCTGTCACAAGCCTGTTGATACAACCATATTCTTGCACTTTCGTCTTTTACAGCAAACGGTTTTGTGGATGACCCGGACCCAGGCCTATTGAAGTGCTCATACCCTAGTATGCTGGATGCTGCAAACAAAAACATGCACTTTACAAGTCCAAAATCAGGACCATTTTTTTTTTAACAGTAATAATTTTTTCTGAGTTTAAAAATGCACAACTGATTCAATATGGTCTATAATTCTTCGCCTTGCAATTTGAATTTACTGGTTGGTGAAGCCTGGAGGTATACTAGTTTATAGTACATGCTCTATTGATCCAGAAGAGAATGAAGAGAGAGTGACTGCTTTTCTTAGTAGGCATCCGGTATAATTTTGAATGCTTTTTTTCATAGTTTATGACAATTTATTATGTCAGTTTGAGTCATAGTGGTTATTAGCCATGTGGAGGATGACATAGTTTCCCATTGAATTCTATTCTTATTTACGGCAGCGACAAAATTTGCCCTTGCTACTCCTTTTTCAGAGTTTATTGTTTTCGCCTGAAACAGAACGTGTATTTTTGCTTGAAATTGTACAGATGGATCCATATTTATGTTGTCTGGTTGGTTCATCTGGTGGGACCGAGTAAAATGGGTCAAGTCCCAAATCTTCACTCAGAAAATTTTACCCTTGAATTGCTAATTATGTCACTTTTAAGTGTTAATTTGCTTGCTATAAATAATTCATTTATAGTCACCCATCTGACTTCTAAATCACCAGAGATTTTTTATCCATGGTTTATTCATAATGGGTGCAATCACGTAAATGTTCTGTATCACTCAAAAATTGTCTCCCCCGCAAAGCTGTTGGGTGAAACCAATCAGCATTGATTTAGTTGAGTATCATTCAGTATCATTTTCTTTCTTTATTTTTTTGTGTTTTCCATAGAGATTCTAAACAACCATTTTTCTAACATAACTGGATTTTGAGTTAAATGGATATATCCCATTTTTTAACATACAAGGCTATCAAAAGGTCTACCCATGCCCCCATATTTTTAGACACTATTCTAGGAACATTTGACCGGGTGCTTACCATGGCCTTGATACGGCAAGGACATGGATCTTACACATAAAAAGTGGAGTATCGGGTACGATATGGCACGATATGTTACCCATTATGAAGTATCCGTGCATCATAACTGTAAATACATGTGAGCCAGGCACATGTATGAGATCCTCCTAGCTGCGTGAATGGGGTTGTGGTTTTACATATAAGGCATTTTCTCATTCTGTTAACGAAATCTGGATAAAAGGCTAGAACATGGGAGAAACTGGAACCCCAATATCATTTAGGGCCCATTTGTTCCATGTAATTGAATTCCTAGGAATTCTGAGACTATATATTTGTGTAGTGGTTGAAAATGGATGAAGAATCAAAGGTGAATATCCAAAAATTACCATCAAATAACATTCCCTTTAATGAAAATTGAATCGAAGGAAGATGGGAAATGAATACCCAGCCATCACCCTAGTAATACAAATCATAAGAAAGTCATGGTCCCACCTACGTCACTGAATTATATCCTTCATCCTTTAGCTCTTTAATAATCCCTGGTGCAGCTGATATGACCATGAATTCCTATGTATTCTATGCAAACAAATGGGCCTTTATAGTTTATTGTTAATGGAGAGATTTTGGTTGACTATAACATTACTAATTATTACTTTATTGATAGTTTGGGATTTTTCTTTTTAAGATTGTCAATATATCACTTACATACTGGCTGATGGCTTACATGTTACAAAATTTGTCCATTTACCACTGGTGCTGTTATCTGTATATGTAAAATCATGTGTAAGCAAGCCCACCATTGAAATTGTCATCCTGAAATCAAGCTGGTTAAGACAGTGCAAACCTTTAGATTAAGCATTTTGGAGTTCAGGTCAACCTTCTATAACTGTCCATTTCTTTTCCCCCTTGGATCAAGCACTAAGAATCACCAAAGCTGCTTATCTTATAATATGGTCATGTCCAGTGGGCTGTGATTTGAACTTTGTACACACTTGTGTCCTGTAAATTTGTGCACTGAGTACTCTGAGGTGTGTATTTACTATGGAGGTTCGTGCACGCCTAGAAAGTTTCTGAGTGGTAATGTGTTTTTGCAGCTGAAAGAAATATTCAAAGATTTTTTATTATTATTATTATTATTATTTTTTGGGTGGTGGGGGGGGGGGGGGGGGGGGGGGGGGGGGGGGGGGGGTGGGGGGGCGCGGGATGATTTATTTAATCATTTGTAATTTGTTTTAATGCTCTGCAGGAATTTCGAATAGATACTGTTGCTAGATATGTTCCATCTGCTTTTGTAACAGAGGAAGGGTTCTTTTTCTCTAATCCTGTGAAGCATTCTCTTGATGGAACATTTGCAGCACGCCTAGTTAGATCCTTAACCACATCGTGAAGTCTTATGTAAGTAATGTCTTGGCATTTGCTCTTTATTATATTTTCTTGAAGTTGCCAATTCAATTTGTGTGTTTCTTGTGGTCATTGTGAATTTTGGTGATTTTCCTTCTCTAGCCATCTTTTTCTGATAGTCTTAAGATAAAATATTTAAAGTTGAAGGTTGCCTGACCATTGTGATTGCACGGCCCATCCATGTGGAGCCTGCTGGCTGATCTGCTTTGCTTTTGTAAGCCTGTGCCCCCCTTTCTCTTATGGTAGTAGTTATGTCAATGTGCATGTCGACTCATCTACATCCATCTGATACACGTGCCTCTTATACTCAAAATTGAGCTACTGATAAGAGAAGGAAAACTGGGGAAAAAGTGAAGTGTGCGTTTCTGTTAAAGAGGATTTTGTGACGGAGAATTGTTCTGACTTTTTATGCAGCCCGCTCTTCTATCATGTGGAAAAGAAAAAAACGAATTGATTTTCCCCAATAAAGAGCATTTCAATTTCCTATGCAAGGGGTAGGAGTGGAGTGTACACTCTCCTGTAGAATTGGAAATCTTGTTTCTCAGGCTGTCCCTTCCTTAATATATTTATGTAGCGTGTGTGTTAGCAGTTTACAGGGTCCAAGCTTATTGACCTTTTTCCTTAATCCTAGCTCTTGCATGATTGACTGTCTTGATGACTATGATTTGTCCAGGTAACTCAACTCAGATGAAGTGATGCAGAACTCGCAATTGATAGATTGCTATCACACCTTGAATGAGGATGGGAAGATGATCTGAAAGTATCGAGAGAAAACAATTTGATCAGGTGGCTGATGTTGTTGCCATTGTGTGACAATATGCTTGGATACCCAAAGAATAGGCAACAAGTCTGTGTTGTATGTTATCCAGTACCTGCATAAAATCTGTGTCGCTGCCATACCTATGAGATGTCCCTGCCATGCCCAGGCCGGGTGTCATAGATCACGAGAAAGCCTGTAACCGAGACTTTCTGGCATCTTGAAGAAAATGCAATTCCCTATGAATCTTAGCCCTTAAAAGAAGGCCTCTCATCAAAAGGTGACACACTGACATGTATGCAAATGATAAAGATGTCTTACTTTGCTGTAACAAATTAACCATAGTTATCTTTATGAAAGGTTATGAATTTCCCAGCCAATCTATAAATATTTTGTTTTGCACATATCCAAATGGGCCCTTGGACATGGTTTTGGCTAAATGGGATTTTCCTTTTATATCAATGTTTTAAAAGTGGAACTAGAGATTTATCTGTGATGTAATCTATGGAAACTAAAACTTTAAAATGATCAAAGCCATTGGAAGGTTGTCAGGTCACTACTAGTTCAATCAAGATTTTTAATCGATTTTGGCCGATTGAGCAATCTTTTAACACTAGAAGGGATTAGGCTGGACCAAATGTTGCGAGGCATCAATTTCAGTCGGCATGGTTGTGTTCGAGAAACTTTGTCTGATTTCTCAAAATATACAAGGAAGAGTACATGATTTGTTCGGAAATATATTTTTTGAAATTAGATGCTTTTGCGTCTAGCTGATTTTCAAGAGAAGATACCTATAAAACTATTTAGCTTTTTAGAAATAAACTCTGCAAACTTTCAATTTTCCATGACAAGAAAAATTCCTCTATCCCCAACAATCGGAAATGTTTTTCTATTGAGTTGCAGAAAATGGAGATCATTTTTGTGCTTTCCATCACGAAAAAAAAAAAAAAAAAACCAGTTGCACTAAATGAAATGCGAAAGCATGTCTGTGCAAAAGTGTCCTAAGTAGGGCGAAACCAGGTGAAGGCCTAGGGCGGCATAGCCCCTCAGAAATTTTGAAAGGCCCTAGGAAATCTTAGGTTCTACTCCTATCCTCATTGAAAGGATTTTCATCTCTTAGAGGAATGCTAGATTGTATGTCCTCAATCCAGTGGATGATATAATTAAATTGATTTATTCCTTAATTGATTTATAAATTCATGCTTTATTCATGTGATGGATGATACTTTATTCATGTGATGAATGGTGTTTTATTTTATTGATTGTACATAACCAATACAGATTGACATAATAGTTCATGAGATGAACTGAAGTCCACAAATATATTAGATGTGACCCATGTATGCGGATGAGATCTACATATAAGAGACATATGTCAGAAATCTTACTTATACTTGAATTGATTCACAACCATTGATGAGATTGAGCATCTCATTTGACAAGGTTGCAGCATTGTGATCACTAATCATCAGAGTGTAAGACTCTGGATCATTGTGTCGGTAGCTCTCATAATTCTCAAGCAATAGGCTCTTAATCCTTAGAGATTAATGGATTCAACTCTCTACTAAACATTTACTTTGAGTTACCAAAGAGTGAGGCCAATTGTAGGTCAACACCTCGGTGTCTTATGTGCATGCTGGTAGGACTGTGGGAACATATAATTCTCAAGATGGAATCTATCCTCTAAGAGAAATATCCCCTTGTGCCAATTAATGGACTTATCATTGGTAAGTGTGCACTCATCTCAATTAAGAGTTAATTGGATCGTATTGATGAACACTATGATTAATTGAGTCACAAGGATAACAAGATACGGGTCAAATTTGGTTGGACAGATTTAGAATAGATCCATGGATATAATTGATGGAGGGGCCTACTTGTAGTAATTTGGAAGTTTATGGTCTTCTTGTAAATACCTAAGACTAGAGTGCAATTGCATTTATATAGTGGAGTTATTTGCAATTAACTGTGGGTCCGGAGTTCACATGAGATGGGGGGTCCAGATATCTCAGTTAGAGCCATTTTCTGAGGAATCAGTGGTCGCCACGCTAGCCCTAAGAAGAGATGGTTATTAATCCAATTGAAACTCTTAAAGGAAGGAGGAGTAGGACACATTCTTATAATAGAAGTGAGACTTCTAATTATGGATGAAGAGGAGGTTACCCAAACTTATAAATAAGAGGGAGAGGGGACGTCCAAGATCATCCCACGCCCAAGGTTGGGCGCCCACCTCATCTCTCCCTCTTTTCCTTCAAGTAATGAAATCTCACACCAATATAATGGAAGAAAGAGATGATGCTTAATCAATAAATCCATGAAAATGAAGAAGATATCAAGAAACCCCCAAAAGAATCACACATCCAAGAATCTCAAATGTAACCCGCCAATGACCAAGCTATTATGACAACATTCAAGGTAACTGATGAGATTTGGAGGAGGTTTTACCTTCCTTTGAGCATCAAAGGTTGTCACCCGGGGGTAGAAGATGATGGCGGAGGTGACTACTAGTGTTTAGGGAGAAAATAATGGAGACGGGCTTGTGCACAACATATATATCTCCGTCCGCACTCAAGTGCGGCTTCACAGAAGCTCGAGCGCGTGAGGTTCTATTGCAAAAAAAGAGCAGGCGCATGTAGATTTTGAACAGGCTGCATTATGGGCTTGAAACAAGGGTTTTTTTTAGGGGAATCACAAATGAAGAATTTTAACCTCAAAACATAAAAAAAAAAAAAACAAATGCAAAAACTCAATCAGGCCAAAATTATGAAGATCCTCGATGATCAAACACGATAACTTGCAAAATCTAAGAGACCAATAAATGAGGCAACACAATTTTTTAGGAATTTGACATGTGTGCAATTTGTGTGTGAGGGATAATCCCAAATGAAAAAAACACGAAGTCAGTGAATGACAATAAACCAACATTCATCAGGTACAAAGCGACGTTCACATCTCTCAGAAACAGACAACCCGATCAATTATGATGTAGACACTCCCCCTTAATGTCACATTTTTTTATTTTAATAAAACCATCATTGACTTAATACAAAATCTTCTCACTTACTTTTCAAGTGTAAGAATTTTCAAGTTAAAATGATATAAGAAAAGTTAAGATAGAGGGAGCATACCTAGTTATTAATTTTCCCACTTGCTCACTTTGTCCGACGCAGAAATTCCTGAGTTCATACGATATAAGCAAAGTTAAGACCTGGGGAGCAGCCTAGTCATTATATATTTCCGCACATACTCCCTACAGAAATCTCTACGGACAGTCTGATTTGGGTAAAATAAATAAGTAAATACTATATATATTTTTAAATAAACATCAAGAAGAGAGCATAGGGGAATGGGAAAAATCAAGATCGATGCTTGAATGAGTGTAAACCCATTAAGATTGTGAATTCTATCATTCCTAGTGTCGCATTAACCCTAAGGAGTGTCCAAATGAGTCATTTATACTTGAAGACATGTTAAAAAACTTTAAACTGTGTATTAAGAAATTTAGTTTAAAAAGTAAGCAAATCAAAGTGTATCACATGCCAGAAAATCATAAAATCAACCCGAAAAAGCATGCATGTGCAAATCAAGAAACAAATTGAGGAAAAGATTTAGGGGTGTAGGCCAATGTCTAGGGATTCTTGGAGGGAATTAAACCTAATGAGATCAAGTGGCTTGGTAAAAATGTCTGCGAGTTAATGTTCGGTGGCAATATGCTCCAAGGACTTTCTCCTCAACCAAATCATGGATAAAATGGTGTCGGATGTCAATATGCTTAGTCCATGAGGGCTGTATGGGGTTTTTGGATATGTCAATTGTGCTTTTATTGTCACAGTAAACTATCACATTCTTCTGATCAATCCCATAATCCAACAACATTTGCTTCATCCATAAAAGTTGTGTGCAACAACTCCATGCAGCAATGTACTCAACCTCAGCAGTCGACAAAGAAGTCGAAGTCTTCTTTTTGCTAAGCCAAGCAACCGGGTTGTTTCCAATAAAGAATCACCCTCCAGATGTTTTCTTCCTATCATCCACACAACTTGCCCAATCTGCATTAGAATAACCAACGATATTGGTGTTGGTTTCACGTGTAAACCATACGCCATACTCAGTTGTCTCACCGACATACTTCATTATCCTCTCGATGCATTGACGCGAGACTCTTTTGGCTTAGACTGGTATTTGATACAAACACCGAGAATGTAAGCAATATCAGGTTTGCTTGCAGTGAGACACAACAGACTGCCTATCATGTTCTGATAAAGGGTCTCATTCACATCTTTTTTAGCTGAATCTAAACTCAACTTGACTGATGCAATCATGGGAGTGGCAGAGTGCTTTGAGGTGGTCATTCCAAACTTTTTCAGAAGAGTACAAACATATTTGGTTTGAGAAACAAAAATGCAATCCTCACATTTTTTTATCTGATGTCCTAAGAAAAAGGACAATTCACCCATCATGGTCATTTCAAGTTCTTTTGACATACATCCGGCAAATTTCTCAACCAAACCCTCAAATATGGAACCAAGCACAATGTCATCCACATATACCTGAGCTATCAAGATGTGCTTTTTCTCGCTTTTGATGAATAAATTTTTATCAACACTACCCATTATAAAGCCAATCTCAACAAAAAACACGGTCAACCTTTCACTCCAAGCGCGAGTGGCTTGTTTCAAACTATACAATGCCTTCTTCAACTTATAAACATGATCAGGATGGTGAGGATCCTGAAATCCTTTTGGTTGTTCAACATATACTTCTTCATTTAAGCAGCCTTTTAGAAATGTGCTCTTGACATCCATCTGAAATAATTTGATTTTCAAGGAGCATGCAATGGACAAGATAATTCTGATGGATTCAAGACGAGCAATAGGGGTAGATGTTGATGGATTTGGATGCGGAGACTCCGACATGCGGCCAGAGATCTATGTGCGTTCTGGCGATTGGAAAGCTCCGCAGATCTCTTCGCCTCCTGTCTTTCTTGTGAGATGGAATAATACCAACCCTATGGCTCCCTTTTCTTATATAGACAAGTCCCAAAGAGTCACACTTACTAGAAATTTCTTCGTCAAGAAACCCACATCCACTAATCCTATTGGGAGTCTTATTAGTGGGATCAGATCAAGTCTTACATTAAGTGAGATTATATTCTTTGTTGGCATCAGCCCTGCTTGATCTGACGTGAGACCCATGGCATGTGAGCCACAAGATTTCCTATAGATGTTTCATTAAAGTCAATACCCTCAGCCTGGGTATACCCACGTGCTACCAATCGTTCTTGTTTCTAATCGCTTGACCAAGCTCATCGATTTTGTTCTTAAAGATTCACTTAGTACCGATGACGTTGGTATGGAGGGGTGAGGAACAAGCTCCCATACATTGTTTTGTTCAAACCGTTCTAGCTCATCATGCATGGAATCGATCCACGAGTCATCATAAAGAGCCTCATTTACATTTTTAGGTTCAATGAAAGAAACATAACACAAGTGACTTACCTCGTCATGTACCTGTTTGTGCATCTTCATTGGTGTTTCTACATCCCCAATGACTTTATCAAGAGGGTGATCCTTTATTACTTGACCTTTTTTGGGATCTAGAGATTGTTCCTTTTGGTGCTCATGATCACTGTCCGATGCAAGATCCATGTCGAAGATGATAAGTTCACAAAATCAACACATAAAGTCATTATTTTATGAACATTAGTGGACTTAATTAGGTCAATTCACATTCAATTGCATAAAATTCCATGATTTCATGCGTTTGTGTATAAAATTAGGAATTAGGTCAAAATGAGTCAAAATTGGTTCAAATGCATGGCTTTCATGAAATTAAGGTTTTGGACCACTAGATCGTCCCACCAATTAGACGTTTTGATTTTTAAACATACATTAAGCTCTTGCATCATGATTTAATTAAGGGGATTTTACCAAAAGCATCCTCAAATACCCTTATACCTCCAAGAGCATCCTTAAATACATGTAATACCCAAAAGCATCTTATATATCACACTGTAATTTTTTCCAGACCAAACTGCCCCTCCAACCCCTTTCTCGCGACATAGGGACTTGATTTGGCACATTAAAGTATTTCGATGCAAGTTCAACCCCTTTTCCTCGACATCGAGACTTTATTTGGCATGGCATATTGAAGTATTTTGAGGCTAGTTCAACTCCTTTCTCGTGACATCAAAACTTAATTTCGCGACATCAAGACTTGATTTGGCCCATTGCAGTATTTCTAGGCTATTTTTTTCTTTCAATTCTTGAACTCCCTAGTTGACTTTTCCCTTTTCTCATTAGCCCTTAGATCTCCCAATCTTCGAATTACAAACTTCTGAAGAGAAGATCTAAGGGCTAATGAAAAAACAGAAAAATCAACTACCGAGTTCGAGAATTGAAAAAAAAAAGCTATCTTAGAAATACTTCAATGGGCCAAATCAAGTCTCGATGCCGTGAAACTAAGTCTCGATGTCCCGAGAAAGGAGTTGAACTAGCCTCGAAATACTTCAATGTGCCCTGCCAAATGAAGTCTCGAAGTCGCGAAATCAAGTCTCAATATCACGAGAAAGGGGTTGAACTTTTTTCGAAATACTTCAATGTGTCCTGCTAAATCAAGTCTCGATGTCGCGAGAAAGCGGTTGAACTAGCCTTGAAATACTTTAATGTGCGCTAACAAATCAAGTCTCGATGTCACTGGAAAGGTGTTGAACTAGCCTCGAAATACTTCAATGTGCCCTGCCAAATCAAATCTCAATGTCGCGAAATCAAGTCTTAATGTCGCGGGAAAGGGGTTGAACTAGCCTCGAAATACTTCAATATGCCAAATCAAGTCTCAATGTCGCAATAAGGGGGTTGGAGGGGTAATTTGGTCCGAAAAAGATCATAGTAGGCTGTATAAGATGCTTTTGGGCATTATATGTATTTAGATGCTTTTGGAGGTATAGTGATATTTGAGGATGCTTTTGGTAAAAACTCCTTTAATTAAGCACATTGAAAAATTAGATGGGTCCCATGCATGACATTCAATTGTCTCGCACAATTAATTAATTACACTGTTCTCTTTCTTTTGTAGGAGACTATCACATAGGGGGCCCACACTTTGGAAGAAGTAAAGAGAAGAGGGAGAGAAGAAAAAAAAAACCAGAGTAGGGACCGCCACACCCTTGGACGTGACTCCCTATGCACGACCAAGTTAGGGGTCCCACTTGTGTTGCTCGCTCAATTTCAAAACTGAAGAAATCTCTTTCTCCCTGTGTGACAAAGTTTTGAGACTCTCTCATCATCAAGAGCTCAAGTTCAAATTTGAGAAAGAAGATTCAAGAGAAGTTTGAAGTGCTTTAAATTATAAGAAGATGAGACCTAAGCCAACTAGGATATGAAGACCAATAAAGCAAGAAAGATAAAGAAGAAAGCAAGATGAGAAACCGAGGAGGAGCGGACGTCCAAGGTGGGTCCCACACATGCCTTGGATGTCCCACATCTTGTTGCACAAAGATCTCTCTCATCTCATGCAATCTGATTTTTTTTTGGCAACCTCATCTCTACACATGAGAAGATCTTTGGTGGAGCCCAAAGTAGAGAGAAGAGTCCAAGCAAGATGCTCTCTCAAACCAAGTCTCTTTGAATTTCAAACTACCGTTAAGGATAAAAGAGATAACTTAAAGTGCAAGCCAAGTTATAGAGTCCAAGTAGGAACAAGTCTCTCACAAAAGAGAGTCCGAAAATTATAAAAGGAGAACCACACCCTATGGGACGTCCCATGCCTATCCACCCCTCTCTCCCACATGTTCGTGCTCTCTCCCTCTCTCCTCGCCATTCTCTCTCTCCCACGCCCCTTCTTCTCTCTCATTCTCCGCCCCTCTCTCCCACCTCCCCTTTTCTAGTTAGTGTTGATCAAGATCATTCAAGAGATGATGTATTTCACACGGTGAATGCTCCCTTGACATGGTGTTTCATGTAACTAGAGTAGTAGGTGAGTCTATTTAGTCTTCAATTTTCATACTGCTGTTCATGTAATCGTAGAGATGCTCAAGGAATAAATTAAGATTTGTGAGTCGCATTAATTGATTTTAATGGTTCAACACAGCGTGTATGCATAGGGTGACAAACTATGTTTGGTGTGTGTTTCTGATTTGATTTCTTGGCCCTAAGCATGGAGGTTGAGTATTGGAAACTGGAAACCTAAATCCCATCTTTTCTTTTCTTTTATTTTTATTTTCTCTGATTTTTCTATTTTTATTAAATTGATGGTCTAGGATTATTTTGTTTTGCAGTCTTTAGCAATAGCATAGTCTAGAATTTTTTTAGATTAGGCCTTTTATTCAAGATTGTAATTTTTATGGGATGTAATTAACTTTTAATTTCAGACTTTTTCAGTAGATCAATTGATGTATAGGTTCTATTTAGGCTAGTTATTGTTTTTATAAGGACAGGTTCAAGTAAATAACTCTCCATGGATACGATCCCGACTCACCGGGTAAAACTACAAAATTGATGGTCTTGCTGTCACGACCCAAATTCCGGGGCCCTGCAGGATTCTGGACCGTGATTATTTAATGATATTCATCAAATAATTTCTACAAGGAATTAGGCATTTAGTTCCAAAATATAATTCTAATTAGATTATAAAAGTCAAACAATATCAATGATATCAGAATAATCAAAATTTCATATTCGAACTCAATTCAAAGATGACCTAAAACATTTAATAAAATTCCCTAAACAAGGGCTAATCCATCTATCAACTATTTGAACTTTTATCGTTCTATCTCTTTAGCCACACATGTCGAAATCTATAGGCCGAACGTCGTTTTGCTATGTCCCACCCGCAACGTGATTACCTGAAGGGGCGACACAACATCGGTATTATTGGTGAATGAATTTTCCTAATTACACAAACAGCATAGAACATGGCATAATACATACAAATCTAAATTAACAAGTCAAATACAATTAAAAGTTCATCAATTACATATTCATGCCCCATGCACATCACAACGCCACCAAGGTTTATCGTATACATGCATGTATACCGGCCACCATGGCCCTATCTCATCAGTCACATCCACTAAGGACACTTACACAATCACCACCATGGCCAAAATCCATCAATCATCCGGACACCAAGTCCATCATCCGATAGCTAGGATCTAGGGTTCAATATATCATAACCTCATAACATGTAGAAATCAGTATTATCAATAACTCACACAATCAATAGTGTGGACCCAACCCTTACACACTTCCCTGGTTAATGCTACCCACTTCAAATCATAATTGGTATTGAGTGGTATAAGGGTGGCCCATAGTATATAATTAACACAACATCAATTAATCATAGTCCATATAATTAATCACAGTTCATATAATTCATTACAGTCCTTACAATTTATTATAAACCACATAGAACCTTAATTAATTTGGATAGGAGGGTAAGATGGTAATTACATATCAGGTCTAGGTCTAGGGTTATCTCCCCAATCACAAAACTCATCCAGCCATGTGTATATACACAGTACTCATGCAGCAAGTGTCTCACGCTACAGATACTTAATTATAAAATCTAGTGGGTCCCACTAGATCTAATCCATGATCAAACCTGGTCTACATGGTCGCCAAAGAGAAAATATTCATACTATGGGATCTGATTCACCATCGGATCACTCCCCAGGGCCCACAGATCCAAACAGTTGCTGGTAGCAACCTACACCTCATTCACGCCTGGGAATATTTGAGTATACTGGACAGTGGGTCCCACTGGTCCAAATCTCAGATGCCACCATCCCTAAGGTCGCCCAGGGGTCCCACATCAGATGACTATATCTGATTTCCAATCAGGCAGCCAAGTGGGTCTCAGAAGGGCTTGACGGCAAGAACCCATAATTTCTGCAACAGTCGCTTGTATTGCATCATAGCAATTGGATAAGGGCCCAGATGAGGCCCACTCCTCATGGGTCCATGTCCTTTTGGGTCGACCATGGGTCCCCCTCTGGATCCATGGTCCAGATTTCCCATCTAGTGGGTCATGTGGTCCCACAACCCTCCAATGTCACTAAAATCCAATGACGCCAGGTCTCTGTTACCACCCACTATAGGCTGTTTTCATCAATTACATGTCTGTTCGATGGATACTCAAGGGTTTGCGTTTCATATCACTTGTATCATTCTAACAACCATTCACATATGCTTCCTTGACCCAAAACGGATTTTTATGTCTACTCTATGGTTACAAAAATCATTGTCTTCTTAGAATAGTTGAATCAGTTCCATCATCTAGATTTAACAACTAGTTAGTTAGGAAGATCCACTCACCTCCGATACATGATCGTTGCATTTGTGATGTGAGGGCGTAAATATGACATCGGTTGATCACTCCTTCACTGTTTGCCTTCTTTTTCTCTTGGATTCTCAGATTTTCTCTCAAAGGAAAGAGGGAGGAAGTTGGATGATACTATTGGGGTCAATGGTTGCTTATATATGCAAAGACGAGATAGAGCCCTAGTCCTTCTCTTATACTCCTAATTAGAGTTGTTATACAACTCCTTTCCTTTTTCCAATAACCATACAGGTGAGAGTTGAGACTCCTCTAATCCATAAAATAAATAACAACTAAGGGTCCTACCTGGGCTACGCTAATCTTGGGGCCCTGGTAACTCGGGATATTACACTTGCACTTGGGGACCGGCAATTAGATCAGAAGATGCTGGAGATCTTTGTTCCTCTGCTTGTACTTTGGATTATGACTCCTTTCCTTTAGCTTCATCCTTCTTGTCATCCTTTGAAGCATTCACCTATTCAGAAATAGGATATAGAAAATCATTCCTTCATCGTCAGCAGATAAATAATGAGAGGTTCCTGCTGCATCATCCACAACCACATTGATTGACTCAATAGAAAATTTCAATGAGTAACGAAAGAAGATTCTTTTGTCACTTATGGAGTCAAATTTTCCTAAGTATTCACGATCCCTTGGGATGTAAAACTACTTCCGAATGTTCTGAAATACTTAACCATGGGTTTTATTCTGGTCTATATCTCATATGGAGTAGTTTTGGTTCCAGGCCTACGGTACGCACGATTAATAACATGCATTGCAGTATTTACTGCCTTGGCCCAAAAACCATTGAGGGATATTCTTACTATGAAGCATGACACGTGCCATCTCCTGGACAACACGGTTCTTCCTCTCAACTACCTTGTTTTGCTATGGTGTTTTTGGTGTAGAAAACTCATGTTTTATTCCATGTTTAGTGCCAAAGGAGTTGAATTCAGAATTTTCAGACCTGATGCCGTGTTCTGAACCGATTTGAGAGACAACACCTAATTATTTGACCTTTCTCTGCAATAAATAAAGACCACAAGTCACTAAATACTTCAGATGTTTCTGATTTTTCCCTAAAAGATCCCACCCATGTAAGCCGTGAAAGGTTATCAATGGTATGGAAAATTTATTTCTTGCCACCAATGCTTTTCACTTTTGTAGGATCCATAAGATCCATATGAAGTAATTGCAATGGCCTTTTGTAGTGAGCGAATCAACCTTCTTGTGGGATGCTTTGATTTGTTTACTGATCTGACAAGGGTCATAAACACTGTTCAGGGCTTTTTGAAGTTTGGGTAGACCACGAACTAACCCATGTTTAACCAGATTTTCTAAATCCTTATGATTCACATGGCCCAAATGTTGATGCCATAACTCAATGTCACTTATTCTGGCAGAGTGACATTTTAGATCATCGTCAGTGACTACAATGTAACAGTTATCAAAATTTCTTTTTCCATGAAGTACAGTTTTACCTTTCTTGTCAACTATGATGCATTCAATAGATGAAAAATCTACTTCATGTCGTGAGTCACATAATTGGCTAATGCTTTGCAAATTAATTTTAAGTCCTTCTATTAGGTAAATATTTGACAATTTAGACATATCTGGAATTGCAACAGATCCCTTACCAACAACCTTAGCCTCATTGTCATTCCCACAACATACGCTACCACCATTGTAGCTCTCAAGGGTGGTGAAAAAAGAACTTGTTACCTGTCATGTGTGTTAAGTCCTTATATTTGCATCATTAAAGCATCATTTTAGGAATAATTGTGGACTTAGTTAAATTAAATGCATTAGTTTTCACATAATTTCACCATTTTATGCATTCTCATTATGAACTTGAGAACTCAAGCATTTCATGCACATTTCTTGTATTATTATAATATTTTTTTTTGCAATATTCCAATTTTTCGAAAAATCCTAGTTGGATTAGTACTTTTTCCAAAAAGGGTCCCACTTCAACTAAGGATCTTCGGTATTTCACTGGTTGAGTTAGATTTTACAGAAAATGAAATTTATAGGACCCACTGAACCTTAGGGAGAATTTTGTGAAGAGTCCTAGTTGCATCAGAACTCTAACATGGGATCCGCGTTGCTGACTTAAAGAATTCACTAAGAGGACTTGACATACACACATGTGAAGATCAACCAGAGGGGGGCCACTCATCATGTTAGTTGAAGAGTCCTAACTATAGTAAAAGACCTCTCATAGGGCCTACTATTCAAGTAGAGGAGCTGTCCCGCCTAGTAGGATCCACAATAGTTGTAGATTTGAAATAACTCAAGGAAATTCCAATAGATAATTCTGATGGGAGATGAAAGCTAATGAGTTTGAATCAACCACAACCGATCTCCTCCCAAAAATAAAAGTTGTGCAGAGATAGATGATGGACCGCGCCCCAATGCTCGGTTCCTACCGAGGTCGGTGGACGTGGGAGTCCGTTTGGTTCCGACCCTTTCGTAACTAGGGGCAGGGGCGTGCATCAACATTTCTTTTTTTTTTTGTGGGTGTGCCAGATTTTCTATTTTTACTTGGAATTGCAAGTGGTGATCCGGAGATCAACCGTCGCAAGTAAAAAGGAAATCAACTTCTTTCAAGTTTTCCATTGCACATATATTTAAGAAAAGAGACATTTTTCTTGGTTTGCCGTGAAAGGCGATTTTTTGGCATTTATAGCCGATTTGGCATTTATAGCCGATTTTTTAGCGATTTTTGGCGT